>JAMZAV010000678.1:0-579190 GCA_024449915.1 Sweltsa coloradensis | reverse complement strand
GTGTATATTTCAGAAATTGCAACCAAAATCATCATAATAATTGCTATTAAATTTGGACACCTAATGGCACTGGATCTATTCCAGTCATTAAAAATTTTTTATAAGTGGGCACTGGTTCTATTCCACTCGTTAATAATTTACATAAATGGGCACTGGTTCTATTCCAGTGACATCAAACAACATTCATCACTCATCTCATTGTCATGTATTTATATTGCAGATTAATTTTATATTATTTTATTAATGTTAAGGATGAGACAGGATCACTGCAGTGGATGGGCTACAAAGACATGCATTCCTGTCTCACTATAAGTTTTTGCTTTGTGCGTATTAATGACAATAAACACGTTGATCAATCAACACATAAATAAATCGGTGGTTATGTTTCAATTTGGTTATAGGATATTATATATAATATATATTAATACATTGCCGTCTTCTGTTGGATTTATGTCATGTAAGTCAACAAGTCACAACAAATAGCAGTTTCCTAAAAGTTTGTTCTGTGGTCCCGGTAGCTTAATTGGTAGAGCTATGGCACGTTAAGCCGGAAGTTCTGGGTTCGAACCCCAGTCGGGGCAAACTTTTTCGACAACTGCTATGAATCAATAACTATGCTTAAAAACCATATTATATTCATACTACCCAACTCATGGGAGATGAGATGTGATTGAATTTATCCATGCAATCTTTCAGATTTGACAGCTACATTGCCGTCTTCTGTTGGATTTATGTCATGTAAGTCAACAAGTCACAACAAATAGCAGTTTCCTAAAGATTTGTTCTGTGGTCCCGGTAGCTTAATTGGTAGAGCTATGGCACGTTAAAGGCAATCCCTAAACCCAAATATGATTTCTAAAGAATGCAGTAAAGACGTCTGAAAAGTAAGTAGAATGTAAGAGGGACTTAATAAAGGAGCAGATTATTTTTTTGAAATTTTTTTGACTGGACATAACCTCAAAATCAACAATTATATTCAAATTACTGGAATCAGTTGCTCAAGTTCAAAATTGAATTTTGAGCAGTGGTTTTTTGTATATTGTTTCTACACTCCTTTATCTACAACCTAAATATAAGGATTATTGGTTTTATATGGTTTGAGGCGTTGCATGGTTTTTTCCGTTAAACGGTACAAAATATGAAATTGTTCTGGCAGGCGAAAAAATTGTGCAACGCAACAAACCATATAAAACCAATAATCCTTATATTTAGGTTGTAGATAAAGGAATGGAGAAACAATATACAAAAAATTGCTGCTCAAAATTCAATTTTGACTTTGAGCAACTGATTCCAGTAATTTGAATATAATTGTTGATTCTGAGGTTATGTCCCGTCAAAAAAATTTCAAAAAAATAATCCGCTCGTTTATTAAGTCCCTCTTACATTCTACTTACTTTTCAGATGTCTTTACTGCATTCGTTAGAAATTATATTTGGGTCTAGGGATTGCCCTTAAGCCGGAGGTTCTGGGTTCGAACCCCAGTCGGGGCAAACTTTTTCTACAACTGCTATGAATCAATAACTATGTCCTTAAAGCGGAATTATGCTTAAAAACCATATTATTCATTATTATTATTATTATTATTTTATTGGATGTATTTCATACAAACTCGGTTAAAACCGGAGCTAACATGTTGTACGGACTTACGTCAAGTACTTCCATGTGTACCTATTACATACATTATTACTTTTGTCTTAACTCTAACTAAAATAAGTCATTTATAAATTGTAATATTGTTTGTAGATGATGTTTTCTTTCTGCTGTGATTATTATTATTATTATTATTATTATTATTATTATTATTATTATTATTATTATTATTATTATTATTATTATTATTATTATTATTTCTAGGAAAACGCTTAAGTCCCGCCGCGTTGATGGATGAGCGTAATTTTTTAAAAACGAAAAAAACTTAAAATTGCGATTTTTAACAAATAATTTGTTCGATTACACTCAAATTTCACACGAATATATTATTTTTGTTTTTGTTTATTTGGATTAAGGACGCGTCAACCGTTAGGTCATAATGCACCACTCTAGCCTTAGGGGGGTGGGGGGAGGAGGGGCCCATGCTGGTCAGAACCAACCATGGGTAAGGGGAGGAAGGGGGATTTCTCACGTCGCGGTCGTCATCGTCTTTGTCATCGTTCGTTGTGTCATTGTCATCGTCGCCGGGGGGTCGTCAAGGGAAGGGGACAATGTCCCCGACGACGATTGCCAGAGCTCGCCTCTAGTTTCGGGGAGTAAGATACTCCGCTCTTTCTAGCTGATGTTTGCGAGGTGGACTTTTTCTCTTGAATCGCCTTTTACGATTAGCAGAGCCATGCTCTGGGCCAATTCTACCCCGGGCCCAGACGGGGAACGAATATATTAATTCATAAAATTAAAGTTCTGTGAAGAAATCATTACATCGGATAAAGCATGTAGGCCTAGGTGTTATAAGTCGAAGAAATTTATCAAATAGAAAAAAATCGTAAAATTGCAATTTTTACAAGAAATAGTTTTTTGATTGCGCTAAAAAACGTGTCAGTTCTTAGTTCAGAGATTTGGAAGGCCTCCATAAAATTTCATCGCAATTGGAGTATTGGTTTAGCCGGAATCGTGTTAACAGACACACAAAAATACAAAGAAAAAAAAAGAAAAAAAACATTCCGGATTTTTTTCTCCGGTGTAGTAGAATGGAATCTTCGCTTCGCTCGCTACGCTCATCCAATTATTATTATGATTCTGTTAACAAAGCTGACCTTCAGGAAATATTTGTGTTTAATAATAAATTGTTATAATTTTTAAGTAAGGGGTCATACAAACGCTGTATCAGTTTTTATTTATGTATTTAGTTTGTTTAGGCTAACAATATATTTTACTCCATAGGTACATATTGCTGATAGAAGGTGAAGGAACAACAACTCAGTGCACCAAGAAGTACCAACCACGGAACCAAGAGCTGAAACTGATGACTCTCATGCGAAGAGTGCACGAGTTCATGTCTGGAAGAGCATGAGTGTGCAAAATAGGGTGTTGGGAGCGGTTCTCAATCGTTTAAACTTACCCATCCCATTCCATTTGTTAAGTGTTTAACCACTTTCATAAATGTTTTATGTTACGTAATTTTATAAATTCGTTTCATGGGACCAAACCCAAATATATCCCCTTTGTGCATCATCCATGACAGTGGCGTGGCGAACATACCAAATCGGAGCCCAGGCACCGATATCAAAAGGGGTGGGTGGGTGGTCCCGCAGGGACCCACCCATCCATTACTTTTTATTGAAACATAATATTTTATATACTTTATATGACTATTTTAATTGTTAAAATCACATCCTACTGAATGTATGGCTACAGCTCTTACTTACCTTATAGTTTTACTAAACCGTTGAAAAGTTTGTCATGAATCATGATTAAGTAAAAGTGCAGACAACATGCATGATGGATATTCATCCAGTAGTTCTCAACTAAACTAATAACAGGTAGCAATTCAACAATTCTGCTAAATGAATAGACAAGCTCGCTTATATTTGATTGAATAGATTGATTTGGGGAATTTAAGTAAATAAACAGCTGGTGGCATGGAGGAAGTCAGGAACATTTTCGAGTTATCTGTTTTAATTTTTAGTTACCGTCTTATAAAGCAGGATTATCGACGTCGTGAATGCAATAAGAAGAAAATTCTTGGACCTATTTCAATTGAGGTATTTCCAGTACAATTTCTACATAAAATAGCATTGATTTCAATGAGATCGAGACAGCAAGTCTGTCCGTAAAAGAATAAAATCGTATCTTTTCTCTTCAAATATTTGTTAACAAAGTGTTTCTTTAAAACACACAGATTTGTACCAAATTACTTAGAACAAACATTTTTCCAGGGGAACGCCCACGGAGCCCCTAATTTTCATTATTATGCGTTTAAGTAGTTTTCCTAAATCCCAATAATGGCTCTGCCAATAAACGAAGAAAACAAAAAAAATAACAAAATAGTTTTCCAAAACGCACAGATTATCTAACGATCTAGGACATACAATTTTTTTTTCAAATGGGAAGGCCCCCGGATTCCTCTTGTAGGTACTAAATTCTTCATTGATTACTTTCACAATGTGTATTTTTTCCCAAATTATGCCGCTACGAGGAGGCAAAAAGGAATAACACACTGTTGGCTTTATGAGTTAACAATTAAAACAAAAGCGCAATGTGTTCAGCGATTCGGCTGATTTTTATAGTACACACTAGCACACACACACACAAAGTCACAGAATAAATGCCGTTTATCTTGAATAGTAATCCTCATTCGCTTCGCTCACTCGCTCGTTTAATAAATCATATTAATTGCCAGTAAAACGCACCAAATCCATTCTAGGAACACCAAAATTAAAAAAATTCCCTGCGTGGCTAATCTGGGGAAGACAAAAAAAGAACTATAAACCGTTGGCTTTATGAGTTCAACAAAAAATTATATTTTCAGCCATTTCATTAAAATTCCATTACATAAAAATGAGGCTATCAAATCATGTTAATTGCTGGTAAAACGCACCAAACCCATTCTAGGATCACCAAAATTTAAAAAAATCCCTGCGGGGCTAATCTGGGGAAGACAAAAAAGAATTAAAACCCGTTGGCTTTATGAGTTCAACAAAAAATTATATTTTCAGCCATTTCATTAAAATTCCATTACATAAAAATGAGGCTATCATATCATGTTAATTGCTGGTAAAACGCACCAAATCCATTCTAGGATCACCAAAATTTAAAAAAATCCCCGCGGGGCTAATCTGGGGAAGACAAAAAAGAATTAAAAACCGTTGGCTTTATGAGTTCAACAAAAAAATTGTATTTTCAGCCATTTCATTAAAATTTCATTACATAAAAATGAGGCTATCAAATCATGTTAATTGCTGGTAAAACGCACCAAATCCATTCTAGGATCACCAAAATTGAAAACATTCCCTGTGGGGCTAAACTGGGAAGACAAAAAAGAATGACAAACCGTTGGTTTTACGAGTTCAACAAAAAACATTTTTTCATCCATTTCATTAAAATTTCATCACATAAAAATGAGGCAATCAACATCTATAAAATCATATTAATTGCCGGTAAAACGCACCAAATCCATTCTTGGATCACCAAATTGAAAAAATTACCTGCGGGGCTAAACTGGGGGCGCGCCCCCAGACCCCTTTGTTGCCCACGAAAGTAGGGGGTGGGTATAGTTATAATATTGTAGGCACCGATCACTCTTAGTAGTTCGCCACGCCACTGATCCATGACACAAGGACAAGACAATATGATATGAATATGATACGTTGGAAGTATGGTTTGTTGTTGGAGACTTTGTCCTTTCTATTTGTCTCTATCATTTATTAACTTGTATTTTCGATAAGGTTTAAATAATTTGTCTGTGTATAGATTGACACATATCTTTATTGTGTGTATATGTTTTTACTGCAATGGCTGTATATTATGTAGTGTAAGAGTGTAGCTCAGCTGAGCTCCCAGCTCGTTCCTCCCCGA
This sequence comes from Sweltsa coloradensis, assembly GCA_024449915.1. Classification (NCBI taxonomy): domain Eukaryota; kingdom Metazoa; phylum Arthropoda; class Insecta; order Plecoptera; family Chloroperlidae; genus Sweltsa; species Sweltsa coloradensis. Next base: position 573,682 of record JAMZAV010000678.1, on the reverse strand, counting down.
TCCAACACATAGCTTTAGGCATGCCCCACAGTCATAGACCCGGCACTAGACCCTACTATGTTTGGTCATAGAAGGCATAATAATGTTTAGCAAGTCACGTTTTTTACGTAGGTTACAGGATAATTAAATTCCAGTGGGGATAATTGGATGTTAATTTATAAATAACTTATTTTTGTATTTATGGTAATATTGTTAGCATATTAAGCAACGTTTAGATGAGCGCACAGCCTCAGGTGTAAGCTTTTTTATAATATCTAAGATAAAATTACGTGCCAAGGCTTAATAGTTTGAATGCTGTTTAGATATCTAAAATTTTGTATTCTGTTGTAGTAGTAAATATTATAGTAAGTAATTTAATGGAATTATGTTAGAAAATAAATGTAGAGGAAATCCATTATGATTAAAAAGCTGACTCTTTCTTAGGCAAATTCGCCTGATTTGGCATTAGAGTGAGGTAACGTTTTTGTTGTAAACATGAACCTTGCCAGTTGCCAAAGCACATGTCATCTTAACCCATCATTAACCTTGTACATGACTTTGAAATTCAACATTTGGATTTTATTGAGGCTAGTAGTACAAATGGTGGCACTGGACAGCGCTTCATACCCACGAATGTTTAAATGACAAAATGTGTAGGAGCTAGTATATTTATAAAAAATATAGGATAATGGCACGTTATAAGAATTTTTTGAAAATATGTAGATATGTGTAGCTAAGTGTGTGTTATAGAGCTTAACAATATGTTGGTATGTTGCAAAAATTTAACTTACCGTAGTACTTAATATTTCGTTTTTGATAACGATTTTGGAGACGTAGATTACGTGAAAAAGGTTTTGTTATTTATTTTCCAATCATAATTTCACAAATTGTGATAACTTGGTTTTGAAAAATAATTAAAACATGTTTTCATAATTTTATTAAACAATTTTTTATAACCTGACACAAAGTTTACATACAGATCTATGTAATTTTAGTGTATGCAATGTGTATGATAGGTTTCAAGATCTTTGATCGATTTCAGAGGAACTGGTTTGGACTTTCTGTTTTCGATTGAGTAAAAAGAAATAGCCACATACTATTGTATAAAAGATATACATACTAGAGGGAACAGACATGTCAATTACTACTTACCAACTAACCAATGACCACATTTTGAGGAAACTTAAGAAACTTTGACAGCGCAACAATATTGATGACTACTCTTTTAAATAGTAGGTACACTACTGAATCTTAGAGGATACCAAAAACCATGGAAGGACTGATATTTCTTATTGACATCACTTCAAAAAGTAATATTTACTTGTCCATTGATTGACTTTGTTATCACTTGGTCATTTTTGGAATTTTTTATGGAATACAAATTATTGTTGTTTATTTTTACTTTTGTTAAACAATCTTGCAGTCATAAATCAGTTATTTGTATGTAACTTAAAAAATAAAATATCATTTTTTAACCTAAATTTTCCTATAAAGTTTATTTTGTATTGTTGTGGTAGTTATAGGTAACCCAAAAATTACCAAAACTACCAGAGAACTGTTTCAAACACGAACGTCAAGCAATAATGGCAATAATTATTATTGGTCTGGTTCAAATGGTGTAGTTAAATGATATTTGGTCAGGTGTTGCTTTGGGTCTGGCTATAAGGTGTAATTTTGCATTGCCTTGTAAATGTTTTTCAACAACTGGTACTTGGGTATTTATGCTTAATGGTAGGCCTAGTCTTAAAAGAGGGTGTATACAAATGTGTATACTACTTCCTGTGTCAGGAACGTTCCGTTTTTATAAATGTATCCATATAACACTTGCTAAGTAGATACGAAAATTAAATAAATTAATCGATTACGTATTGTTATTGTTTCTAAACATATATGAACCTTATTAAACTACATGTTGATTTTTTGGGGCCAGACAAACAAACCAGAAAAGCCAGACAAAGAAAATCATTAATGGTTAGGGCCTATGTTATGAAATTAGTATATTAAATTAAAAATTGATATTGTATGTATTTTTCAGTTAAAAAACGATTGATATACTATTATAAAAATATGATTTCTATATACTTTACTTTAGTATTACAACAAATTTAGAAATTAAATGAATATTTGCTAAATATATATACATTTATTAAATAAGCAACGCTATGTTCTTGGGGTACTGAACCTTCATGTAAATAAACAGATACTTCAGAACTACATCCGAAATGGTGGCATCAATCATTCATCTGACGGTTTATGTGGATTTTGATGATTAAACTAACGGTTTATGGGTATTGCGAATTTGCTGTAAAAACACTACTACAAATTTGCAGTTAAATGACAGCAAAGTTAACAGTAAATTTTTAGAAAAGTGATTGCATTGCAGACTGAGAGCATTTTGTTTTGTACAACTACAGTCAATATACTACTCCACGTCTGCAGTAAATGATGGCAACAATAAGTAATTTAAAGGTAAATATTGCGTTTATTAACTGCATGGTGGGACAAGTTAATTTAATACTGGAAGCAATTTTATTTTTGCACATTTGCAGTCGATATACTATTCAACGTCTACAGTTAAATGATGGCGACAATAAGTTATTTGACGGAAAATATTTATTTTAATAACTGCATTGTGGGGCAAGTTTATTTAATACTGTAAACAATTTTATTTCTGCACATTTGCAGTAAATTTACTGTTAAATGTTTGAAGTTAAATCACATCAAGATGTAGTTTTAAAAAATAACGCAGTTATAAAAATACAATATAATGATCATTATTATGACTGGTAGAGGTTGTTAACGAAAGTTAACATTCACAGTAAAATAAATAATACCTGCTACAATTAAAATACCACAATATATTTTGTTAGCACTACTTCCTACAACAAATGCAGTTTTTTGACACGTATTTTTTTTACAGTGTATGTTCGATGATTAGATTGTTTTCTATGTGTATAAATAACAAAATAAAGAAAAGAAGAAACGTGTATGGTGTGAATTAAATTTTGTTAAGTAGATTACTATGGATGAGAAATTTAGAAAGTTTGTCGCCGTTATCATATAATAGAAGTTATAAAATATATATTTTTCCAAAGGTGTGGAACGTAAGGGGTGACGTGGGGAGACGCGGGCTGGACAGGCTTGTGCTGGTCAGAACCAGCCATCAAGCAAGGGAAGGACGTAATTGTTAGTAGATTGGTTTTTTTGGGGGGTTTATTTACATTAAAGGCGCGTTCATCATTATGACTCATAATGCACTATAGTCTAGGCTAAGGAATATGGGGAGGAAAGTTCCATGCTGGTCAGAGCCACCCACAGGTAGGGGGTATCAAAGAGGGAAGGCTCTTACGTCGCGGTCGTCATCGTCTTTTTCATCGTTCGTGGTGTCATTGTCGTCATCGTCGTCGGGGAGGTCGTCAAGGGAAGAGGGATTGGTTCCCGAGGTACTATTTTTTTAGAGATGTACTTTGCCTTTGTCTAATTTCTTTGAGCTGGTCTTTACCTATATTTATTCTAGCCAGCGTCCAAGCATATTCTAGTGATAAGTGCCACACGAAACAAGCGCGAACTACGTGAGCAACAAGGGCGCTTCAACCGGTTATAGGTCATAGTGAGTCGCCTGTTATCTTGAAAGATACAGTCATGGTATGGTGTATTTGAAGATTACATTGTTTTCTTTGTCTATAAACGGAAATAAAATGATGGTGATGATAGTAATAGCAAAAAAATAATTGTTCTCATGGAAATATATAAATAAAGGATATGTTTTTGATGAGAATAAATTTTGTTAAATAATTAACTCTGAATGAGAAATTTAGATTTTTTTGTTTCATTTTCTTATTTGAATTAAGGATGCGTCAACCGTTAGGTCATAATGCACCACTCTAGCCTAGGGGATAAGGGGAGGAGGGGCCCATGCTGGTCAGAACCAGCCACGGGTAACGGGAGGAAGGAGGTTCATCACGTCACTGTCGTCATCGTCTTTGCCATCGTTCGTTGTCTCATTGTCATCGTCGCCGGGGGGTCGTCAAGGGAAGGGGGAGGTATCCCCGACAACGATTGCTAGAGCTCGCCTCTAGTTTCGGGGAGTCTTACTAGCTGATGTTGGCGAGGCGGACTTTTTCTCTTGAATCGCCTTGTACGATTAGCAGAGCCATGCTCTGGGCCAATTCTACCCCGGGCCCAGACGGGGATAATAGCAAAAAAATAAATTTTGTTAAATAAATTACTTTGAATGAGAAATTTAGAAAGTTTGTCTCCGTTATCATATAATAGATGTTATTCATATGACTAGGATTTTTTTGTTTATATGGATTAACGGCGCGTCAACCGTTGGGGCCGAAACGGTTATTAGGTCAAAGTACGCCACAAGATAATTATGTTGAGGAGAAGCCCATGCTGGTCATAACTAAAAACGGTTAAGGGGAGGAATGTTGGAGTTCTCACGTCGCGATCGTAATCGTTTTTGTCATCTTTGGTGTTGCCATGGTCGTCATCGTCGGGGAGGTAGTTAAAAAAAATCAACCTTACCTATTCACTTTCTGTGATTCCAACAACTTAGTTGTCCAGGATCTAGCTGTTAGCAAAACAACGAATCACGTTCGCAGTTTGCAAGTCACTCTCGACCCATCTGAAAGTAATTAGGAGTGTCCTTAGTTTATCGGTGTCAACTGACTATAGTTAGTTTTATGAAAACAATTCTCTGAGCATGGGCGCATCAACCGACTGGTCATTTTAAGCGTTGCTTTAGCCTAGGGGATGTGGGGAACCAGAAATAGGCAGATGAATTGAAAGGAGGAGTAGCTCAAGTCGACGGTTTGAGCTCGTCTTTAGTCACGCACTAAGATTTACCGGCGCAAAGTTGCGTCTCGTCAAAATGGCGGACTTACGCAAATCCACAATGTTAAATCGTAGGGCTATAAAAACCGTATGCACAAAGAGAGTTGCGTTAGCAGACTTGCGTTCGCAGTAGCTGGATGCGTCGGTAAAGTTGCGGCTACTCTGGATGTGACACAAATGTTGACCCTCGCCTCTTTGTGTCAGAAAATGAATATTCAAACTAAAATTTGTGTACCAACATACAGTAAAGCTTTGTTTGTATTCCAAAGGGGAGGAACGTAAGGGGTGACGAGGGGAGACGTGGGGTGGACAGGCTTGTGCTGGTCAGAACCAGCCACAAGCAAGGGGGCATGGGAGTAGGTGGCCGGAGGAAGGGGCCGGGGCGGGAGCTTGGCCGGGGTCGGGTCGGGGGGCCTGTGGTCTGTGGCGAAATCAGGCCGGGCTCAGGCAAAGGACAGAGGAAAAGGGAGGGTATGGGGAGGGCAGGGGTTGGTGGTTCCCCCACGTCGTGGTCGTCTTCGTCTGTGTCATCGTCCGTGTTGTCATTGTCGTCGTCGGGGAGGTTGTCAAAGAGAAGGGGAATGTTCCCCGACGACGACCTCCAGAGCTCGCCTCTAGCTTCGAGAAGTAATATATTACCCTCTTACTAGCTGATGTTTGCGAGGTGGACTTTTCTCTTGAATTGCCTTGTACGATTAGCAGAGCCATGCTCTGGGCCTATTCTACCCCGGGCCCAGACGGATAGGACGAATTTTATTAGGTACTGTGGGCATCACACTAAGCAATTTGATATTTCGCACCCCATCCCAAGATGGCTGTCTGATGTTTGATGTTTAATGTTTATTGGGTTTAAGGGCGCGTCAACCGTTAGGTCATTTTGCGCCTCCTGTGATAATGTAGTTTATTAGTTAGTTTATAACTATATATTTTCCAAACTGGTGGAACGTAAGGGGCGACGCGGGGAGACGCGGGGTGAACACGCTGGTCAGAACCAGGTACAAGCAAGGGGCGGGCATGGGAGATGGCGGCCGGGGGCAACGGCAGGGACAATTTGAACGACGACGACGTGAGAAACTAGGGCGCTTCAACCGGTTAGGATTTGGATCATTTGGATTAAGGACGCGTCAACCGTTAGGTCATAATGCACCACTCTGGCCTACGGGGGGGGGGGGGGAGGGGGGAAGAGGGGCCCATGCCGGTTAGGTCATATTTCGCCGCCTGTGAATGAAAGTAAAAGAGAAGAGTTAATGCAGGTATGTTTGATGATAAGATTGTTTTCTAAGTGTATAAATAACAAAATAAATTGATGATGATGAAAAATCTTTGCTTAACTTAAGAAAATTAAGTCTTTAAAATCTGTATTAGCCCTTAATAAAGTGGTGTCTGCACTACCTCCAGCACGACAAAGTTTTATATTTGACCATCAGAGCATTTTGGTCACACGCTGGATAATTAGGTGATTTCGTTTCCCATTCGTACTTTGATGTTGGAAGTTGCGCTTTTGTTTTCGTGTGTGTCTTGTCGGGGTCGGGGGTCAAACAAGACCTCGCACACCACTTAAAGGACTTTTTCTTTGAATAACATATCGAACGAAAACAAAGTGTTTTGGGATCTTTGAGCTTTTGTGAACCAAAAATATCTAACTTTAAAAAAATGTAAATTGTCATGTCTTTTTAATTCTCTGTTTTTCGAGATTACCTTACAGTAAAAAAACGTGGATCTGGAATGATTGTATACAATCATTTTTTTGTTTATTTAGATTAAGGACGCGTCAACCGTTGAGTCATAATGCAACACTCTAACCTAAGGGGGCTGGTCAGAACCAGCCACGGGTTAGGGGAGGAAGGGTGGTTTCTCACGTCGCGACATACCAGAACGTACATGAAAATAAGGAAATCATCTGTGTACAAGTTTCGATTGACAAATACATTCGTGGCGACTATTTAATTTGTTCTAATCGGTCCTCGTAAGTTCGGTGAACCAGGGCATTGTCAACCCACACAACCGAGCTGGCAGAACCCTGAGGTTAGTTCTCGTTTAGGTTTGTTTTTGTCCGCAGAAGTTCAAGATCAAGTTTAATGCGACGCTCAGCTTAAAGGTAAACAGGTTTTTGAAGTGCAGTCTAAAAATGGCCCTCCTATAGTTTGTTGTTCTATAACCATTGCAGCTCTTAACGCACACCTGCATTTTTTCCCCGTTTTAGTTCATTGGGATTAAGGTCATTTCAACAGTTGCATGAAAAATTGCCATTCTATTCTAGGGGATGGGGAGGAAAGTGCCATGCTGGTCAGAACCAGCCACGGCTAGGGGGAGGAAGGGGTTCTCACGTCGCGGACATCACTGTTTATAACATGACAGTCGAAGAAAGTTAAGGGTAGGCAATAGAGATGCGAATTTTAAAAAAACAGCGGCCCGGCCCGGCCCGAGGCCCGACCCGAAACGGTCCGGCCCGGGCCCGCACGACTATTAATAAAATACTGCGGCCCGGCCCGAACCCGGCCCGAAATATAATCATCCTGGCCCGGCCCGACCCGAAAGTCGGCCCGAAAGTCTGGATTTTTAGACTCGTCAAAGTAAATGGGCCGCCTTTGCCAACAGTATGATAGTATTTCTTAGTTCTGCGATTATATACCGTTATACCTAGATCTGGGTGGGCATTGGGCAGTGTAGACCTAAAGCAAATTGCCATATGGCAAGTTTATGATTTGTGCGTGTATATTTTTCGATATGAGTGATGCCGCCAATAAGGGACGCAGATGTAGTTGTAGGCCTGCATATTTATGTGAGAGCACGTTCTATTTTGTGTTTATTAGGGACTAGAGACCAGGGGAGTGAGTATACTGTTATTTCAAATCATATTGCACGGTGAAAAGCAAAGTGCCGAGTGACATCTGTCACAAATTATTAATATATATGACTTAAGTCTATGAGTATTGAGCATGTATTGACATGGATCACGGGAGAAATGCCGCCACCGCCAGGCGACAATTTAAGGGCGCAGATGTAAGTTGTAAAAACACAGCCTGTCCTTCTTCATTGTCTGTCCATCTTCTTGTCGAAGCACGTTCGATATTGTGTTCGGGAGTATTGTATTTCAAATGCTTGTTGTGGGGGTGTGGTGTTGTCCACTCCAAACCCTTCTGTCCACCTCGACGTCAAAGCTCATTATAGTCTAAGCAGAGGTTGGATTCTAGGAGATGAAACTTTAATTATAATATAATAATAAGACTGTGAAAACGCATTGTTTTTGTCCTGTCCTGCTGTATCTTTCTTTTTCTTTCTTTTTCGTTTCTTTCGTTTCTTTCGTTTCTTTCTTTCTTTCTTTCTTCTTTCATTCTTAACGTTTATCCTATTCAGTTAAAAAAGATTTACAAATCTCCATCTCAATGCTTCAGCTCGGCCCGAAGCCCCGAAACCGAAACTATCCCGAGCCGGAGCCGAAGCATTAAGAAGTCGGGCAGGGACGGGCCAAAACACCAATCTCTATTTCCTAAGTTAAATATTATGGTGTCTGGCCCGAAAGCCCGAACTGGCCGAAAGCCCGAAACGGCCCGAAAGGCCGAAACGGCCCGGCCCGGCCCGATGCCCGAAAATAACAAAACAATTTTGGCCGGGCCAAAATTCCCCATCTCTAGTAGGCAAACCAGACGACGTGAGAAACAAGGGCGCTTCAACCGGTTAGGTCATATTGCGCCGCTTGTGATAATAATAGTTGTTGAGATAAGTTAATGGTGTGTTTGATGATTAGATTGTTTTCAATGTCTATATATAAGAAAAGAACATGATGATGATAGATATAGCAAAACAAAAGTTATTTATGTGAATGGTTGGTTTATTTGGATTAAGGACGCGTCAACCGTTAGGTCATAATGCACCACTCTAGCCTAAGGGGGGGGGGGGGGGTGGAGGGGGCCCATGCTGGTCAGAACCAGCCACGGGTAAGGGGAGGAAGGGGGGTTTCTCACGTCGCGGTCGTCATCGTCTTTTCATCGATCGTTGGTGTCATTGTCATCGTCGCCGGGGGGTCGTCAAGGGAAGGGGGAGGTGTCCCGACGACGATTGCCAGAGCTCGCCTCTAGTTTCGGGTAGTAATATACTAGCGATGTTTGCGAGGTGGACTTTTTCTCTTGAATCGCCTTTTACGATTAGCAGAGCCATGCTCTGGGCCAATTCTACCCCGGGCCCAGACGGGAATTTAAAGTTGGAGTTGAAGTTTGTCAGATTAATAGGCGCGCCAACCGTTAGGTCATATTGTGTCTCCTGCGATAATGTTGTTTATTAGTTCATGAATGGGTGGAACGTAAGGGGGGACGCGGGTTGGACAGGTCTGTGCTGGTCGGAACCAGGCACAAGCAAGGGTAAAGCATAGGGGTATAGGTGCATGCATGGCCGTGGGGATGGGACGGGGCTTCAGCATGGCCGTTTTTAAAATATTTTTTGGTTATTTGGATTAAGGACGCGTCAACCGTTAGGTCATAATGCACCACTCGAACCTAGGGGGGGGGTTGGGGGGGGAGGGGGGCCCATGCTGGTCAAAACCAGCCACGGGTATGGGGAGGAAGGGGGATCTCTCACGTCGCGGTCGTCATCGACTTTGTCATCGTTCGTTGTTTCATTATCGTCATCGTCGTCTAGGGGTCGTCAAGAACAATAATGTGAAAAATATTATAAATAATATCTTAAAACAGACCTTTTGTAAGTACTTTTACCATTTTTTCAATTTACATAACAAATTTTGGCCATGTTATTTAAAATAATTAAATTAAGATTCAAGGATTGACGACGACGTGAGAAGCTAGGGCGCTTCAACCGATTAGGTCATATTGCACCGTCTGTGATACTAAAGTTGATGAGATGAGTTAATGGTGTGTTTGATGATGACATTGTTTTCTAAGTGTATATATATGTTTATGGTGTGTTTGATGATGACATTGTTTTCTAAGTGTATATATAATAAGAAAATAAAATGATTGTGATGATAGTTATAACAAAACAAAAGTCATTTATTTGAATGGAAGGAAATGTTCATGGTGTGAATTAAATGTTGTTTAATAAATTATGTTGAATGAGAATTTAAAAAAAAAATTGTCGCTGTTATCGTATGCTAGAAGTTCTTCATATGATTAGGAGAGATCAAATTTGGTGCGCAAGGCATCATATAATATTATGGAACATTCTGCTAGCATATGATGTACGGTTAAAGCTACATTACATGTGTCACATGTCGATAAAGCATGTTATATGTAGTTAATGTATAATTATTATTTATCTAGAAGTAATTGTTTGCAGATGATCGCCATGCAAGCGGGGAAGCCTGCTTCTGGGCTTAGACCTGATTGAAACAAGATTGTGGATAAAAAATAATTACCAGAAATCAAACTAGTGATTAACAAGTTTCGATTTGTAGGGACCGTCTATCGAAAGTCTTTGCTCGGGAACTTCAAACCGGTTAGTCTGCTGATAGAAACGTGTTAGCAAACGAAATTCAATCAACGCAGCGGAAAAAGCAAAACAACAGAGTTTAAATTGATTGATTTTTAAAATAAAAAAACTGAAATTAATGCAAAGTGAGATAACAATTTTAGCTACACGCTCAATTGATTTAAGATCCTGTTAATTGTTAAAGACAGTTTGCAACACGCCATACTATGAGAGGATACACTTGTCCTTGTTTTAAGATACGAGGGCGAGTCAACCGTCAGGTCATAATGCGCCACTCTAGACTAAGCTTTGTGGGGAAGAAAGTCCCAATTGGTCAGAACCAGCAACGGGTAGGGTAATGTAAGGGTTAGGGTGAGGACTGATTATATTTTGTTAGTTTTTAGTTGAGTTAATTTGGATAAAGGGCGCGTTATCCATCAGGTCATGATGCACCATTCTAGTCTATAAGGGATGTGGGGAAGAAAGTCTCATGCTGGTTCTGACCAGCAACGGGTAGGGGGAGGGGGTCCTCACGTCGCGGTTGTCATCGTCTTTGTCACCGATCTTGGTGGCATCGTCGTCGTCGTCGTCGTCGGGGAGGTCGTCAAGGGATTCGGCCCCGACGACAATTGCCAGCGCTCGCGTCTAGTTTTGGGGAGTAAAAACTCCCTTACATACTACCTGAGTTTGCAACATATAGACTTTATCTCTTTCCTCGCCTTTTACTATTAGCAAAACCATGCTCTGGGCCAAATTCTACCTCTGGCCCAGACGGGGGTTCCCTTTAATGATCGGCTTAAGTGTTTGTTTCGGTGTTTAACGACGACATGAGAAACGAGGGCGCTTCAACTGGTGAGGTTTTATTGCACCGCCTGTGAAATTGTAACTTAAATATTGTTTGTTTGATGGTAACATTGTTTTATAGGTTTAGTAAATAAAATTAAATTATGAGGATTATAATATCAACAAAAGAAAAATAGTGAGTTTCAAAATAAAATGTGGTATAGATGTGAATTAACTTTTAGTAAAAAGGTTATTAAGGCTAAGTTATCATACTATGATAGCAGTTATAGGCCTCCATACAAAGCCTACAGGTCAAATCAATTACAAAGTTGCTAGTTGGATTTTGCTAACCATCCAGCTTACCAACCCTGAGACAGAGCTGAATACATAGACCTCTGCCCCAACTTGGCCACACGGTCTATACGTCCCGACCTTGCATGGTGGGGAGCCCAGATAGCTCAAGATGTTTACGTCTGAGGCTGTTGAACCGTGACATTTGAGCCGGGTCGCTCGTTCCCCTCTGCCCCAACTTGGCCACACGGTCTATACGTCCCGACCTTGCATGGTGGGGAGCCCAGATAGCTCAAGATGTTTACGTCTGAGGCTGTTGAACCGTGACATTTGAGCCGGCTCGCTCGTTCACCTCTGCCCCAACTTGGCCACACGGTCTAGAACTTGTTTCAAATTAATCTCCGCGTTCTCCGTCACTACGTTTTATGTCTGTGTTTTGGCAACAGCTTATATGGTGCAACAAGGTGGTCGTCGATAGCGGAACGTCATAAAATTTTGAAGGGAGTGTTATATTGGATTCAATAAGAGTTGGACGCGTCAACTTAAAGGTAATAATGCACCACTCTAGCCTTAGGGGACATTGGGAGGAGGGGCCCATGCTGGTCAGAACCTGCCAGCACGGGTAAGGGGAGGAAGGGCGGTTTTCACGTCGAGATCGTCATCGTCTTTGTCATCACTCGTGGTGTCTTTGTCGTCGTCGTCGTCGGAGAGGTCGGGGTGTGGCTGGGGTCTTAGACGACGATTGTCAGAGCTCGTTCTAGTTTCGGAGAGTAATAAACTCGCCTCTCACGAGCTGAAGTTGGCGAGGTAGACTTTTTCTCTCGAATCGCCTCTTACCAAGACTTATCTTTGCTCTTTCGCCGACGACGACGTGAGAAACGAGGGAGCTTCAACCAGTTAGATCATATTGCGTCGCCTGTGATAATGAAAGTTGATGAGATGATTTTAGTCTATTTGTTTATTATTTTTTTTTTTTATTTGATTAAGACGCGTCAACCGTTAGGTTAATGTCCTGTGAAATGTAGTTTATTAGTTAGTTTATAACTATACATTTTCCAAAGGGGAGGAACTTAAGGGGTGACGTGGGGAGACGCGGGGTTGACAGGCTTGTGCTGGTCAGAACCAGCCACAAGCAAGGGGAGGGCACGGGAGTAGGTGGCCGGGTCGGGTGGGGGGGGCTGTGGTCTGTGGCGAAATTAGGCCGGTCTCAGGCAAAGGACATTGGGGAAAGGAGGGTATGGGGAGGGCAGTGGTTGGTGGTTCACCCACGTCGTGGTCGTCTTCGTCTGTGTCATCGTCCGTATTGTCATTGTTGTCGTCGTCGGGGAGGTTGTCAAGGGGAAAGGGAACGTTCCCCGAAGACGACCGCCAGAGCTCAACTCTATATTCGGGGAGTAATATACAACCCGGAGCTCCCTTCTAGCTTCCAGGATTAATATACTCCCCTCTTAGAAGCTGATGTTTGCGAGGTGAACTTTTCTCTTTATTCGCCTTTGTACGATTAGCAGAGCCATGCTCTGGGCCTATTCTACCCCGGACCTATACATCTTTAAAAGAACTCAAAACTTGCCAAGCCATTGGTCGTTGTAATCATGTACACATGGGCAGCTCATTTGATGTATGTCCTGTCGATCCAATGCTACTTATTCTAGACGCGTTGAAACTTATAATATCTAGACTAAGCTACCAATTCTTCGAAAGAATGAAGACTTAAATATAAGACATTTGTTCGTGTAGGCCCTATATTTTGTTTCCCTACAATGCGTCTCCACAGCCATCTGAACGACGACGTGAGAAACTAGGGCGCTTCAACCGGTTAGGTTATATTATGCCGCCTGTGATATTGAACGTGAATGAAATGAGTAAATGGTGTGTTAGATAATTATATTGTTGACCAAGTTTATAAAAGGACAGGAAACGATTTTTTATTTTTTATTATTATTTGGATTAAGGTCACGTCAACCGTCAGGTCATAATACACCACTCTAATCTAGGAGGGGGGGGGGGGGGGAGGGACCCATGCTGGTCAGAACTAGCCACGGGTAAGGGTAGGAAGGGGGGGTTTCTCACGTCGCGGTCGTTATCGTCTTTATCACCGTTTGTGGTGTCGTTGTTGTTTTTTTTTGGTTGGTTTATTTGGATTAAGGACGCGTCAACCGTTAAGTTATAATGCACCACTCTATCCTAAGGGGGGGGGGGAGGAGGAGCCCATGCTGGTCAGAACCAGCCACGGGTAAGGGGAGGAAGGGAGGTTTCTCACGTCGCGGTCGTCATCGTCTTTGTCATTGTTCGTTGTGTCATTCTCATCGTCGCCGGGGGGTCGTCAAGGGAAGGGGTCGTCCCCGACGACAATTGCCAGAGCAAGCCTCTAGTTTGGGGAGTAATATACTCCGCTCTTACTAGCTGATGTTTGCGAGGTGACCTTTTCTCTTGAATCGCCTTTTACGATTAGCAGAGCCATGATCTGGGCCAATTCTACCTCGGGCCCAGACGGGGATGTTCGTGGTGTCATTGTCGTTATCGTCGTCGAGGGGTCGTCAAAGGAATGGGGCAAGGTCCTCGACGACGATTTCCAGAGCTCGTCTCTAGAATCAGGGAGTAACATACTACCCTTCATACTAGCCGATGTTTGCGAGGTGGACTTTTACTCTTGAATCGCTCTTTTGATTAGCAGAGCCAGGCTCTGGGCTAGTGATAACCTTTTTTCTGTGAAGCAAAAATGATGGTTATGATAGTAAAAGCTTGGTGTTTTTTCCCGTTTTATTTAATAAAACCGAAATAACACCGCTAAATGGTAATGATATCAAATCTTCACTTATTTGCTGATTAAAACCATAATTATTTGCTTTTTCCTTTAATAATAACAAAATAACTTCAACTAATTATCTCTTCTCACCTTAAATTTGGTACAAGCTAAAATGAAACGACAACGTGAGAAACTAGGGCGCTTCAACCGGTTTGGTCATATTGCGTCGCCTGTGAATGAAAGTAAATGAGAAGAGTTAATGCAGGTATGTTTGATGATTAGATTGTTTTCTAAGTGTATACAAAACAAAATAAAATTGTGATGATGAAAGTAATAGCAAAATAAAAGTTATGTATGTGAATGAAAATAAAGAAAAGAAAGATATGTGTATGATGTGAATTAAATTTTGTTAAATAGATTACTATGGATGATAAATTTAGAAAGTTTGTCGCCGTTATCAGAAGTTCTTCATATGATTGGGAGAGATCAAATTGCATGCGCAAGGCATCATATTTGGTTCATTCTTCTAGCATATCTCGAGATGCTTGTCGCAAATCCAACAATCGTTGCTTGAATCCACTCTTGACATCTGGAACGGAACTAGATTAAATTTAACGTCGCGGCGCTGGGAAGCTTCCTTAGCAGCTCGCCAGCGTGTTTATTTCCCACTATGCCCACGTGTCCAGGTATCCAGCAAAACTCTATTTTAGAACTCTCCTGTGTTCTCAAGTGTTAGGTTGTGCCACTCCAGCCTAGGGGATATGGGAATAGTAGACCAGAGGCCAATCATAACATTTATTGTTTATTGACTCATATAACAATCACATTAAATCAGAGACTCTTCCAATATGACGGAGAGAAAAAGTGGAGTGTTTAGAATGCGAGAAAATTTATAAGTGGTCGTTTAACATAAACCGAGTAGATATGGATTCGGTTTATCAGTTTGATGAAAACAGTGTCTTTCTCTTCCTTCTGGCATCTTGCAGTTCAGTCTTAGTGTTTTAAATAGCATTCACGACTCTAAGTTTTAATCTTGACATTGGTCCAAACAAATATTATAAATCAATTTTTACTTTCAATAGTGTCCAGGAACAAATCGTTTAAACAACCTCACAATGTCCTACACGTTGTATCTATCCTCGTCGTCAGTGTAATCATGCATAGCTGGTGTCATCTCGAGTCTTCGTCTTCACTTTATTGTTGTTAGTGATGTGTTTGTTGACGGCCGCCACTGCCGCCTGCGCGGGCCCCCCCAGCGCCCCCCCCGCCACTGTTCCCCGCCACCGCGGTGGCTGTGGGCGCGGAGACGGCTAGCCCCCCCGGCCCCACCACCGCCGTCGCAACGGGAGACGCCGCCGCGACGCCTCCGACCCCTGCGAGCGCTATGGCCTGGGGCTTGGCTTGGGCTACTGACGGCCCGGCTTGTTCCGGCTCCACGGTCTCATCCTTTCTGGGACTTTTTTTAGGTTTATTTAGATTAAAAACGCGTCAACCGTTAGGTCATAATGCACCACTCTAGCCTAGGGGATATGGGGAGGAGGAGCCCATGCTGGTCAGAACCAGCCACGGGTAAGGGGAGGAAGGGGGTTTCTCACGTCGCGGTAGTCATCGTCTTTGTCATCGTTCGTTGTGTCATTGTCATCGTCGCCGGGGGGTCGTCAAGGGAAGGGGGCAAGGTCCCCGACGACGATTGCCAGAGCTCGCCTCTAGTTTTGGGGAGTTAGATACTCCGCTCTTACTAGCTGATGTTTGCGAGGTGGACTTTTTCTCTTGAATCGCCTTTTACGATTATCAGAGCCATGCGCTTGGCCAAATTCTACCCCGGGCCCAGGCGGGGATGGGAATATCAAGTGCTGTTGTTTTGAGAACACCTTGGAGACCTGTACATGACTATGATAGCCACAGTCGAGTAAAGAAGTGGGTGTGGAGACGATGGAAGGATACATTCGACTTGAGAAACTAGGGCGCTTCAACCGGTTAGGTCTTTTGGCGCCGCCTATAATATTGAACGTTATCGTTATGTTTTAATGGTGTGTTAGATAGATGATTAAATTGTTGCCTAAGTTTATGAAAGGAAAGAAAATTAAGTTGATGATAGTAATAGCATAGATAAACGAAAGGTTATAGTTTTGAACGGAAATAAATAAATAAAGGAAAATAAAGTGTTTGAAGTGAATTAAATTATGTTCATTTAATTACGGTGAATGACAAATTTAGAAAGTTTGTCGCCGTTATCATATGATAGAAGTTCTTTATATGATTGGGAGAGATCAAATTTCGTGCGCAAGGCATCATATTTTGTACATTCTGCCAGCATATGATGTACGGTTAATCATCACATGTGTCACATGTGGGAATAACCTTTTCTCTGGTTAAGAGATTTCCGTGAGTTGGACTAGCGTATCCAATTCGAATTCTGGACAATGCCACTCCTTCTACGTAAAAGTCGAGACATAGGAGGACGAATTTTATTAGTCAGTGTGGGCATCACACTACGCAATTTTTATTTTGCAACACATCCCAAGATGCTTGCCGCAAATCCAACAATCTTTGCTTGAATCCACTCTTGACATCTGGAACGGGAACTATATTGAAATCAACGTCGCGACGCTGGGAAGCTTCCTTCTCAGCCCGATCGGCGTGTTTATTTCCCTCTATGCCCACGTGTCCAGGTATCCAGCAAAACTCTATTATAGAACCCTTAGTGTGTTCTCAAGTGTTAGGTTATGCCACTCCAGCTTAAGGGATGTAGAACAGTAGACCAGAGGCCAATCATAACATTTATTGTTTATTAACTCATACAACAGATACATTAGATCAGAGACGCTTCCAAAAAGAGAGAGAAAATTGGAGTGTCTTGAATGCGGGAAAATTTATAGGAGAACGTCTCTGTACAATTTAACATAAACCGAGTGGATTGGCGTTGGTTTATGTCATTTTGATGATAACAGTGTCCTTCTGTTCCTTCAGGCATCTTGCAGTTCAGTCTTTGTGTTTTAAATAGCATTCACGACTCTTAAGTTTTAATCTTGACATTGAGCCAACTAAATATTATAAAGCAATACATACTTTCAAGTTTCAATAGTGTCCAGGAACAAATCGTTCCAACTGCCTCACAATGTCCTACACGTTGTATCTATCCTCGTCATCAGTGTAATCATAGCTGGTGTCATCTCGAGTCTTCGTCTTCACCTTATTGTTGTTAGTGATGTGTTTGTTGACGGACGCCACTGCCGCCTGCGCAGGCCCTACCAGCGCCCCACCGCCACTGTTCCCCGCCACCGCGGTGGCTGTGGGCGCGGAGACGGCTAGCCCCCCCGGCCCCACCACCGCCGTCGCCACGGGAGACGCCGCCGCGACGCCTCCGACCCCCGCGAGCGCTATGGCCTGGGGCTTGGCTTGGGCTACTGACGGCCCGGCTTGTTCCGGCTCCACGGTCTCATCCTTCCTGGGGCTGTCGGCGTCCACCACCACCGCCTGCTCGATCTGTCTGGGAGCGACTAGGAAGACGTTCTGGTAGCCGGGACGCGGGTAGACCTGGGGAGCGAAGTAGAGTTGTGGGGGCGAGCCCTGACGCAGGATGTGACTCACGTCCACGTGTTGCGAGCCGGGGATCTGAGCGGACCGCGTTGAAGACCCATCACCTTCCTTGTGAGCCTGTTCTTGGGCTGCTATGAACTCCTGCTGGAAGGACAATGCTGCAGACCCGGGAACGACGTTCTCTTCCTTCGTCTGTGAAGCGTCCACCTGCACCGGGAATCCCACGGAAGGAATCACATTCTCCTGCTCAAGTTTAAGGGGTGGTCCGGGCGCAGGGATGGTTCCTGGCTGGACGAAGCCGTTCCTGAACAGGAGGAAGTTAGACACGCCGCCTGGAGGAATGCCGAATCTCTGGTGCATGTGGTTCCGGTTGAGGAAGTCGTAGTTGCCGAAGAACTGCGGACGCTGGACGAAGGCAAACTGACGCCCGTCTGAGGAAGGCGAACCGGCGGCCTCTGGGATCTGAGGAAGTTGCTCGTCAAAGTTTTCGAGGGATGCCATTTGTTCAACGGCCAGCATCGTTTCATCGTTGTCGGTAACGAATTTCTCGGGCTAGAACAATGAAATAAAATTGTCAATTCTTGCTTGAGCCACGATTTAGGAAAGGTTCAAAGGGAGAAAGCTTCATTATACAATGCTTTGAATAATGCTCGTCAACTATATTCGGTCATAATGCCCCAAGAAAACTTTTGGTGGGTCAGAATCATGCTGAAAATAATGTTTTTAAAATTTTAAAATTTTATTTTTATTTTGGTCGCGTTAACCGTTAGGTCGAAATGCGCCACTCGTAGCCTAGCGGATATCAGGAAGAAAGTCTCATGCTGGTCAGAACCAGCCACGGGTAGAGAAGAAAAAGGGGAGGGTGTTTTCAACATCGAGGTCATCATCTTTGTAAGTTTTGTTTCTTCGGGGTTGTCGTCAAGGGAAGATATGGAGATGTCCTTAACGACCTGTTCAAATGTATAGAAAACTAGCAGCATTTGAATACAGCCAGTCTTGTTGTTTGTAGCAATTGGACTTAGAATGGTGTGTCTCGTTCGGGCAACGACCTAAGGTTCTCCAAGTGTACATTTTGGTTAAAAATGCGCTTGGATTCATTTTGGTTTAAGAGCGCGTTTATCAATGGAAATCGCAATAAATAAGTTTTGTTTGTATGAAAGACCAATGCTGAGGGATCCAGTCATGAGCCAGACGAGGTCACTGGGAGTTTCTTGCGCCGTATGTAACATCGTGCATGTCGTCGTTTCGTCGTCGCAGGACAGATCGTGAGAGGGAGGTGTCCTCGTCAATGGCTGCCTGCAGAGGACGGCTTTAGTTTCGGGGAGTGAAATTCTACTCTACTCTCCTCTACTTTTGTCTGCGGTTTGGTCTTTGCCAAGTTTCTCGTCAATTGCATTCAGCAGGGTCCGGATTCATGTACATTTTTAGCCCGGATTAGGGGGAGTAAGCAGGGGTTAGCTTCGAATCAAATTCATGAAGACAATCTAGCCTTGCCCCGGTTTTAGTTTATATAGTTTATGTGGATTAAGAGCGCGTCAACCGTCAGGTCATAATGCGCCATTCTAGTGTAGGGGATTTAGGGAGGAGATGCCCATTGTGGTCAATCCAGCCACGGGTAAGGGGAGAAATGGGGGGTTTTCACGTCGCGGACATCATAGTCTTTGTCATCGTTCGTTGTGTCATTGTTAACGTCGTCATAAAGGTCGTAAAGGGAATGGGGAGGTGTCCCAGTTGACGATTGCCAGGGCTCGCCCCTAAAATCGGGGAGTAATATATACTCTTTCTAGCTGATGTTTGTGAGGTGGACTTTTCTCTTGAATCGCCTATACGATTAGCAGAGCCATGCTCTGAGCCAATTCTACCCCGGGCCCTGACGGGGTGGGTTAAGTATTTACGTAAACAGATTGACGGACATATGGAATTTTGCGTCGACTTGTGATACAACGACGACGACGACGACGTGAGAAACTAGGGCGCTTCAACCGGTTAGGTCATATTGCGCCGCCTGTGAATGAAAGAAAATGAGAAGAGTTAATGCAGGTATGTTGATGATTAGATTGTTTTCTTAGTTTTATAAATAACAAAATAAAATGATGATGATGATGAAAGTAATTGCAAAATAAAAGTTATGTTTGTGAATGAAAATAAAGCAAAGAAAGAAATGTGTATTTTGTGAATTAAAAATTTTTTTAAATAGATAACTATGGATGAGAAATTTAGAAAAATTGTCGCCGTTATCATATGATAGAATTTTTCATATGATTGGGAGAGATCAAATTGGGATGCGCAAGGCATCATATTTGGTACATTCTGCTAGCATATGATGTACGGATAAAACTACATCACATGTGTCACATATGGCAATAACCTTTTCTCTGGTTAAGAGATATCCATGTGTTAGGCGTGTGTGCCCTATACGAAGTCTAGACAATACCACCTCTTCTCTACGTGAGAGTCGAGACGTAGGTGGACGAATTTTGTTAGTCAATGTGGGCATCACACTACGCAATATTGTTTTTTTGCAACACATCCCAAGATGCTTGTCGCAAATCCAACAATCTTTGCTTGAATCCACTCTTGACATCTGGAACGGGAACCCAGATTGAAATCAACGTCGCGACGCTGGGAAGCTTCCTTAGCAGCCCGATCAGCGTGTTCATTTCCCTCTATGCCCACGTGTTTTCAGACAAGAGCAGTTATCATTATTCGCATAAAACAAAAAAACAATGAAGAAACCGTCTCGCACATTGCAAACACTAACCGACGACGACGTGAGAAACTAGGGCGCTTCAACCGGTAAGGACATATTGCAACGCCTGTGATATTGAAAGTTGATGAGATGAGTTAATGGTGTGTTTGATGCTTAAATTGTTTTCTAAATGGAATATGTAAGAAAAGAAAATGATGATAGTAATAGCAAAACAAAAGATATTTATGTAAAATAAATAAATTAAAGAAATGTATATGGTTTGGTTTATTTTAATTAAGGGGACGCGTCGACCGTTAGGTTTATAATGCACCACTCTAGCCCAAGGGGGGTGGGGGAGGAGGAGCCCGTGCTGGTCAGAAAACCCGTCAGGGTAAGGGGAGGAAGGGGGGTTTCTCACGTCGCGGTCGTCATCGTCTTTGTCATTGTTCGTTGTGTCATTGTCATCGTCGCCGGGGGGTCGTCAAGGGAAGGGGGCAAGGTCCCCGACGACGATTGTTAGAGCTCGCCTCTAGTTTGGGGGAGTAAGATACTCCGCTCTTACTAGCTGATGTTTGCGAGGTGGACTTTTTCTCTTGAATCGCCTTTTACGATTACTAGAGCCATGCTCTGGGCCTATTCTACCCCGGGCCCAGACGGGGTATGATGTGAATTAAATTTTGTTAAATAGATTACTTTGGAAGAGAAATTTAGGATGTTTGTCGTCGTTATCATATGATAGAAGTTCTTCATATGATTGGGAGAGATCAAATTACGTGCTTAAGGCATCATATTTGGTACATTCTGCTACCATGATGTACGGTTAACGGGACATCACATGTGTCACATGTTGGAATAACCTTTTCTCTGGTTAAGAGATATCCGTGAGTTAGACGTTTGTGGCCAATCGAATTCTAGACAATACCACCTCTTCTCTACGTGAGAGTCGCGACGTTGGAGGACGAATTTTATTAGTCAGTGTGGGCATCACACTACAATTTTTTTATTTTGAACCACATCCCAAGATGCTTGTCGCAAATCCAACAATTGTTACTTAAATCCACTCTTGACATTTGGAACGGGAACTAGATTGAATTCAACGTCGCGACGCTGGGAAGCTTCCTTAGCAGCCCGATCAGCTTGTTCATTTCCCTCTTTGCCCACTTGTCCAGGTTTCCAGCAAAACTTTTTTATATAACCCTTAGAGATTAGTTTTTCTAAATAGAGTTAAATAAATTAAGTTTTGTAGGATGCCCGCTGTAGGGTATACAACATCAGAATTAAGTGGTGTGACCCTCTTCTGGGCCCCGATTTTATGTACATTTATCCCGGGTATAGGTGGTATAAGGACGGTTTAATGCGGGACATGGCAGGATAAGGCCTGGTTAAGTCTGGGCAACTCTCATCCAATCAAAAATTTCCAATGCACCAACAAACACAACGAATGTTATTTTCCACTGCCATGTAAATCAGCAGATTAGCAAATGAACATTAAAAATTTGCACCATCTTTTGTTTTACATTTTCATTTAGTGACAGGAGATTGCGTGAGTTCATTAAAAGAAAAAAAGGCTTATTATTGCCGTAAATTTTGGAATAGCCTAGGACTATCATACCATTGTTTATCTGCATTAGGCTTTTAGTAATCAAAACTAGTTATTTGTGCAGGATGTGTTTCAGAACAAGGTCGTGCAGGCCTAGAGTTGGCTAGAAGAGGCCTAGGGCTTGTCAAACGTGTAATGTTAGTATTAATTTTATCTTGTCCTATAGCTAATGGAACTTTAGGCCTACACTGGTTTTTTTTGTATTATAAAATAAATTTTTTCCTAACAAACTCGCAATCGTGACTTTCAAATACTAAGTGTAAAGATTTGTATAAATACTCGTGCTTGATCAGGCTTCAGGTACATACAACTCAAGTGGGGAAAAACGAAGACATTGACATTCACCACTTAGAATTAAACTGTTTTAAAACTACAATTAACATATATTTTAGATAGGCTTAATTTGCAATCAAGTAATTGGTTAAGAACTGCACTTACCCATGTTTAGACACACGCGCACACACACATACGCATACTCACATTCACATTCACACCGAACACACCACACTAACATTTCCATCGCACTGCACCCATACACTCACATTATACACCCACATTCACACGTCACAAACATGACCATATGTCAAGCAGTAATTTTTACAGGGCCTTCCTTATTGTGTGAACTGTATTTTATTATTTTGTACTACTTTTTATTATATATTCCATAATTGTAATTTAGACTTAAGATATATTATATCACACTTGTGGGGTACAACCCTGTTGATGATAAATAATAAATAATAATAATAATTAATTTTTATACCCTCCTTTACTATAGCTGATGTTTGCGAGGTGGACTTTTTCTCTTGAATCGCCTTTTAACCATGCTCTGGGCCAACCCTACCCCGGGCCCAGACGACAGACCTGTTCTGGACCGATCCAGCCACTGCCCAAGGAAAAGGAAATTTCTCGTGTCGTTGTAGTCTTTGCCATTGTTTGTCGTTTTCGTCGTCATCATCGTGGATTCGTATTGTAGCCTGTTTTACGTCCAGCACGGCATGCCCTGTTTTAGTTTATTTGGATTAAGGACGCGTCAACCGTTAGGTCATAATGCACCACTCTAGCCTAAAGGGGGGGGGGAGGGAGGGGCCCATGCTGGTCAGAACCAGCCACGGGTAAGGGGAGGAAGGGGGGTTTCTCACGTCGCGGTTGTCATCGTCTTTGTCATCGTTCGTTGAGTCATTGTGATCGTCGTCGGGTAGGTCGTCAAGGGAAGGGACAGGGTGTCCCCGACGACGATTGCCAGAGTTCGCCTCTAGTTTCGGGGAGTAAGATACTCCGCTCTTTCTAGCTGATGTTTGCGAGGTGGACTTTTTCTCTTGAATCGCCTTTTACGATTAGCAGAGCCATGCTCTGGGCCAATTCTACCCCGGGCCCAGACGGGGGTGGTGGGGGGTGGGGGGGGGTGGGGGGGGGGGCATGCCCTGGATCAAATGTTAGAGATTAGATATATCACGTAAATTACGATTTGATCTTTGTGTATCGTACTCCGACTCTAGATTAAAGTTTATTATTCTACCAACGCATTCATTGTTCGTTGCGTAAATTAAGCCCAATACTGATTGTCTATTCAACGAAGTGGCTACAACATTTGGCAGAAAACCTGGTTACAAAAGGACCACGCATTATCTAACACATCGTGAATTAATGTTACGGCTACGAAGTGTTAACATAGAAGTAATTTCATAATAGTTTAGTTTCTACTGTTTGTCTGTGTAGTTTAAGGGCGCGTCAACTATCAGGTGATAACGCACCACTCTAGCTCAGGGGATATGGGAAGCAAAGTCCCCTGCTGGTCAGGACCTGCCACGGGTAAAGGATGTAATACAGTTCCGACTTAGTTTTAATTAGGCCTACATATAGTTTACATTTTCAACAAGCAGTTGTTTTATTTTATATTTTTCCGCGGCTACAAGTTCCCGACAAGTTACACGAATTGCAATTTAGCAAGCTTAGCAGGCAATTTACAAGTCTGGAAATACGACGTCGTGAAAAACTAGGGCGCTTCAACCGGTTAGATCATATTGCGCCGCCTGTGATAATGAAAGTTAATGAGATGAGTTAATGGTGTGTTTGATGATAAGATTGTTTTCTAAGTGTATAAATAACAAAATAAAATATATCTGCTTTTTTTTGTTTGTTTGGATTAGGGACGTGTTAACCGTTAGGTCAAAATGCATCACTCTAGCCTAGGGGATATGGAAATATTGGCCCATGCTGGTCAGAACCAGCCACGGGTAGGGGGAGGACAGGGAGGGTTCTCACGTTGCTGTCGTCATCGTCTTTGTCATCGTCATCGTTCGTTGTGTCAATTGTCATCGTAGTCGAGGGGTCGTAAAGGGAAGGGGGAAGGTCCCCGACGACGATTGCCAGAACTCGCCTATAGTTTCGGGGAATAATATACTCTGCTCTTATTAGCTGATGAATTGCGAGGTGGACTTTTTCTCTTGAATTGCCTTTTACGGTTAGCATGCTCTGGGCCAATTCTACCCCGGGCCCAGACGGGGGGAAAATAGATATATGCAAGCTTTGCTTAGCGCTGCATGCGTGGAACTGACCGCCTTGCGTCGACCACAGTCTAGATTCGAGTTTATTTCAAGCGAGTTCACAATGTAATCGTGCGAGTTTTTATATGATTAATATTTCCTTAATTTATAATAATAATTTTGTTTTTATTTTTAAATCTTACAAAGTGTTTTCAAGAAGAATAACCACCATCTCCCTCATCACCGTTATCCACATTCGTTTCGAGGGGCACGACCTGCTTTGCCCCCCAAATTTTAAAAGAACCATTTGTACATAATAATTCCTTATTGGTTTTATTTCGAGGAACCATGTGTTACAAGGGGGAAGATTTTTTTGTTTATTTGGATTAAGGACGCGTTAACCGTTAGGTCATAATGCACCACTCTAGCCTAGGGGATATGGGGAGGAGGGGCACATGCTGGTCAGAACCAGCCATGGTTAAGGGGAGGAAAGGGGGGGATCTCACGTCGCGGTCGTCATTGTCTTCGTCATCGTTCGTGGTGTCATTATCGTCATCGTCGTCGAGGGGTCGTCTTTCCTCGCTTTTTACGATAACCAGAGCCATGCTCTAGGCCAATTCTACCCCGGGCCCAATCGGGTTGGGGTTGGGGGGGTGTGGGGGACCCACAGATGATGGTACCATACTCAAGCGGGCAGGGGAAGAACCGTATAACTGCTCTAACTTAGGGGAGATTTAATTACTCCCTTATAATCAGTTATGAACATATTTGTTATGAAGGCAAGTCAACCGGTAGGTCATATTCTCCGCTCTAGCATGGGGATATTGAACGTCAAACCTCGAGATAATGTTAAAGACATTTTTAAATGACGACGTGAGAGACTCGTCCGCTTACAACCTAGTAGTTCATTTTGCGCCGCCTGTAATATTGTATGTCAGTAAAATTGTGTTTGTCGTTTGTATAATATTTATAATATAAATTTATTCCTTTTAAAAAATATACATCTTGTATGTTGTGTGTGTTATGGAAGTAATAATATTATTGTGTATTTATAAAAAGATACGAAAGAGATGATAGCAGTGGAAAAATAAAATAGTACTTCAGACACATTGATGATTGCTAAAGGTCCTTACATAATAAGTAATACAACTCTCCGGTCTGCTACGATGGTTGATCTGTATAGGCCTACTGCTTTTACTGCACACGACGTGAGAACTATAGTGGGCGGAACTGGTCAGGTCATTTGTGCCACCGGTTATATTGTAAATTAATTAAATTAATTTAGTTTGTTGAGTGCATTTTATGATTAAGATTAGGCCTATATTGTTTTCTAAGTTTATAAGATAAATCTAGTGATGGAGATGATAGTGATAGCAAAATAAAAATAGCTTAATTTAATGAAACATGAAATGTGTTTGATGTAAATCCAATTTGGTTAAACTAAAAAATGTTATATTTCTCCATAGGCCTAATTTAATAATCGGGAAACACCACCGTAGGTGCAATTTATTTCCATTTCAAAAATGATATTCGTATTATATGTCTATTCACTCGGTCACATTACTGATTTTCACTGGTGGCCATTAAATTTCAAGTAGATTAATCCAAACCTGTCGGCGCCGACGCCACCGACGATAAAGTTGCGCGCGCACTTAATATTATTATTCCGCACAAGTAGAACGTTTTTTACAAACTTTCGATTAGGCCTATCTTTCAGTGCCTGTGTTGTTATGCAAGCTAGCTAGTACAATAGTTTAGTTGCGTGGGTTGGTACTTACGATGACCTCTGGACGGACGACGGCGCGACAATGGCTGCTCCGTCTCGGGACTAGGCGCTTATAAGGGCGGACGACAGGACGAACACGGCTGAATGCTAACGACAACGAGTGAGATATGTGAGGTTGGGGGGTTCGAGGCGGTGACATCAACAAGGACGCGGCGGGCTGGGTTCGAGGCTAAGATCGGTGCGACGGTTGTTTGTGCTGTCAGAAGGCGCATTCCGCAACAACATTGATGCGACGTCGGCGTTCAGTACGTACGACAAGGAGAGCTACCCTTGACTTGGAGCTGCCTTTAGATTCTGTAGACTTTAATATTTACCACACACGCATGGGAACTATTGTATTTATACATTACATTTAACGACGACCAGGTGAAAATAACTTACGAGTTTATTTGGATTTAGGACGCGTCAACCGTAAGGTCAAAATGCACCACTCTAACTTGGGGTGGGGGGGAGGAAGGGCTTATGCTTGTCAGAACCAGCCATGGCTAAGGGGAGGAAAGGGGGTTCTCACGTCGCGGTCGTCGTGCAGTCATTGTCGGCATCGTCGTCGAGGGGTCGTCAAGGGAAGAGGGAAGTGTCCCTGACGACGATTCCCAGAGCTTGCCTCTAGTTTCGGGGTGTTATATTATACTACCCTTCTTACTAGCTGATTTTTGCGAGATAATTTTTTTCTCTTTCATCGACTTTTACGATTAGCAGAGCCATGCTCTGGGCCAATTCTTCCCCGGGCCCAGACGGCGGTAGGGGGAGGAAAGGGGGGTTCTCACGTGTTCTCACGTCGTTGTCGTCATAGTCTTTGTCATCTTTCGTGTTGTTATGGTCGTCGTCGTCGGGGAGTTCGTCTATGGAAGGAGAGAGGCCCCTGACGACGACCGCTAGCTCGCTTCTATTATTGGAGAGTATATCTATAACTTACTTCCCTTATTACCAGCTGACGTTTGCAAGATGGCAACTTTAGCCCAGGGGTCCATCGTGATGTAAAAAAATTGTATTTGCATTCGTCAACCGTTAGGCCATGTCTCGCTACTTTATCCTATACGGGATCTGGAGAATGGTTTATTTGGATTAGGACGCGTCAACCGTTAGGTCATAATGCACCACTCTAGCCTAAGGGGGGGGGGTGGGAAGGAGGGGCCCATGCAGGTCAGAACCAGCCACGGGTGAGGGGAGGAAGGAAGGTTTCTCACGTCGCGGTCGTCATTGTCTTTGTCATCGTTCGTGGTGTCATTGTCTTTGTCATCGTCGCCCGGGGGGTCGTCAAGGGAAGGGGGCAAGGTCCCCGACGACGATTGCCAGAGCTCGCCTCTATTTTCGGGGTGTAAAATACTACCCTTCATACTAGCTGATGTTTGCGAGGTGGTTTTTTCTCTCGAATCGCCTTTTTACGATTAGCAGAGCCATGCTCTGGGCCAATTCTACCCCGGGCCCAGACGGGGTGGTGTCATTGTCGTCATCGACGTCGAGGGGTTGTCAGGGAAGGGGGCAAGGTCCCCGACGACGATCGCCAGAGCTCGCCTCTATTTTTGGGGAGTAAAATACTACCCTTCATACCAGCTGATTTTTGCGGAGGTGGACTTTTTCTCTTGAATCGCCTTTTACGATTAGCAGAGCCATGCTCTAGGACAATTCTTTCCCGGGTCCAGACGGGGTTATGTAGTTCATAGTTTAAAACTTGGTTTATTTGAATTAGGGACGCGTCAACCGTTAGGTCATAATGCACCACTCTAACCTAGGAGGGAGGGGGATGAGGGGGCAATGCTGTTTGGTTTATTTGGATTAAGGACGTATCAACCGTAAGGTCATAATGCACCACTCTAAACCTAGGGGGGGGGGGGGGGGAGAAGGTATTAGAAGTTATGTATTCAACACTTCCTAGAGGCATCACAAGTAATTCACTGCCTCCTAGTTCAAGATAAACAGGACGTTTATCAAAGAAGCCAAAGAAGTCGACGATGTTTCATTTGTTTGTTATGTATGGTAACCAATGGTGATCGTTGACTCTCTCGCATATCAATGGCTAACATTAACTAGAATAAAACCATTTCTGCTTCTATAAAATAACTCTCTTGTGTTATTTCACTCCGTTCCACTATAAATAATTAAGAGGTTATGGGCCCAGACCAACCAAGATCGTGTGTGGAAACATTTGGTGAGTGATTTATATGTAGTTGTGAGTTAAATGGATATTTCCTAGTGTTGTGGGCTGAGTGCTAAAACACATTCTTTCTTGAAGAAGTTATTGAAAGATGTGTACGTGTTTGTAGCTGTTGGATGACGAATACGAGTCCCCATTGTGTGTAGTTGATTTTAAATCTATTGTGTGGTGAAGAAGAAGACAGTGAAATATGTCAACCACAATGGATGAGTTTAAAATGGCTAGGTTAACCTCAGACAATTACCACACTTGGTCGATACGGGCAAGAGCTTCGCTCGTACAGAAAGGCTGTTGGGAAGCTGTAGATCCAGGTTTTGAAGATATGACGGAAATGGCCAATGAGGACAAGAAGAAAAATAACCGTGCTTTAACATTTTTGTTCTTGGTAGTTGAAGATAACTATTTGGATGACATTGGGAGTTGCGAAAGTGCTAAGGAAGCGTGGGAGATTCTTCTAGAAATCCATTCGAAGTTTGGGCTTCTACACATTCTTCAGCTTATGCGTGATTTCTTCAATGTCCAAATGAAGCCAACAGAAGATACAAAAAGTTATCTTGGTCGTCTAATGGATCTACATAGAAAGCTGACAGGTAGTGGTTAGGGCATTAACGACAAAGAAGTAGCTATGGTTATGCTGATGGGTCTTCCAAGTTCTTATGAGCCTCTCATTCTCAATCTGGAGCAAGATGAGAATGGCCTATCAACGAAGAAGGTAAAAGCTAGACTCCTGGTTGAAGAGAAGAGGATATTACGACGTGAAGAAGATAGTAAACATACCGAAGAAGACGAGCCGAAGGCGTTGTTTACAAAAGGCAAGACGAAGATATATCCACGTAAGTCCTCACAAGAAGAAAGGAGAACAAGTGACAGTATGGACAAAGATTCTCACACAGTTTCAAACGATCGACGACGAGTGCGTTGTTACTGCTGTGGTGAATGGGGTCACATAGCTCGAAATTGTCCAGGTGGAAGAAGTAACGGACAAGACGTGAGTAATTTGCCAAGGTCAAGTGTTCAGCATGTCAAAAAGGTGAATCACAAGGTGCTTAGTGTGACAGACAACGTAAGTAGGACTAATTCTGATTCCCTAATCTGGTATTTGGATAGTGCTGCCACTGAACACATGACACCATACCGAGGCAAATTGCATTCATTCAAGGAATGTAGCTCAAACGTAGAAGTTGCCAATGGAGAGAAGTTAGAAGTTTGTGGAACTGGATGTGTAGAATTTCTTTTGAACAAGAAATACGGGGAAATTAGTATCGAGTTGAATGACATCTTGTTTGTGCCAAAGTTGGATAGCAACCTTATTTCAGTTGGTAGACTGAAAGAACTGGGACTAGAAGTTTTATTCAAGGATGGTAAAGCACAAGTTATGGAGAAAAACGGCGATGTCATTCTCACAGCGTTTCGTGTAGGAAGACTATACATACTGGAAGAAGCTGGTCCAAAGGCTAAAATCACAAAGAGGAATGATTTATCCTTGTGGCACCGTAGACTTGGACATCTCCATTCAGAAGCCGTAGAGAAACTGACTGGTTTAAATAAACCAAAACAGAATCCTAAGGAAACTGAAGAAGGAGTGGTAAACTGTGAAACTTGCGTACTGGGAAAATTGAAGCAAACAAGTTTTACTGTAGGAGAAGCTACTCGAGCAACAGCACCTCTAGAACTGATTCATTCAGATGTCGTTGGGAAAGTAGTCCCTTCAACAAGAGGTGGCTCGAACTACTTTGTCACTTTTATTGATGATTTCACGAGGTACACTATGGTGTATCCAATGAAGAAGAAGAGCGAAGTCCTCAGCAAGTTTGAAGAATACCGGCGAGTGGCCGAAAATCATCACGGAAGAAAGGTGAAGGTTTTCAGAAGTGACAATGGCGGAGAATATACTAGTCGTGAGTTTAATGATTATCTCAAGAATTTTGGAATCCGACGCCAGACCACAGTTCCTGGAACTCCTCAGCAAAATGGAGTTGCTGAAAGAATGAATCAGACGCTACTAGACATGACGAGATGCTTGTTAATAGAATCTGGTGTTACGAGAACACTATGGGCCGACACTCTACTTACAGCATGCCAAATCAGAAACAAATGTCCCTCTAATGCAATTGACGGGCAAATACCTGCAACTCTATGGTTTGGAAAAGAATCGAAGTTTCAACACATAAGAGTTTATGGATGCAAAGCTTGGAGCGTTGTAAACCCAAGAAAGAAGAAAGGCAAGCTTGATGCGAAGTCAGAAGAGTGTGTGCTGATTGGATATCCTGATGGTGTCAAGGGTTACAAGTTATGGAACTGGAAAACTGACGAAATATTAGTGAGTCGAAATGTAAGATTTGACGAATATTCATTTCCATGCAAGGCTATGACCAACAAGACAACCCAGAGCACCAACATTGCTAGCAAAGACATGTTATTTAAAGTAGAGAGCGTGGACGACGAACCGCATCTCATTGATAGACATGGCAATGCAGAATCAGGAGCGGTGGATGACGAGGGGGAGTTTGTCGAATTTCATCCTCCGTCAACATCTACACATTCAGTAGACGAAGCAGCACTGGATGTGCCCAGGCGTTCGGAACGACTGGCTCAGAAGGTCCCAAAGGAGAAGTGTTATGTCTGCACTAAAGGCATGCAGCATGACGTCGAACAAGACCCCAGCACAGTAGAAGAAGCTTTATTGCGACCTGATGCCAAAGAATGGGAAGAAGCAATTCAAGAAGAGTTGGATAACCTCAGTAGGAACGAAACATGGATGACTGTCCCACGACCGAAAGGAAGACGCATTGTTAAATGCAAATGGATTCTGAAAAGAAAATTTGACGAAGATGGAAATCTAAACAGATACAAGGCAAGATTGGTAGCACAGGGACATACGCAAGTAGAAGGCATCGATTATCACGAGACATTCTCTCCAGTTGTGAAAATAAAGTCGATTAGAATTCTCTTTGGCGATGGCAGTAGAAAGAAATTGGGAAATTCACCAACTTGATATCACAGCCGCATATCTGCATGAAACTCTGAAAGAAGAAGTGTACATGGAACAGCCAAGAGCATTATGCAAGACTGGAAGAAGTGATCAAGTGTGTTTGTTGAAGAAAAGCCTATATGGATTGCACCAATCGGGAAGAGAATGGAACACAAAAACTCGACGAGTTCCTAAAATCAATTGGATTTCACCGATCCAAGGCTGATCCCTGCATCTATTTCAATGACGAGCGTGATTTAATTATTGGCGTATACGTTGACGATTTGCTGATAATTTCAAAGGACGAAGAAACAATTAAGAGATTTAAACTGGATATAAGCAAACAGTTTAACATAAAAGACTTGGGAAGAGCAAGACATATCCTGTCTATGCGAGTGGAGAGAAAAGAAGATGGTTCACTCACTCTAGACCAAACAACTTACATGAGAGAACTTCTGAACACATTCGGGATGGAAGACGCCAAAGGGGCTTCGACGCCACTTGATCCTGGAATGAAATTCGAGAAGTCAAATGACAATGAAGTAATGTCAGCGGACGGAGCCTACCAATACAGACGAGCCATTGGAGGGTTGCTTTATCTTGTAGGAGGAACAAGACCTGACCTGGCTTTCGCCGTTACTTATATGAGTCAATTCAATGATCGACCCAGTAAGGAACACTGGACAGGAGTGAAACACATACTCCGGTATGTCAAACAGACGAAGACGATGGGTCTGACATACAGAAGAACAGAGGGGAAACCTAAAATGACAGCTTACTGCGACGCAGATTGGGCGAGCTGCAAAATAGATAGACGATCTTTTAATGGGTATGTGTTCATGCTAGCAAATGCAGCAATATCCTGGAGCAGCAAGAAGCAGAAGACTACTGCACTCTCGACTGTCGAAGCCGAGTACATTGCAATGAGCCACGCTACTAAAGAAGTGCTCTGGTTGCAAAGTTTCTTAGGAGAGATAGCCGCAGATGATTTGATCTGCACCCCACAAGCAGTTTTTGGCAGACAATCAAGGAGCTATTGCACTAGCGAAGAATTATACAACTTCGGAGAGGAGCAAACACATTGACATTAAGCATTTCTTCTTACGAGAGAAAGTCGAATCTTGTAAACTAGAATTTGTGTATGTGCCACAGCTGATAACCTCGCGGACATGATGACGATGACCATCACACCGAAGAAGACTACCGAACATCGTTCTCAAATCGGACTGCAAGATGTATAGAAGTATTAAACAAGGGGGAGTATTAGAAGTTATGTATTCAACACTTCCTGGAGGCATCACAAGTAATTCACTGCCTCCTAGTTCAAGATAAACAAGACGTATACAAAGAAGCCAAAGAAGTCGACGATGTTTCATTTGTTTGTTATGTATGGTAACCAATGGTGATCGTTGACTCTCTCGCATATCAATGGCTGACATTAACTAGATTAAAACCATTTCTGCTTCTATAAAATTACTCTCTTGTGTTATTCACTCTGTTCCATTATAAATAATTAAGAGAAGGAGCCCTTGCTGGTCAGAACCAGCCACGGATAAGGGGAGGAAAGGGGGTTCTCACGTCGCGGTCGTCATTGTTTTCGTCATCGTTCGTGGTGTCATTGTCGTCATCGTCGTCGAGGGTCGTCAAGGGGAGGGGGGAAAGATCCCCGACGACGATTGCCAGAGCTCGCCTCTATTTTTGGGGAGTAAAATACTACCCATCATACTAGCTGATGTTTTCGAGGTGGACTTATTCTCTTGAGTTGCCTTGTACGATTAGCAGAGCCATGCTCTGTTCTAATTCTACCCCAGGCCCAGACGGGGACTTGGTACTTTTCGAAAGGATTATTGTTTGTTTATTTGGATTAAGGACGCTTCAACCGTTAGGTCATAATGCAACACTCTAATCTACGGAGGGGGGGGGAGGAGGAGGGGCTTATGAAGGTCAGAACCAGCCACAGGTAAGGGGAGGAAAGAGAGTTCTTACGTCGCGGTCGTCATTGTATCCGTCATCGTTCGTGGTGTCATTGTCGTCATCGTCGTCGAGGGGCGTCAATGGAAGGGGGTAGGGTCCCCGGCGACGATTGCCAGATCTCGTATCTATTTTTGGGGAGTAAAATACTACCCTTCATACCAGCTGATGTTAGCGAGGTGGACTTTTTCTCTTGAATCGCCTTTTACGATTAGCAGAGCCATGCTCTGGGCCAATTCTACCCCTGGCCCAGCCTGAAACGTTCAGTTAAGGAGGAGCAATAAAAGGCATTTCCAACCTTGTTGTCAATTTTGGAGCCATCTGTGAATTATTGTGACAATTAAGTAATGTGGAACACAAAAGAAGCAGGTTGAATCAGATTGAAGATATTCCCCAAAACACCTATTTGCGCATATGTTCGAACCAAGGGTCTTAGAACTTAGAAGACTGAGCCACAGAAGTCCGCACAGTAATACAATCGGCAATTGGAATGGATCTACGACGACATGAGAAACTGGGGCGCATCAATCGTTTTAGTCATATTGCGCCACCTGTGATATTTGATTATGGACGCGTCAACCGTTAGGTCTTAATGCACACCGCTACCCTAGGAGGGTGGGGGGAAGGAGGATGAGGGGCCCATGCTGGTTTAGAACCAGTCACGGGTAAGGGGAGGAAGGAGGGCTTTTCACGTCGCGGTCGTCATTGTCTTTGTTATTGTTCGTTGTGTCATTGTCATCGTCGTCGGGGAGGTCGTCAAGGGAAGTGGACGGGTTCTCCGACGACATTTGCCAGAGCTCGCCTCTAGTTTCGGGGAGAAATATTCTCCCTCTTACTAGCTGATATTAGCGAGATGGAGTTTTTCTCCTGAATCGCCTTGTACGACTAGCAGAGCCATGCTCTGGGCCAATTCTTCCCCGCAGGACCAGACGGTTAGCAGCTCTGTGAATAATTAAGAATACAATGTTGATTTACAACGAACGTTTTATGAGAATTTCGCTGAAATCTATTTGATTATACTTACTTTATTTTGGTTTATTGGATTAAGGACGCGTCAACCGTTCGGTCAAAATGCACCACTCTAGTCTAAGGGGGTGGGGGGGGGAAAGGAAGGACCATGCTGGTCAGAACCAGCCACGGGTAAGGGAGGAAGGGGGTTTCTCACGTCGCGGTCAATTTTTCACGTACTGAACCACGTAGAAGCGAAAAAAAAACGACGTGGGGGCACTTCAAACCGGTTGGTCACATTGCACCGCCTGTGATATTGAAAGGTTATGAAATAATTAATGGTGTGTTTGAAGATTATATTGTTTTCTCAGTTTTTTAAAAGTAAAGAAAATTTAAAAGATAACCTATTTATCATAATAGTAATAGCAGAAGAATTATTATATTGCAATCAAAAATAAAATGTTCTTGTATAAGTTTATTTGGGTTAAAGTTCGTCAACCGACGGTCATTTGCGCCACTCTAGCCTATAAAGGATGTGTGGGGGAAGGGGACATTGGAAACCAGCAACGGGTAGGGGAGAAAAGTCGTCACGTCGTCATCGGCATCGTCTATGGCATCGTCCGTGTAGTCATTTTCGTAATTATAATAGTTTACCAATGTTGGTATTTTAAAAAATTATTTGCATTGAGGGCGTCAACCGTAAGGTCATAAAATGCGTCAATCTTTCTAACCCTAGGCAGGAATGAAGAGGAATTTCCCATGCTGGTCCATTCCAGCCAAGGGCACGGTAAGAAAGGAAGTACTTTCAATAGTATTTATACCTATTTGGATGAAAGTCGCGATCACCGTTATTAGGCAATAATGTGCTACTCTATTTGGATCCATTAAATAAGGGCGCGTCAACCGTTAGGTCATAATATGACACCCTCAACTCGGGTTAATGGGAAAAAATGTTCCATGCTGGTTAGAACCAGCCACGGTTAGGGGGAGGAAAAGAAGAGCTTTTCAAGTCGTGGTCGTCATCTTCTTTGTTATCGATCTCACTGTCATGATCGTCGTCACGGGGTTGGATGTGGGGTCCCCGATGACGACCGTCAGAGCTCGCCTCTAGTTTCAGGGAGTACTGCCTTACTAGCTGACGTTTGCGAGGTGTACTTTTTTCTTTAATTGCCGACGATTAGCAGAGCCATTCTCTGGACCAATTGTACTCCGGGCCCAGACAAATCTCAATAGGCCTTCATGATAATAATAGCGGATCTGGGCAGAAAATTTCCATGCTTGTCAGAACCAGTAACGGATTAGGGAAGGAGTTTAAAAAAAATTAATTGTATCTTAATACAATAAATAATAAATGAGTTTATAGAGTGATAACCGTAAGGTTATAATTTACCACTCTAGCCTAGTGGAATAATAAATGAGTTTATAGAGTGATAACCGTAAGGTTATAATTTAAGGTGAGGAATTGGTGGTTTCTCAAGTCGCGGTCGTCATCGTCTTTGTCATCGTTCGTTGTATCATTGTCGTAGTCGTCGTTGGGGAGTTCGTTTAGGGTAGGGCAAAAGACTACTGACGACGACAACGGGAGAAACTAGGGCGCTTCAACCGGTTAGGTCATATTGCGCCGCCTGTGATAATGAAACTTGATGAGATGAGTTAATGGAGTGTTTGATGATTAGATTATTTTCTAAGAATAGGCCTATATAATAAATAACAAAATAAAATGATGATGATGGTGATAGTAATAGCAAAACAATTTTTATTTTTTTTGATAAAGGACGCGCCAATCGTTAGGACGTAATGCACCACTCTAGCCTAAGGGGGGGGGGGAGGGAGGAGGGGCCCATGCTGGTCAGAACCAACCACGGTTAAAGGGAGGAAGGGGGGTTTCTCACTTCGAGGTCATCCTCGTCGTCTTTTCATCGTCCGTTGAGTCATTGTCATCGTCGTCGGGGAGGTCCTCAAGGGAAGGGGGATGTTTCTTCGACGACGATTGCCAGAGCTCGCCTCTAGTTTCGAGGAGTAATAATATACTTCCCTTTAACTAGCTGATGTTTGCGAGGTGGACTTTTTCTCTTGAATCGCCTTGTACGATTAGCCTGCAGAGCCATGCTCTGGGCCTATTCTACCCCGGGCGCAGACGGGGATTAAAATACCTAACTTCCGATTATGCCAGTCGTTTAGACGACGTAAGAAACAAGGGCGCTTCAACAGGTTAAGTCACATTGAGCCGACCCTAATACTAGAGAAACGCCAAAGTCGTTGTTAGACGAGTGAGAAAGTCATGTGTTGAGTACGCGGGAACATTTGCATTTAAGTTTGATTATAATACTCGTATTAATAACATGGTATTTAAGTTTAGGTCATAGTTTGGGCCATAATGCGCCACTCTAGCCTATGATAGGCTAGGGAGGCCTATAGGTAGGGGGAAGAAAAGTAACGTTAGCGGGTACTCAACACATGGCTCACTCACTCGTCTAACAACGACTTTGGCGTTTCCCTAGTATAATCTTTACACAAACATTTGTGGTCACAGACCCTTGTTGAACAGATAGGCTACACCCCAGGCTAAATGGAACGGCCGGTGTATGACCCCTATAGCAGGTACTTCCTCCAGCGTCAAAATATGAAAAATCAAAGACGATTCCGTCTGGGCCCGGGGTAGAATTGGCCCAGAGCATGGCTCTGCTAATCGTAAAAGGCGATTCAAGAGAAAAAGTCCACTTCGCAAACATCAGCCAATAAGAGGGAAGTATATTATACTCCCCAAAACTAGAGGCGAGTTCTGGCAATCGTCGTCGGGGACACCTTCCCCTTCCCTTGACGACCTCCCCAACGACTGTGACAATGACACAACGAACGATGACAAAGACAATGACGACCACGACGTGAGAAATCCCCCTTCCTCCCCTTTCCCGTGGCTGGTTCTGACCAGCATGAGCCCCTCTTCCCCATCCCCTAGGCTAGAGTGGTGCATTATGACCTAACGGTTGACGCGTCCTTAATCGAACCCCCACCACCCCCCAAAAAAGAGTTTTAGGCCTAGGCGAACAGAGAAAGTGGTTTGAAGTTTTTTGGTTTGAGGGTGCGTCAACCGTTTATGTTGTCGTTGTCGCCGTCTTTGTTATAAAAAAAGGCTAGTCCTATACGTCCCAATTAAGTTTTAGTTTGGATTAAGGGTGCAACAACCGCTAGGTCAAAACGCCACTCTTGCCTAGAGGATATAGGGAGGAAAATCCCATGCTGGTGCTGTTCAGAAATAGCCACGGGTAAAGGTGAAAGAAAAGGGAGGGTCCTCTCGTCGTGGTCGTCATCGTCTTTGTCTTCGTTCGTTTGTCCTTTTCGTCGTCGTTGGGAAGGTCGTCAGAATATATGGGGGGTCCCCGACGACGACTGCCAGAGCTCTTATTCTAGTTTCGGGAACTAATATACTTCCCTTCTTACCAGCTGATGTTTGCGAGATAAAATACGTCTCTTTTCTCGCCTTTAACGATTAGTATACAGAGCCATGTTCTTGGCTAAAGGTTCTAATATGCACAGCTTAGGCAAACGGAAGCGTACTCCTAGACTTCCTTGCATAGGTTTGAATAAAGTAGGCTAGTTTATGAATTATATTGTATAAGTCAAATTACATGACAGAAGCCAAAGCCATGGATAACAAAAAACAAAAACAAAATTCTAAACATCGACTTGCCCTCATAGATACTACTGATCGCGAACTTTCACAGGCTGTGTTCTATTTTACTTATGAGTATTTTAAACATTTGCAATCTAGATTCAAATTTTTTAAATTTTATTTCTTGTTAGCAGTTCTAAGTTACATGGTCACGGATGTCTGTTTAAAATTTCAGCTCAATCTATTTGGCCGTTCGGCCGTATGAGCCCGGACAAACAGACAGACATGTAACAGACAATGCTCACGGCCAAGGCCCGATCGAGTATAGCGTTAGGAACGACTTACGTTCGCTACGCTCACTCGTCTAATTACTAGGGAAACGCCAGAGTCGTTGTTAGACGAGTGAGCAAGCCATGTGTTGAGTACCCGGAAACATCCCCTTTTCCTCCCCAAAACCTAAGGCTGAATCTAGCTAGCATGGGCATATTTCTCCTCCACAGTTTATTAGGCTAGAGTGGTGCATTAGGCCTTACAGTGTTGACGCGCCCTTCCTACAACTAATCTCAAACCCCTCTCATTTATACTCATGATATATTAATATTACAGAGTATTCAACACATGGCTTGCTCACTCGTCTAACAATGACTTTGGCGTTTTCCTAGTATATTATGAGTATAAATAAGAGGGATTTGAGATTAGTTGTTATAAGGGCGCGTCAACACTGTAAGGCCTAATGCGCCACTCTAGCCTAATATACTGTGGAGAAAATGCCCATGCTAGCTAGATTCAGCCTTAAGTTTTGGGGAGGAAAGGGGATGTTACCGAGTACCCAACACATAGCTTGCTCACTCGTCTAACAACGACTTTGGCGTTTCACTAGTGTTACCGAGTACCCAACACATAACTTGTTCACTCGTCTAACAACGACTTTGGCGTTTTCATAGTATGGTTTCAGAGGGCGTCAACCAATCGTGTAGTCGTTGTCGCCGTCTTCGTACTGAATGGAGGCTTTGACATAGTCAACTGTTAGGTTATAATACGCAACTCTAATCTAGGGGATATAGGAAGGAAAACCTTATGCAGAACAGAATCAGCTACAAGTAGGTGAAAGGAAAAGAGGGGTTCTCACGTCGTGGTCGTCAAGTCTTTGTCATCGTTCGTGTCGTTATGGTCGTCGTCGTTGCGGAGGAGGAGAGGTCCCCGCGACGACGATTGCCAGAGCTCGCCTCTAGTTTCGGGGAGTAAGATATTCCGCTCTTTCTAGCTGATGTTTGCGAGGTGGACTTATTCTCTTGAATCGCCTTTTACGATTAGCAGAGCCATGCTCTGGGCCAATTCTACCCCGGGCTTAGACGCTGGGAAGCTTCGTTAGCAACCCGATCAGCGTGTTCATTTCCCTCTTTGCCCACGTGTCCAGGTATCCAGCAAAACTCTAGGACAGAGTTAAGTTAAGGGGGTGGGGGGTAAAAGTTCTTAAGTCGTGATGGTCACATAGTCTTTGTCATCGTTACGTTATTTACTTAATTTCTGTGTCCGGTTTAACACAATATTTCCAGAAAATTGCAACAGCCATTCCTTTTGCATTTGCTTCCGCGATATCGCGCAGGGTACATGGTTCGTCGAGGCGGGGGCAAGCCTTTTCCCGTTCTTATATCCTGATTATTAGCTCTCAATGTCGATGTTAGGTCATATTGTACCTCTTGCGATAATGTAGTTTGTAAGTTATTTAATAACATTATGTATTTTTTCAAAGGGGTTTAACGTAAGGTGTGAGTGTGACGTGGGGAGACGCAGGGTGGGTAGGGCTGTGCTGGTCTGAACCAGCCACGGGCAAGAGTAGGGCACGGTGGAAGGTGGCCCTGGGCAAGGGGCCGGGGCGGGAGCTTGGCCGGTGTCGGGTCAGGGGGGCCTGTGGCCTGTGACTAATTCAGGCCGGGCTCAGGCAAAGGACAGAGGGCAAGGAAGGTATGGTGAGGGCAAGGGTTGGTGGTTCCCCCAAGACGATGTTGTCTTCGTCTGTGGCATCGTCCGTGTTGTCATTGTCGTCGTCGCCGGGGAGTTAGTCAAAGGGAAGGAGAAAGTTCCCCGACGACGACCGCCATAGCTCAGAAATGGACCAGGGGAGATGGAAAGGAAAGTCCCATGCTGCTCAGAAATAGCCACGGATAGGGGGTGGAAAGAGGTTTTAATTTCTCAAGGTGGCGGCCAGAGCTCGCCTTTAGTTTCGGAGAGTCATTCTCCTCGTTCACTTGCTGATGTTTGCGAGATGGTATTTATATCCTTTCTTGCCTTTAACGAATAGCAGAGCACGCCTTTAACGAATAGCAGAGCCATGTACGTTGTTTATTTTGTACCCCAGTCTGGGCCCAGACGGCGTCATGTAGGCCAAGCCCCTATGCTGGTCAGAATCAGCCACAGGCGGGTAGCCTGCGTAGGCCTAGGTCTGGAATCGCCACAGCATTGTCTTACCAGCAGGAAGGCAGAGCTTCTAATAATATCTCACACTTGAACAGCGTCCGTGCTATCACTCAATGGTAGGCCTACTATGAACGTGCTCCGAGTGGCTACACAAGGAAATGCCAATACTTTCAACCGATCTAATCTTGAACCCAAGAGACTAACCGTTCCTCTGCTTGCTTCATTATTTCCGTATGATTGATCAATATACATCAGTATTTGTTATAATACCGATTTTCAGATTTATCCTTTTCTTGTTACAAAACTTAATTTAAACCAGACGACGCCAACTTTCTGGACCAAGAAGATATGAAACAAAAGAAAGTGCACAATATTTCAACAATGCGTCCCACAGCCTTGTTGACGGGAAGTCTCAAGATTCCTGCGCGGTTTATTTATATAATTACCAAGAGACCGT
The DNA here is from genome assembly GCA_024449915.1 of Sweltsa coloradensis. Taxonomy (NCBI): domain Eukaryota; kingdom Metazoa; phylum Arthropoda; class Insecta; order Plecoptera; family Chloroperlidae; genus Sweltsa; species Sweltsa coloradensis. Next base: position 532,989 of record JAMZAV010000678.1, on the reverse strand, counting down.
GATTTTCTACAGGGCGGTGGCTTTTATTATTCTTTGAAAAATTTTAAATCCAGCTGTTAATATGAATAATGATGCAACAATGCTTTCTGTATTATGTTTTATCCAATTAGATTTCAATTAATTGGTATCATCGTCAACCATGTTCTACACATTAAATAATGTAGGCCTACTTAATACTAGACACGATCTTACAACTACGTATTTTTTTTTTAATCCACTAGGATGTTATATTTGAAGCAGTACTTAATTTATCAAATGCATTTATTTGTACAGTGCATGTTTGCGGAACATATATTTTTGCTTGGTGTGTTATTCGTTCAGCAGTACAAGATTATTTCCAATAATTCTGCTGTTCTTTTAGTTTATCTCTAACTTTTAGATCATGTTTTCTCTTTCTGTCTCATGCATAGGCATCTTTTGGTTGAGCGCATGTTTTGCTTTGAATGAGAGGATTGAGGGGGGTGGCGATGTAAGGACAGATTGTAGGAGATTGGTAGATCTTGGCCGAGCCACGATAAGGATATTCATATTTACTTGACTTTTGACAATAGAGTTGAATACAGAAAGTACGTATCTGGCGGGGAGTGGGTAGGGGTCAGAGAAAGAAGACGAGAGTTGATGTGAGCAACGGGGTAGGGTATGTTTCTCAGAACCAAAAATGAACGAGTCCATAGTCATTCCTTTTAATTTGGCCTAATTTTATTTGTTTTTTAAAATAAATTGTCTTGTATGGTTTAAGTATTTGGGTAAAACTTCAAATTTAAATTTTCCACAAATGGTTTTTTAAACAAAAATATTGACAATCAGCTAGGTACTCCTCCATGTTTAATGTTTGCTTTCTTGAAAACTATGCTAAGTGTCATGTATACGTCGGATGCTTCCTGCATGGCCGGACGAATAGCTATTTTGCCAACTGCCAAAGTGTGACCTTTTATCACCAAACATCTAGTGCTAGTGGCAAAAGTGCACACTCCTTAATTCAATAAGTTATTTTCCATCAGTTTCAAGATAGTCGCAGCTAAAACTGACTCGTTTGTGTCGCTTTGTTTTGTTTGTTTATTTGGATTAAGGGCGCGTCAACCGCTAGGTCATAATGCACCACTGTAGCCTAGGGGATATGGGGAGGGGGGGCCCATGCTGGTCAGAACCAGCCACGGGTAGGGGTTGGGAAAGAGTTTTTGTTTATTTGGATTAAGGGCGCGTCAACCGTTGGTCATAATGCACCACTGTAGCCTAGGGGATATGGGGAGAGGGGCCCATGCTGGCCAGAACCAGCCACGGGTAGGGGGAGGAAAGTTTTTTTTTGTCTCAACCAACAGTGTTGGCTCGAGCGCTAAGAGAATGCCACAAAATGCTTAAAATAGAAGAAATATTATTTGTTATAACGAAACCGGCCAGGAGTGCCGGCCAGACATGGCTTCAAGTTTAGTGGAGTAAAATACTGACGTGGATACTTGCTATCTGTTTTTGCGAGATGGGTTTGGATGTTTTTGAAATCATTAAATTTAAGGGCGCATATCCGTCAGGTCAAAAGCGCCTTTCTAGGCTAGGAATATAGGAAGGAAAGTCCCATGCTGGCCATTGGCATGGGGGTAAATAAATAAAAATAAATAAATAAATAAATCCGTATTTAGAGTCTACCCACTCAGTCACACAACTGATTTTCAGTGGGGGACAGTAAACCGAAGTGACCAAGCCAACCCTGTAGGCCCCGACGCAATCGACTAGTGAACGATAACCAACCAAAATCGATATTTCTAATGGGAAATATAGCAATCAGTGGTATGGACAGTAGGTGTTTCGTCTAGGTCGTCATGGTCTTCGTCAAAGGTCGTGTTGGCATTCTCGCCATCGTCGGGGAGGTCGTTAAGGGAAGGGTGTCCCCGACGACAACTGCCAGAGTTCGTCTCTAGTTTCGGGGAGCTAAACTCTCCCTTTTTCTAACTGATTTTGCAGGATGGACAGTATCTTTATCCTCGCCTCTTACGATTAGCATAGCCATGCCATGGGCCAATTCTACCCCGGGTCCAGACGGGGGTCATTGCGTTTAATAAGCACCAATAGTATGAGCTCCCAGCTTAGGAATAGTTGGTTTGCAAACCCAGCTAAATTGTTGGCAGGGAGATTGGATAATTGTCTATGCTGGACAGAACCAGACATGGGCGAGGACCAATGTTATGTGAAGGCTTGCCATAGCCCTACGAACACAAATATCCTTTAATAATGATGTATTAAAAGGTCGAAGAAATCTTACGTTCAGCGATCACTAAGAACTATAAATATCTAACGTGAACGTTTTGCGAATATCTGACACAAATTAGTGACCGACGCCTAGCATTTCAAGACCTTCAACAAATGATGACAAACTCGCCAAGAAATCTCTTTGGTAATATTGTAGCTCAGTCGTTCAATGTCTGCCCTAGCGATATAAAGCTATAGTTTCTTCAAGACTTATTAAAATGTGTAAGAAATAATATGAAGAGCTGATGTCCAAGTTGTGCTTCTGAATCAACAACAGATATTTGGTCGAGTTCATTTGTTTCCCTACAATGCGTCTCCACAGCCTTCTGAAGATGGACGCCAATGTTTTCCTCCGCCTCCTAGACGATAAGAGCACACCAAGAAAAATATTCTCTACTAACATTTTCTTTTTTTTTTTAACATTTTTACATTTTATACATACATATTGTTTTCCATGATAAAATTTGAGAAAATGCAAGTACAGAATATTTTCTTGGTGTGCTCTCTTTTTTATGGTGGTATGGTGGTGGGGGGTGGGGGGGGGGCTCGAACCCAGAGCCGTACATAGTCTAGTTATAATAACCAATAAAAACTTTTATTGAATGATTGCAATTCGTAAAAGTTTGCCCCGACTAGGGATCGAACCCAGAACCTTCATCGTTTACGAAAATTGCTGTCATTTAATAACTTTGTGCTCATTACGGTCATATTCTTAATAACATTGTATTCGTAATAAATACTTTTAATGATTAAAATGATAACTGGAGGATCAGGGTTCGAATCTTATGCGGGCTAAAACTTTTCGAAAATCACTTTTAATCAATAACAGCTGTGCTTAGAGAAGAGAAGAGAATGATTTAATATTTTTTGCAATATTTAGTGACAAACACTAAAACAAATGTGATCTCTAGATAATTGCTTTCATTAAATAAAAATGTCATCGACATTGGGCTTAACAAATATATGAACATCCATGCCTATCGCCCCTCTTAAAATACTTGGTTAAATGGTAAATTTATGAAAACTAATCAATTAATAAATAAAATTGCCAATCATATCAGTATAATTTGGCATATATCGTAAAACAAGGCTCTGTTGGATAGCTTGTTGCTAAGCGCTGGAATCACGTTCAAGAGTGGCACACCCAGACGGACATGAAGAGAGATGATTCATACATTGAAGCTTCGCTCCCTCGTTTGTCAGTTATTGTGTTCCCTTATTCTGAGGCATAGTCGTTACTTAATATCTTCGATCACATCAAGTTCAGTAACAATTACTTGATTCAATACATGAAAATAAACTTCCATTCTCAAATGAAAGTATACAAAAAAATACATTTTTTAAATAATTGTATTTATTATTGTATGTAATTAATTAAGGTTGTTTTGTACCCAAATGTGTGTTTATTGTTAATAATGTCTAGTCAAAGCCAGGCTAATTTCCTTTCCAAATCTCACATTACATTTTATTTTTTTCCACTGATGAACAGAATAACATGTTTGTAATTAAGCCTCGTAGTGATAGCATACGAGTTATAGCTGCAAAAGTTTGAACGCGCCGAACATCAAACCAGGCCCACTGCATCTTGAATGTCGTCTGCCAAGGTGCAGCTACACGTAAACCTCGGCGGCATTGTTTTAGAACAACCTTCATTGAAGGGATCAATAACCTGTCCACCACTTTATCGCCTAGTCTTAAAATACCAACACCACGCCCAAGTATTCAATGTCGGGCCTGGCAGCTATACTCCGACTCTAGTAAGAATAATCCAGCAGCTATACTCTGACCCAAGTAAGAACATATCGGCAGCTATACTCCGACTCTAGTATGAATAATCCAGTAGCTATGCTCTGTTGCTAGTAAGAACAATCACGTCCATCTAGTCAACTCCACCCCTCACTATAAGTCAGGGCCAGATACGCCCTTGTGCGGAATATTGGCAGTTATACAAGCCGCCGACAATCCTGTGGTAATGGTTTTCACGGAATAATTCGATCACAAAGCCCAAACAGTTGTATTGAATAATACAAACTGCCGTCTTGGGCACGTTCCCACAAAAAAGGAACTTTGAAAATTTAGGAGTTACTTCTGCCTAAAAAGGAACTAAAACGTTCTTCGATCCTCAAAACAAATTCACGTACCTTATACCATCACAGATTTAAATAATAATAAATGTGATAACAGTTAATTTATCATTACTTTTATTTATTAAAGTGAGTCCCAGGCCATCCTACGAGGGAGGCGCCATTTTCGAAAACACAAGATGTCACAAGATATTTTTGATACTGCAGTACCGGTATACGATATTAGTACTGGAATTCGACGGATTACGACGGCGAAGAAACTTATAAAGGAACGTTAAATTTGTTCCAAGTTCCCAAGAATAGTAACTTTTACGTTACAAGTTCCTGATCTAAGAAAAGGAACGCGTTCCCATCCCACAAAAGTTCCTGAAAAAGGAACGCGTTTCTCCCCAAGACTGACAAACTGTTCAATGCTGTGTCTCTCCCAACAATTCCCACAAATTCATCTAATATTGATGTTTTTTGTTTACATTGTCCCCCGTCTTCGACCGTGTGAGAATTTAGCCCAGAGCACGGCTCTGCTTATTCTAAAAGGCGAAGAAAGAGACAAGTTTATCTCACAAACATCAGCTATAGTAAGTAGGGGAGTAAGGGGAGGTCGTCAAGGGAAGGGTTAGAAGCTACCGACGACGATTGCCAGAGCTTGCATCGTAATATACTCCCCTTCTTACTAGCTGATGTTTGCAAGGTGGACTTTTTCTCTTGAATTGCCTTTTACGATTAGCAGAGCCATGCTCTGGGCCAATCCTTCCTCGGGGGTTATAAGTTAGAACATTATATTTTTTTAAATATCTCTTTGGAATGGTATCTCAACTATGATTTGTGTTGCTCAATGTTTATTTAAACTCATTTCTCTAACCTGCCTGCCTGCCTCTCCGTTGGCAGCAACGAATATCTTTGAGAAATGTCAAATATTTGTTTCATTAGAAAAATCTCACATTGCCGTCTGAAACAAAACATAGCTATACATTTAGTATTCAATGCATGTTGGTCGCTGAACAATGGTATCGCAGATGTCATCTGTGGTTGATCCCTTAAGACATCCCGACGACAACTTGTCTACTTAATCCATATATTATACTTAAAATTATTCTGTTTTCTTTTTTAGTTTTGAATTTAAATTTATCTTTTCTTATTTTTTTAATCCTTATTCTTTTTTTTCATATCACAATTCAATATATTTTTTTAAGACTTTCATACGTTTTATAGATGGTGTAGCTATTTGTCCTGTGGGTAGTGTCCCTGCGTCTAGGAATCTCTCTAAAGGCAGAAGAATTTAAGCTTGTGGCTTCGGGCGTGGTTAGTGAGAGAGTGGGTGACTGCTCTGTCCTGAAACTCACGTATACCGCTGGTTAAAGCAGATGGAGGGTTCGAGGGCTAGTGTAACGGCTTCGTTCTCCTCGACGTCTGCTCGGCAGTCCGGGTTAGTGGAGGAACCTATAAGACTGTCAAGGTTGCACCGTCCTTTCGGATGGGACGTTAAGCCGTTGGTCCCCTTGGTACTTTTTGAAAGGAGTGGGCTACATGACGGTTCCGTTTTTCCCCTTCTCTCTTCTGTTCATACTTCATCCTCATCTACCACCACTCATCGTCTCGAATAGCCTTAGTGCATTAATATGAGACGTTAAGCAATATCTATATATTATCAATCTATATGCATGGTTCACTTCCTGAAGCCAGTATACCAGATTGTTACAAAACTTTGTATATATGCTATGATCATGTATAATACAGTCTGCTATAGAAAATCACTTTAAAAAAATAATTGCAAAATATGCTTAAAACCTTGATTGATTTATAGGATTTTTTGTGAAATCAACATTGGTGAAATAATAATCAACAATAATGTATATTCTTCCTGGACAACCTCACAAATTTTCATATCAATCAGATGAACTGTAGGGTACGCAGTAAAAGTTCCCCCCAAAAATATCTAGTAGATATAGCTTTCTACAGTCCCCCAGTAAACTTCAGACTGTAAATGCAAATTTATAAATTTCTTTAAAAACACTAAGACTTTCTTTCCCAAGCTAAACGAACGTTTCAAAATTCTATATTATGTTTAACCCAATAATCCACAAGGATAATCGCTCGATTGTAAAACCGTTTCATTGTCTCGTTCCTCACGACTAAGAGTGCGTGTTGTCATAGAAGAAGCGGTCATGTAACTGACCTCTCCACGGTAGAACCATTTGGCAGCCGTTGTAGCTGGAGCGAGAGACTTTCTGCATCTATTAGAACACATATTGGCTAATTTATACCTAGGATTAGTTATTATCACAATTGAGTCACACTTAGGTTTACCAGTCGCTATAGTCTGCTAACGCAAGTCACCCACTCAATACTTGTGATGTCACTTTTATTGGTGTTCATTGTTGGATTGGTTCAGTCAGATTTAAAAAATAAAAATAAATAAAAATAATAATAATAATAATAATAATAATAATAATGATAATAATAATAATAATAATAATAAGAATAAGAATAATAATAATAATAATAATAATAATAATAATAATAATAATAATAATAATAATAATAATAATAATTATTGATCTATAGCAGTTGTCGAAAAAGTTTGCCCCGACTGGGGTTCGAACCCAGAACCTCCGGCTTAACGTGCCATAGCTCTACCAATTAAGCTACCGGGACCGGACCACAGAACAAACCTTTAGGAAACTGCTATTTGTTGTGACTGTTGACTTACATTTTCGACAACTGCTATAGATCAATAACTATGTCCTTAACGCGGGCTTATGCTTAAAAACCATATATTAATAATAATAATAATAATAATAATAATAATAATAATAATAATAATAATAATAGTATATACAAATAACAAAAATTTGGAAAATGAAAACTGTTACTGTCGTGCCTATTGTGATCTCGGCCTCTGGAGTCTTACCATCTTCCCTCTCTGCTAGCCTACAATGCCTGGGTCTATCCACAAATCTCTACATCAGCATGCAGAAAGCAGTCATCCTTCAAACGTGCCACATAGTCAGAAGATTTTTGCAGTAATCACTCTCCACCAACTAAACTGAAAACTCTACTTGTACAATCTCTCATCATGCCACATTTCGACTACTGCGACGTTGTATATAATGACTTGACTGAAGACCTGTCTATTCGCCTTCAGCGGGCTCAAAATTCATGCGTGCGATTCATTTCGGAATAAAAAAATCCGATCATATAACTCCAGGTTTCAAGCATCTTAAATGGCTACGTCTACACGAGCGACGTACCTTCACTCCGTCTGTATAGTTTCATCGAGTACTTTCAAATTCTTCACCCTCGTATCTTTCTACAAATTTCCAGTATCTTCATTCAAATCACCTCTTTAACACAAGGTCAAGGTCGGGAACGCAACTCATTTTCCCTGTTCACAGAACAAACCTTCTTGACAATTCATTTACAATCAACGCTATTAGAACCTGGAACGCCCTGCCAATTAACATAAGGGACGCACACATCAATAACTATAATATTTTTAGGAATAAAATACGTGAATTATATTTCAATAAAAACCATGGGACGAATGAAACATAAACATGAATCCTGCTGAATCACTACTTTAATTATTGCAACTCACTCAATTACCGCTATGTATTAATAATACTCCAAAAAGTTTGTACGGTATGAATGAATTGAGGACAAGAATGAATGGGAATTTTTAGATATTTCAAGCAATTGTTTCATAATGAGTAGATAATGTGTGTATGTATGTGTGTGCTGAACTCATATTCTATATATTTCTAAATAATGGTATATCATTGCATGTAGACTATAATCTGTATTTTTTATACTATTTTACTTTATTATTGCATGTTGGATATGTATATCTTCTACACTATTTTACATTATTATTATTATTATTATTATTATTATTATTATTATTTATTATTATTATTTTTTTTTTTTTTTTTATTATTATATATATATATATATTTTTTTTTTATTATTATTATTTAGATTAAATTGTGTGTTATATTAATTATGTTGTCATACATCGATGTATCTGAAATATTAAGAGGTTGGATGGAAGATAAAGCCTAACTGGCTTTAATCCCCGCCTAAATAAAGACGACTATCTATCTATCTCTCTCTCTCTCTTTAAAAGATTTTGCCATACAATTGCTTGTTTTATAGATAGAAACTTTTATTGATTTTGTTATCACACTCATCTTTATTATTATTTTGTTAATTTGATTAATTTGTCTACAATAATATGTGTACTATACTTATGTTTTCACACTGTTATAATGTAAACTTTTGTTGGGCTTGGGCCTTACCCCGCCTTGTGTATACCAGGACGCAAATGTCCCTGAGATTGTTTGAACAATAAAGAACCACTATATAATAATAATAATAATAATAATAATAATAATAATAATAATAATAATAATAATAATAATAATAATAATAATAATAATAATAATAAATACTTAAATTTGAATGCGGAAGAGTCTTCCCATTCAGTCACACAACTGATTTCCAGTGAGGTACTTTACAATAGAATTTTCATGAACTATTATACGTTTAAATAAATAGTGGCAAATTCACTTATTACCCAATAAGTAAACTATTTGTTTAAAAATAATAACGTCACAAGTATTTCAAATACATTACTTCTCAGTTAATGACATGTCAGTCGAATCGAATTCATTTACATATTAATTGTTTATAAATGTTGTAAATACCTCATAAATACAAGTCTATAGAAATAAAATTAGATCGCATATCTGTGGCATTTGAGATTGATTAGCTCACTAGGCGTTCTAATTGTCTTAATGATGGCGCCCCTAGAGGACACAGAGCGCACACCCCTAAAACCAACCCTGTACAAACTATATGGCTACTAACACTACCAGCTAACACACCCAATTAGTTTATATCACTTATTTACTATCAAACGCTTACAGAGGATAATATGTGATACCGACCTCACCATATAGGTCGCCAATGGTTTCCTCATGGTTTCTTCATTGCTGGCTACGTTTACACCCCCTGCTGGATTTGTTAACATTATTGACAAATACACTGATTTCCTTAGGCAACATTATAAATGATCAGACTGTCTAAAATTTCAAAATCAAAATCTGTGTATAGCGATTTATGCCTTTACTAATCTGATGTGTGACGAACCTTGAACTTGTTGCTCCCTTCAAAGAAGAGAAGTTAGAAGATCGGTCAGAGAGAGGCGAATTTTTTTGTTGTAATCATGTGATACTTTGTCAATTGGGTGGATATCTAAAAATTGTACTTAAGATAGAGTCCACAGTCTGTGACACTTAGTCTATCTACTATTTATATCTTACGTTAAATGTTTGAGGATTTTAGTGTTTATACTACATTTTTTCATATGAACCTGACCAAGATCCCAGAACGTGTCAATTATTGTTGTACTATTGTTTAAGGGTCAGGACTACCACCAATATAAAACCCACGCATCCTTGTTGATGAGCAAGGTCAACAATCGGACGTCGAGGTCGTTGTTTTTCGTGAGATAAGACCACAATGTGAATTTCGCTCCTTAATTATTACCAAAATGATGCACCTAGAATTTAATTTTGGTTTTCTGGATTGAAAGGCTTTTATTTATCGTTTTCCCCATGTTGCTTCATGTCCGCATTAAACATGAGATGTCGCCATTCAACACAATATCTTAGATGATGGCCACACCGAATTCTAATTCTTCCTACATAGCCATAAAACTTGTGCGAGCACGATAAACAATAATTGGCATACAATGGGAGTTTGGTCTTTGGGAAATAAGTAATATGTATTTTATTGCAAAAATTAATATATTTTATCATAATATTATAAAAGCGTTTTTGTATTGATAGAATTGTTGAAATTATTGTTGTTCTGAAGTGAAATCAAAACTTGTATAACACACTTTAACTCCAGCATACAAACGTTAAAAAATAGTTAACAACAGAAATGTCGGTTTAGTTTCAATATTTCATTTTAATTATTTCAACGTCAATAGAAACAGAACAAAAAAAGTAATCTGAGAATGCTGGCAATGCGCATTAAGAATGTGATACTTGATCTCATACTCGTTCATAAGTCATAACAATATGGCAAGAATGGTACATTGACTTGTTGGTTTCTGAAACGATTGTTTACAATCGAAATACATTCATTTAATTACAATTGCATTTTAATAAACGAACTATGTTTGTTGTAGGCTTAAAACAGGTATCGTCCTTCTGAACTCCCTATTAAAACCATTTGTTAACAACAAATAAAATGGACTAAAATGAATGTAGACATAACTTTAAGCAAAATGCAGCACATTTATAATAATTTATTTCCTTTTTTAATCACAACTTAACCCAATTGATTTAAGCTTTTGATCACTCGAAAAAGCGATGGATATGAATAAATTGCAGTTAGGCCCTACTGCCATATACCGCCACGTATTAATAAACTCGGCACTGTCTGAATCAAATCAATGAATTAGCTTGAATATTACCATATTTCATAATAATGTTTTTGTTTTTGTTTAGAAGTAAGCGACTGGGTAGACCACTTGGTTGAATCCTACTGCCGGCTTACCCCCCGTCGCAAACTGATAAGATCCCTCAATGGAAGGCTTGTTAATCTCCTGTACTCCCATCTTGGTCAACGGCACGATGCTGTACTTTCCGTTCTCGCCGTCCGGGCCTACCGCAAGGTTCAGTACTTGGCCCTCTTCTGTTCCTGCTTGCTTCACGTCTATGGGCAGGTCGGGGTACGAGTAACGCGCGCCCTGGGTGTAGAACGGCGACTGGCCGAACTTGGGCTTGTAGCCGTACATGGGGCCGCGGTCGGGCGCCGGCTTCTGATAGGGCGAGGAGGGGCGCGCGGGAACGTCACCGCTGGTGGGGCGGTGGTGGCCGTACTGTACGCCGCGGAGGGAGTCCTCGTGACCTTGGGCCGCGCCCGGGGAGCGAATCACGTGGTAGTACAGGTTCTGGAGCAGAGACAACATTGATATTATGTGTGTTAGATCTATTGAACACACACACCAACACACACAACAATCAATCAGTCTGGTATCACTAAGAATTATCAGAAATAATACATTTCCCAAAACTTATAGAGCAAACTCTGAATGTTCTAACAACATGGTGGTAAACTAACCAAGACTTGAAAATTAAATTTATTTTATGTATACTTATTAAGTATGATAGTATATCAAGCTCTAAAAATTTCAGAAGTCCATCTCGGTTCGAACCACCACCAATATCGGGTCATCCACATTCCTGGAAGACGCCTTAGCCAACTTGACCACCGAGACGGTATTATTTTAACTTCTGAGAAATAAACAGTTGATCATCATAACTGCGTTAGGTAATGACCTAATACATCATGTTTGGTGGTCAGTTCAAAGGCCACAGCTGTTCGTTGCAGTACTGATCCATCCATTCAGATATATAATGCAACTACAATTCAGAAGTTTACAGTTTACAAGTCATAATAGTCCGGTGGCATGACCTTACGGTTGACGCGAACTTAATCCAAATAAAACTATCATCACCTACACCTACCTCCAAGGCTCCAGGTGCGACGGCGACTACAACAGGGCTCTCCCGAGTGCCCGAAGTGTAAGACTGGGGAACAGGCTTGCTCGCCGAGTACTCCTGTGCGTCCTGAGCGGACGGAGGCTTGCTCCCGGTTATCCCGGACAGGACCTGGTCTCCCAGTTGGACGCCGGCGATGGCGGTGGCGACGGGACGGGATATGGCGAGTCCTGCAGGACCCACCACTGCTGTTCCCGTGGGTTGGGACGCCGCTGTTCCACCGATGCCGGCGATGGCCAGGCCGACCGGACGGGCCTCGGCTATAGACGCTCCTGGAAGACACACGTGGTTTTAATGAAGATACCTTGATAATTTATTTTAGTTATGAATGGAACATAGTATACTTCCAATCGTTTTTCTGAAACACACAGCATGAAGATACAATTCTCTTCTATAAGCTTACATACAATACAATCGTTTTGTGTGTGTACTAACTATTTATAGAATTGTTCACCTACTTATTTTTACTTTGTTATACATTTGTTTCTGTTTTTGCTCTCATTATATAATTATATAAAACAATAGGTATTTCGATATTTTTAAAATCAAACAATGTAAATACACATTTTGATCAGAAAATAACATGTTCAGTTTTACCAATTTAGTTTGTATTAAAAGCTTCCTAGGTCGTATTTTAAGTTATCGAAACCAATACGATGTTTTGAAGAGCACACATTGACACACCTACGATTTTGAAACCAATGACAATTCACAAAATATTTCTTACATTGAAGGTTTGAGAGTAATACTTACAAGTGGTAAAACACACATTACAATATCAATAGATCAAAAGAAGATACTATTAGACAACAATGAGAATTACATCTAAAAAGAACCAGAATCAGAACATTTTAAGACTTGAAACGAAGGCCCGTTCACCAAAACGAACTGGAAAGCCGAAATACCGAGATAGTAAGGTCCACAGAAGATCCCAACCCCAAACCTAGAAGAAATTGTTTGTCTTTCCTCACCTGACTCGAGCCTTCTTTTTAGTCAACCAGACAGTACTATTTTTAACTCCATGGTCCGACGTTCTCTACTCCTAGTCAATATGTCCGTTCACTTTCAATATCTTGGTTCGTTAAATTTTGAAATGTTGCATGTGACAATAGTATTTGCACTCATACTTTAGGGGTCTATATTTTCAAGGGTAGGCCTACTCGGCAAAATTGAATATGATGGTGCAATCTTGTATTTTTTCTTGTATTTGACTTTGGTCGATCATTTTAACTCATATTCATTTGATTAAAACAAAAGAAGATGCTGCCTTCTGGTAGACTCAAATTACTTTATAATTATTTTATTTCTTACCCATCTCAAACCCTTCTCAAAAAAGTGATAATGATATTTCTTGATTCATATGAGACGTATTCCCCCAAAAAATCTACAATACAAGGTTCTAAACCAACCCAACAGTTGACAAGTTAAAGAAACATATTTTGCCAACACCAATCCAAAATATGCACATCAATTTGCAATTCAAATCTAACAATCTTCTATAGCTACCACAGTCCACAACCTCTATTTTATTTCAATCCTGTACTTCTAGATACATGTAATTCTACACTCTACACACCACTACGCCATAAGGTTAAGAAATCCGAAGAAAATGCCCCACCGAAGGAAAGATGTCTTGATAATTCATTACCCCAACGTTTTATCCTTGTCGCTTCTCCCATCTTTATTCGTTTCCGAGTTCCACCCTCGCGGCGGACGATAACTAGTATCCTGCCTAGAATGTCGTGGTCCGATATGAACACTTCATACTCGTCTTCCTCTTCCTCTTTGTTCTCTTCAGCAGCTGGGTCTTTGTCTTCCAAGACACTCTGATCGACGACGGTTATATTTAGCACCAAGTCATTGTCATCGTCAACATTTTGGTTAGATTCTACTAGGTTATGAACGTCATCAACACCGTTAATCGAGTTTACGAAATCGTCATCATCAATTGTTATATTTAGTTCTAAACTATCTGGATCGTCAACTACATTACTTTCTTCTAAACTATCTGGATCGTCAACTACATTACTTTCTTCTAAACTATCTGGATCGTCAACTACATTACTTTCTTCTAAACTATCTGGATCACCAACTACATTAGTTTCCTCTGAACTGACCTGGCTATCAACCAAATCATCATCTTCAATAACTTCGTCATACACATCATCAGCATCATTGAAGTTAACCTCGTCATAAACTAAAGTGTCATTACTCTGATTGTTGACAACAGTGGCGGTATTATTGACACTACTACTAACAGTGGCGTTACTAGAGCTACCACTCCCGTTGCTAGGCACTCCATCCTGAAGCTCAATTGTCGTCAATGTCGTCATAAACATCATCTTCATTCTCAACAACTATGAAGTAAACATATTCGTCGTCTTCATCTTCGTCTTCATCATCATCATCATCATCTTCTTCATCATCATCATCGTCATCGTCGTCATCCTTGTTATCGTCATCATCATCATCATCGTCATCATCGTCGTAGCCGCCGTTGTGATAACCGCCGTTGAACAAGAGATCGAAGAGGAAGAAAATCCTCTTATCATCATCTGAAGTCGTAAATTTACAACGCCTGATGTAGCGTTTGTATTTTCACTGAGTTAAACACATGTAAAAGAGAATAATAGTGAAACTATAAAATAAACTACGATTTTAATCAGATTTACATTATTATTCAGAGTCATAATTATATCAAATGCCAGGTTGTAATAATCATAACAATAATATGTGTATTACAATGGTAGCCCAGAGTACCTCTGAAGGGAAACATAGTAGAACCGTTGTAAAATTATGATATCATTAAATTTGTTAAAATAATAAATGTTAGAATTCTCAATTTGATGGCAATATATAAACATTTGTAATCAACACTCCTAATATGCATTTATAAAACCATTGAATTATCAGTAAAGCTAACAATAACATTTAAAAAAAATTAAACTAGTTTAATATTACCGGAGCTAGAAGGGATGGCCCTAGGTTTTGTCGTCAGTTTAATTTATATTATTTTATTTTGAGTCTCTGGTCTGTCACAAGTATTTCAACAGTAAGTGACGCCGTTCTCTAGCCGGGCGTCGTTGACGCATCTAAGAAACTCCCAAGCTAAGGTTCGGACCTACCTAACTACACCTTGCCAACCATCAACCTGAAAAGAAGCCGGTGGTATTGTGTAATTCTTAATCATCCTCAACATGTCATTATCAAACCATCCTATCGCCGATAATGACAGTTTCAAACCACATGGACATTCAAGGCAGTAGCAAATAGTAATGCATGCTGGGAAGAACTGGTGCCAGCCTATAATTGATCGAGAAGGTCCCCTTTTAAAACTATGGTCCATCCATCCAATTTTTAAACGAGTGAGCGCAGCGAACGGAGTGGTCTCCATTCAACTTAAACGGAACTTATTCTGTAAGTCTGCGTGTGTATGTGTACGTTGGAAATCAGCCAAATCGCTGAACAGATTGCGTTGAAATTTTAAACAGACATCCGGTACGAGTTTACTGAGAACTGCTAACAAAATCAGCAAGATCCATTGCGATTTAAACCTACAAGAATATAAATTGAAAAAAAGGCTTCCATGTTTAGAAATTATTTTAACGACAATGGTTTAGATTTAAAAGATAATTTTGTTTGTTATTTGCCTGGCCGTGAAATGCCGTGCCCATGCAAGGTCTATCAATGTTGCACGTCAAGGGTCCCCCCAAATTCCGCTCGTAGATTGAGTAAACCTTGCAATATTTTCACGTATTTCGTACTGGCTATGTTCAGGTCCACTAGATCCCTAACAGCTGTTGTAAGGTTGGTCTTCGCTTGTACTTCCACAATGTATAAGCGCCATCTTATATCCCTAAGTCAAGGCCTGCTTGATAATGTGTCTACTGAGTGCGCGAACACATTATCCAATGGACCTTACAGAGATTTTGTAAACAAATAGCAGACTGCAGCTGGACGTCAATTTCAAAAGTCGGTTGTACATTTGAATGCAATAAATACATAAATAGGCTACCACCTGTATAATCTTTGATTCTTATGTTGGCAGGTAACATTATGATGTAAATAATTTTCATATCTTTCAACTTCATATGTCAATTTTCATTTGCATAATGGATATTAGGACCCGAGGCAAACTGTCCAGATACCGGTAGGCATAATGCCTATTAGCATTGATGATGTGGTTGGTAAGATAAAGATGAGTCCAAGCCATAGGCCTACTTGCACCATGTAGGCCTATAAACCAAAACCAAACTTGAACTTGAATCTGATATTTCTAGGGCCAAGCCCCAGGCCTAAGAACGCGAGACCTAAGCTCTAGGCCTACGACGACTTCTACAAGGTCTAGGCATTGTCTATGAAAAAACCACACAAAGACGAGGGCCTAGCCTAGGCTTATGCACATACAATCTTTTATCGTGGAGTTGTAACTACATTTTAGACACAAAGGTAGGCCTAATATCAATGATAATATTGATAATAATCCACAATGCCCAATCTTTGCTGTCCATGATCTGTCAAAACAAAACAAAAACATAGCACATTCTGCTACGGATAATATTACAGAGCGTGTTCGGAGCGCTCCAGATTATTTTTAAAACACACGCAGGGATATAAGATGGTGGTTTGTTTACATCAGGTGAGAAGACCCAGCTAACAGCAGCTTAGCATAAGTATCTAGTGGACCCTGGCTATGTTTACCATAGTAGGCCCTGTTACCTCAGATGATGGACTACACTGTGTTATATGCATTTCAAAACATGTTTAATGATTTTTTAAATACAGTCCAGAAATTACAAAATCTTTCCCGACCAGGGGATTGAATTCATGTCTCCCACATTTCGGCTATAAAGGCGCTTTAGCCAACTAGACTAGGGAAGTGAGCGAGTCATGTGTTGAGTATCTGGGATCGTTTGCATTTAAGTTTGATAATTATATTCGTATAAATAATAGGGTATTTAAGTTTAGACCATAGTTTAGGCCATAACGCTCCACTGTAGCCTATGACAGGCTAAGGAGGCCTAAAGTAGGGGGAAGAAAAGGAATGTTACTAGGTACTCAACACATGGCTCACTTACTCGTCTTACAACGACATTTGGCGTTTCCCTAGTCTAGTACATGGAGATTTATATGTTTCAACAAAGAAGGCGAGAGGCCACAATACAGTTGGCTTGTTTTCTGTTTGATGCTCTACACTCGACAGGGTGTTGGTTGGTTTGGAGCGAAGAGTGGGTCATACAAGACAGATATGCGCCTACAGACCTGGGGGAGGCTTGGAGATGACGATGGAATCACCCCCGCTCGCCGGGGGTGGTTTCTGCGGGGGTGGTTCTGTTTCTTGTCCTACGTCTTCTTCTTCTTCCTTCTTGTTGGAGGCCATAGGGGTGAGACCCAGCACAGGGTGGTAGGTGAGGACCAGCCCCCTTGCACCCCCGTAGTACTCGAGGCCGACGTCTGAGGGAGGCTCGATCCTAGGGGAGAGAGATATATTGATTGATTTGATGGATTGAGGTCTTTTCTTTTCATGAGCTACCTAAGTACAGATGGGAGGAACTCATTTGTATTATTTAATACGACATAACTATGCTGGATAAAACCAGCCACGGGTGATTCACTTGGCCAGATATTCTAGCTAGATATGTCACCATTTTGTGTTAGTTCGTAACCCCGGCTGTTAGTCCCTGTGAAGAATTTGACCCAGGTTATTTGCTCAGCACATACAAGGCGAGAAAAGAGACGAAGTCCATCTCGAAAACATGATCTCAGAAGTAGGTGAGTAGTCTACCCTACGAAACGAGATGCTAGATCTGGCTGTCGTTGTCGGGGACCCCTCAGTCAGCAACGATGACGCGGTCGACGACGACCACGACGTGAGAAACACCCCTTTCCTCCCCTTGTCAAGGCTGGATGTGTCCTCCCCACATCACCTAGACTTAAGTGGTACATTAGCACTTGTCCCAACGGTTGACGTATCCTCAAACCACGTAAACAAACAAAATTTATAGCTATGCAAATCCCCCCTTTATATAATATGTTTCGTGGCGCAAGAGACAAAACAATGGTAGGTGTGATGTTGGCCAGGAACCAGCCCTAGGATAACTCGCACTTAACCGTGTTCAGGTCTTTAACTGTAAGGATAGTTGGAAAGGACAAAATTTAATTTAAAGGGACTTAATCCCAGTCTGTGGATAATGTTTTACTTAAAGTAGGGGCGTCAAAGCCTACCCAGGGTGCAATGCACGACCCTCTTCAGGTGTCGTACTAGGTGTATTGGAGTTAGGACAGTTGTCAAAGGATGACTGATGGTTGTTTAAGAGGACTCAATCCCTTGCATGTAAAACCATCAGTCAGGGTTGCCGGTCTCGACAGAATTTGTACTCGAGACCTCGCGAATCAGAGTCAAGCGCTTAACGTTCGAGCCACTGTCGTTGACAATGCTATTGATAAGAGTTAGAGTATACACATTTTTCACCGGGAAAATGCTCTTACTTTGAACTGCATTATTTAAATGATGTAATTTTAAGTTTGAACATTAGAGGTGAAGAAACAACGATTAATTTGTGCAACTTCTTCGTTGAATCGGCCCGGTGTTTTAATGGATATTTTCTTTCCTCATACAGACCATATAATTGATGAGCGAATTTGCTTTGACGCATTGTTCCAAGAAATCAATCTGACAGTTTGTCTCGTCAATATCAATTAGTTGGCAGGCAGTTCCATCTTTGTGTATAACCATTCATACACAAAGGTTCAATGTTTACTTAGAACTTAGAAGTGGTGTTGAATCACACACCTCGTGATAGATCGCCAGGAAAAACAATCGTTTCAGTCTTAGTCATGCATCAGTTTCCTCATGTGCGACACTCTTTATGTGACCAACTATGTAATTAAGGAATTTTGAATGAGCTCACGAAAACCTTTTTTTAAATTTTTTGAACAGAAACTTCCAAATAATTCTATCACTTTTACCTCCAATTTTCTCACCAAAATTTTGAACTTTTAGAGTTTTTTAGAAAAGAATATTTCACCATTTCACGTAATTGTCTCGTACACTTGCTTTGGTAATTACTACAAAAAGTATTTGACAATTGATGGGTCATTTATTTAAAAGCCTACAAAGCATTATTTTAAAGTGCTCTGATCGAACCATTCACTCACTCTAACTTGACATAGCCTACTGGTGCAACAACAACCACTCAGGGGCGGACAAACGGATTTTCATGCTTAACGTCTGTTTTATGTCAATATTGTTATTCGAGACGATGAAAGGTGATAAATATTGACGAAAGACATTTACAAAAAACATGCGTCATGCGGGATTCGAACGCACATCCTCATAGTGTCATGCTGTGGACCACCGTGGACGGCTGACCAAAGGTATAAAGCTTTAAAGTGATCTAGACTTAATTATTGAGATAAAGTGTTAATAAGACGAGGGAGCGAAGCGACTGAGGAAACCATTCAAAAAAATCGGCATTTCTGTGATGAGTGTGTGGGGATATGTGTGTGTACATCGAAAATCAGCCGAATCGCTGAACAGATTGCGCTGAAATTTTAAACAGACATCCGATACGAGTTTACTGAGAACTGCTAACAAAATCAGCATGCCATTTGCTATTTAAACCTACAAGGAATAATAAATTGAAAAATATGCTGCAAACTTGAAGGAATTATTTTAACAATGGTTTTGTTTTTGAAAAAAATATTTGTTGATTGTTATTTGTCCGGCTGTGCAAATGCAGTGCCAATGTGTATCGATTATCGCACGCTCAAGGTACCCCCGTAATTCCGCTCTGAGATTGAGTAAACATTGCAATATCTACACGTATTTCGTACTGGCACAAATGATACACTACAGTGCGTTATATGCATTTCAAAACACGTTTAATAATTTAATACAATCCAGAAATTACAAAAACTTTCCCGACCAGGGGATTGAACCCAGGTTTCCCATATTTCGGGTTGAACGGTGCCTTAGCCAACTAAACTAGGAAAACGCCAAAGTCGTTGTTAGACGAGTGAGCGAGTTATGTGTTGAGTACCCGGGAACATTTGCGTTTAAGTTGGTTGATACAAGGCATAAACGATAGGGGTTTGTGTATAGTTGGTATAAGGGCGCGTCCACTGTAATACCATAATGCGCCACTCAAGTCTGTGATAGGCTAGGGAGGAAAGACATGCTGGATCCAGCCTTAGGAATGTAAGGGAATGTTACCGGGTATTTAACACATGGCTCACTCACTCGTCTAACAAGGACTTTGGTGTTTTCACAGTACACAGACTTGCAGAGTCTAATCCAGAACCCTAAACAACAACCCCAGATACGATGAGGCGGGTACCTTCTTTGACGTTCAGGTCTGCCCCAAACACCCGAACCTAAGTTTCGGGTACCCGCGCACCAGTAGTATATATTAGTTCAAAGCATACTCACAGTGTAAAACATAACGTTGGGGGACATGAACAAAGAATTGCGTATTTTCATTCAAACGATACCGTTGTTTTTTATATGCCCTGAAATCTGTTAACAGGCTACGGTGACAGAAACGCTTGCTTATTATTGCAACTTAGGTACAGCCGTACAGCCCATACTTTCTCTGAATCTATAGAGACCACAGCCTGCAAGATGGGTTAAAATATTTATTTATTTATTTTATTTTATTTAACGTCTATCCTATTGAAAGCTGAAGTCATAATAAGCCTACATCAAAATTATTTACATTACTATTGATATTATTAGTTTTTGACAAGAATGAGCTATATGGGAGTCTTTTTTACCACTTTAATATCACATAAAGCATTTTTTTTCAGCGTTTAGTCGATTTATTTATTAGTTAGCTACTATATCGGCCTACATTAATTTAAATGTGCATATTACTTTTTGAAACTTATAACGGTGATAAGCATTAATTTTAAGGGTGATTGTAGTTTAATCGGCCAATCTACCCCCATTCTTTCAGTTAATAGATATGACCGTTCCAAGGTTCAAAATCCGAAATGCATATTTGAATTAATGTAGGCCGATATAGTAACAAACTTATCATTTAAAGGACTAAACGCAGAAAGAAACTGCTGAATGTGATATGGAAGTAGTAAAAAAGACTCTCGTAGCTCATTCATGTCCAATGTCCATATAATCTATTCTTATGGTACAACAACTACTCGTTTCGTTTATTTTTCAACTGATCTTAAGTCTTCAACCTTATTAATTATACATTACTAAGAAAACACCAAATTCGTTGTTAGACGAGTGAGCGAGCCATGTGTTGAGTACCCGGTAACATTCCCTTTCCTCCCCCTACCTTAGGCTGGATCTAGCATGGTTCTTTCCATCCTAGTCTATCATAGACTATAGAGTGGCACTGGCGCATCATTTCAGTTGACGCAACCTTTTATTAATTACATTCAAAACCTTATCATTTAAACCTGATATTAATCAACTTAAAAGCAAATGTTCCCGGGTACTAAACACATGAGTCGCTCACTCGTCTAACAACGACTTGAGCGTCTCCCTAGTAGGCCTATCTATCATTTATTGTGCAAACAACGCTATTCAATATTCATCCAATAAGTTGCTTTCCATCTTCAATTTAATTTGTGTTAAAAGTTCACTTAGGCCTTCATGTATTTCACATCTTATTGCTCAATGCCCTGGCGACAGTTGATAATTTGTTCATCGCACTTTGGTCTTTAATATTACCACAAGCCCAGTAGTTGACACCTGCTCAGAAATGAGATGTCGCTTATAATTCAAGCGATGACTTGTACGTTTTGGCATTGATGTTCTGTTCACCCGGCCAAAGCTGTGTCATAACCTCATTGGCGTCTTCTTCGTTACAAAGGCGATCCTAGCTAGCGTCCTGCCTCGCATCACAAGCGAGCAACAGCAAACAAAAGAGAATCGGACTTAGTATTCAAGATGAGCGATCATTTGCCCTTCTTTACTATTTCAAACCAACAATGGACGTAATAACTAATCAGGATTCAAACGCCACAAGCGTGAATCATTGCTTTGAATTCAATTCATTTTATTGTAAAGAGTGAGAAAGGATTTATGGGTTAAAAAATAACAAAACACTTTACTAAAAAACATTATTTTATTTTACTCCGTAAAAAACACGACATACACATGATATCGCCACATTCACACTTGATCACATCCGTTATATCAATTGTTCATTTCATTATGGTAAAACAAACAAAATTGTTTTTTTTTACATAATGTGCATTCATTAAATAAGTACAACTCATAACTATGGGCATTTATATATCTATTTACTGGCATTATGCATTGACTGTTGATGAGTTATAACTATGTTTTAACAATGTTCCGTTAATTATAATCGGTTATTGGTAAAAAAATATTACACACAGTTTCGATTCATTTTGTCGTAAAAGAAAATTATTAACACCAATTTCTGGTATTTCACTTTCTTAGTGGACTTATCTTTTTCACACATTGTGTACACTCTCATATTAATATCGTCTACCTGACTTTAACATTGAGGTAGTGAATATTCCAGCACTCACCCGTAATACGATACAAACTAATACACACAATACGCATTACAAACAAACATAAGTTACAGGCGTTAAAGCTTAAAGATCGAGCAAGGTCCACTGGATCTCCTAGCGGACTTTCTGGGAACCACAAAACTAGATGGCCGTAACAATTTTTTAAATATCAATTAAATATTTCATTATTATCAATTGAATAGCAGGAAAATGAACAAATTACATGAATTTAATTATCGAATACAATAATACGATCAGTTACATATTAAAGTAAAATATACTATTTTCAATCCCATTATTGATATTTTCTATGCTTCAAAGAGGTTTTTAAATAATTAAAACATTATTCTGTTTATATATTTTTTTAAAAAAAATGTAATGTGAACCATAACGGCAGATTTGGTTCACATTAATCGACCTCCGGCGAGCGAGTGGAGCGGCGAGCGCAAGGAGATCTAACAGACCTCGGTGTAAGAGTAGCGACTAGATCGCAACCTATGGTCTGAACATTGAACTACCTCTCGCTCTTGGGCGCCTTGACGATCGAGATGATGAGGTCGGAGAAGGCGGTGGCCGAACCGCCGGGACCGACGACGGCGGTGGCTTGAGGGTCGAAGTCGATGTCCACGTTCTCGCCCTCCCGCACCACCGCGTGGGACACGGGCCTCGCTATCGCCGTCCCTCCCGCCCCCGCCGTCGCCTTAGCCACGGGCTTCAGGATCAGCCTTGTGATTGGTCCGACTCCGGGGGGCAGTGACGTGGCACCCTCCGCTGGGGTGGTCGGCGTCAACACCTCGGCGTCGGGAGTGGGAGAGTTTACGGGGTTTGAACTTAATACTAGAACATCCGGAGCATTCAATATCGCCTCGTCGTTCAATTCTTGAATTATCTTCTGTCTATAAGCCTGAACCCTATCAGAGTTTTTTAATGTAACCTTGGATGGAGAAAATGTTTGCTTATCACGTGTTATTGTCGGTGAAGGTTGTCTGTCGTCGAATGTCTCCTTGATTATTAAAATATGCAACGGGCCTTCTTCCAAAACCGATATTTTGATTATTTACATAGTAGATCCTCTCCAAATTTTGAGTTGCCCCCTCAAACAAATTTTGGTTAATTGCTTGAACTGGCCGTAAATTATTCTCAATGGGTCTTCTAGGTGCACTTACGTTGAATTTCGGATTTGTTTTCAAAATTTCAAACTGTTCATTTGGATCCGAACCGAACTTTGCTTGTGTCTTGAATGAAATCGGTATTGAATTTGTGTCACGTGATTTAGTTTTTTGAGCCCCTTGCAAAGACTTCTCCCGAGAGGGGTAACGTTTTCCATTACCAAAGTACGACGAGACCAACTGTCCGTTCTCTATGGTGAACAGGTTGACCATCGGTCTCTGCCGCTTGTAGGTCAAATAAGACGGCGCCGCGTTGGGGATGTAATAGTTAATCGTTGCGGGGTAGGTCGGGTGGTGCCACGTGTCCGCTTGAAAAGAAGATGGCGGCGATGCGTGATGATAAAATGGCGGTGCCTGAATGTTCCCGTATAATGGCGTGTACCCCAGCGGCGTGACCACGGACCTGATAGAAAGTGTTTTGTAATTAGATGAAAATATTTACTAATGAACAATTTGTTTCTACAAATATTATCTACATCCGCATGCCTTCCCTTATCATTAACTAACAGTTTCAAAGTACAATTTCATAACCACCGGTATGTGTATTAACTATAATGATTGAGATTAAGTTGGGGTTATTTTAATACGGGTATTTGTCAAAATATATTTATTGTTGAAACAGTCAATCAACAAAATATACTATATTATACATCATAACAATTGGTAAACTGAACTATTATGTAGATGTGTGCACTAGATGTTTTTGACACAATCCGTCAAGTGCACAGTATTGTTTTGCTTAAGATAACCGGTACATTCTTTTCATAATTTGTTGATAAAACATTAGGTAAATAAATAATGCCGATAAACGATTTCCAAAATTGATCTATATAAATGCAAAAATAAATATAAAATGAAATGAATCAATTAGCTCATTATTTATTCAACTGATCTTTCAAGTTCTTAAAATAGTGTTCACTTGGTAAAATTTGTTCAACGTTGAACACGAAGAGTTATTAGGTCGAGTCACCGATATACATGAATGTTCTTGAAGATCATTATATATAGTAGACTAAATCATGCAAACCCACCATATAATTCAGGTTATACAGAAAAATACACATCAATTACATTATTAGCCTCAGTTGCATGTTAATGATAAAATATATAACCTACTTATAAAGTAGTTCTGAATTACAATTAAAGTAGTTTGAATCAATCATGTACACTTGTACCTAAGTTTAAGAAACAAATCTTTCGTAATTAGAGTTCTCCAGATTTACATTTTTTTTGCAAACAAATGGATAATGATAATCCAAAGAAAGATAAGATTCTTATTTCGATTCTAACTAGTCAGTCTTTTATTAATAAACCCATTAGTTTGATACAGAATACCAAATCGCTAGAAAAAACCTTTAAAGAACCTTAAATTATAATAACTAAATATAAATAAATAAAAAGTTAAACCTTTAACAATAACCCAACATGCTAACATAGTACTTAGTAGTCAAATAAATTTTAGGATAATATAACAGTCTTCACTTGTGCGTCTCTTAATCAAACAGTAGGTGACTGATTACTTTTGAACACATTCGTTTTGTACAAGAGCAATATAGGGCATTTTAAAAGGCGATTATAAATTTACTTACGGTATATCAGCAGAAAAGACAGGTAATTTTAACACCATATAAAATATATGTGTATAACTTTATTTATAGGCATTATCAAACTGTTAAACGATTAACTTTCCTTATTAAGGAACACCGTTTGTTTATTGCTAAGATTCTAAGTGAAAGAAGAACCATTACATTAACTTGTGTATATGTCAACAACTAATCTCTTGTAAGAAGAAACAATAAATAGTCTGGTATTTGAGGAACGTTTTAAAATTAAAGCAGAAAAAATATGTTTTGACTTAAAACATTTTCAACATCTACTAAACGCAGTCAAAAAATACAACGTTCAATTTCATGATAACACCGAAAGATAAGTGTTTGGTTACTATTTCCAAAACTACCTGTTTATAACTTGTGACATGACTGAGGATGTTAATGTGCCTTAGTTTTATACTAAATTTTAAGTTTATAGCCATAAACGAAAAATTAAGCATTGGATTTCTGCACAAAATCCATTTTGCTACATTCACCAGATTAACATGAAATCTGTAGGATCTGAAGACTGTCTTTGAACTTGATTTTGGTCATGTAACTCTGATCTATAGTTTGTGACCAGTTTTTCTTGGAAATGAACGAGAATCTAGCCCTCTGTATCAGTATTCAGTCTGTTTTAAATCAAGAGATCTGCCGGATGGAAGTAGACGGTTGGACCGTAGGCCAACACCCTAGCCCCGGGCGGCAGACCGTTCTTATCCAGGGCGACACTCTCCCTCCTCGGCTCCGAGCCGTCCTTGTGGATGACCGCGATCCCCCCGTGCTCGAACACCAGGTCGTTGGGCAGCCCCACGACCTTCCCCCCCGGCCCCACTATCGCGACTCCATTGGGCCGCGTGTAGGCCGTGCCCCCCGGCCCCACCACGGCCACGCCCCCCGGCCCAGCGGTCGCGATCCCGCCCGGACCGGCGATGGCCACGCCCCCTTTCCTCACGACCAGACGCCGGATCACCGGGCCGTAGTTGCC
This sequence comes from Sweltsa coloradensis, assembly GCA_024449915.1. Lineage (NCBI taxonomy): Eukaryota > Metazoa > Arthropoda > Insecta > Plecoptera > Chloroperlidae > Sweltsa > Sweltsa coloradensis. Next base: position 506,832 of record JAMZAV010000678.1, on the reverse strand, counting down.
GTGACTCCCGGTTGACAAGACAATCGGTGGCTCTTCCTGTTTCGGGTCTTCGTTCACATCGGTCACGTTGGATGGAGGTTCTGTTTGTATTTCCACATCCGGTTTGTTCGCATCGTCTAATTCTTCTTCGCTTTCCTCGTCTCCCTCCTCCTCATCTTCATCCTCTGATTCCTTCTCACTCTCTTCTGCCCCTTCGACTTTATCTTCATCCTGCTTCAATTCCAAGGTAGCCGACAACGATGGTTCCTCCGTGTCCATAAGGACTCCACTCTGTCTCCCACTTTCCTGTTCAATTCCAAAATCCTCCGTCAGTTTCGAAGGCCCCGCCATAGTATTCTTTGCGTTCGGGTTCTTAACATCTATCAATTCAACATCGTCATGAATCATCGGCGCAGGTTTCGGACGAGGTGGAATATTCCCGGGCTTCCTATTCACGTTGATAAGTTCCACGTCGTCGTCCACGACCTCTGGCACGTCCTGTCGACCTTGAAAGATGCCGCCATCTTGTTTGGGGATATTTACGTTGATGATCTCGAACTCGTCCTTTGCGTTTCTAGTTTCCGGTTCCGGTTTGGATGGCGCGTCATCGCTGTTGACTGTCGCTTCAACGGTTTTACTCTCGGCCGACTGGGGAGCGAAGTTGAGAGATCTAGAAGGCGGTGCCTGGATCCCCAGAGGTCTAGGAGGCGGTGCTTGGATCCCCAGCTCGATAAGTCTCTCCCGGTTAAAGATGTCAGCCACGTCTAACTCAATGCTTCTGGAGATCTCCACTCCAGAATTCTGATCAGTCCTTAAACTTTGCTTTGCCATGTTCTGTGAGGGAACAGTTGTTCTCTTCATCACGGAGGAATCTAAACCACCTCTCAAATTGGCCCCACTTTTCACCTTCTCACCCTCTCTTCCTTTCTGTTCTCCCAAACTCTCCCCCTTCGCATCTTTTGCTCCTGGAGCGTCTACATCTAAAAGCCGCTTTAGTCTGGGTTTCAAATCCTTCTCCGATTCCTTTTCTTCCGTGCCCGCTTTCAAAGTCTCACTGACTTCAGTTTCTTTCCCTCCTTCTTTCTTACCGTCCAACGGTTTACACAGATCGGCGTCGGGTCCGTACTCGATCATACTCGTGAAGCCGTTCATCATGCTGACCAGGGGGTCCTTGATGACGAAGGGAAAATAATTAGCAAACGGCCAAGGAACAGTAAACGTGAGTTGACGACCGTTGGCTACCTGTTGCGGGTTTGGATTCGGGCTCGGCGCGTAACCATAGTCTGTGTTTGTCATTTGGTTCGGCTGCCAACTGCGATAGTTTGAAAAGGACGGTGAAGAAACATAGGGACTTGAAGTGTATTCAATACGGGGGGGCTGCATTATCGAAAATTTGTTCGGATTTGAATTTCCGTAGTTTTGATAACTTTGGCGAAACGCATTACCGGTGTAAGGAAGAATTGCTCCAGCGTTCGACATCGTGTTATATTGTTGATTCGGAGCGTATCCAGATCCATATGGTATTAAACTCGTCCCATCATAATAACCTAGTCTGGAATTAGTTTTGAAGTTATTACTTTGTGTTGTCTGAACGTTTGGTCTGACCAGCGGAATAGCGTTACTGTTCACTTGGATGTTTTGACTTTCTACCGGTTTGTTTCCACTCTGTAGTGAACTGTGAATTCCAGTTGGTCCGTTTGGGTAACTACCAAAGTTCTGTGGGTGCTGCAGTGGATAACTCGACGGGTTTGCAAACAAGTACCCTGAACTGCTGGCTTGTGGAGACCCTTGTTGATAGTACTGTGGATATGGCGATATAATGGTCTGCTGGTGGATGATCTGTCTCCGGATGTTAGAAGCTTCACCATGCCTGCTCTCTTGTGGGCTCGTATTCAGGTACGACGTTACGGGGTTCTCGTAGCTACGTATCGCCGCGAGTATGGGGTTGTTGTCTCCGCCATTGCTCGGTCTTCCCTGGTTGTAGAACATCACCACGTCACCTCCTACTTGTGAGCTCGGTTCTGTTGGTACTACGTGCTCGTGAACATTCTTCAGAACTGGTTCGGAGACTCTAAATTTGGCACCACCTTCCGACTTCGTTAACCTTGGATCTCCGTCTGAGTTCTGTCTTCCAGAGCGAATGCTTGACTGGTGGTTTTTATCCCAAGTCGTCAATCTGCAGACAAACGTTGAACTTTCAGATGGAGGAAAACTAAGTTCTGTATAATATCAAAATGGTAAATATTCCTAAAACAAAAAATGGAAATAAGGTTGTAACTTATTTACTGTCCACCCACTCAGTCCTGGAACTGGTTTTCAGTGGGGTACAATACGAGATAGTGTATGTTATTGTTGTTACATTGCATACAAATTAAAAGCGTCTATAATATCCAAGTAGAGTATTGTGTAACCGATTAAAAAGCACCTAATTCTCTTTTTAATAAGCGACAATTTAAAATTTTGAAAATACAAAAAACAGTGATCTTAATTGCTTACCTGAAAAACGAGCGAAGGAGCTAGACTTTGGTCGAAAATGTTCTTTCTTCGTAATCTTTAAAAATTCCAAAACACTTGTATAGCATGATTGAATGTATGAATGATTAATGTCGCTATCTACATGGATACTAGTGTTTTTTTAACGGTTAGTAATTTAGTTCATTGAGTCGATTATTATGATTTGAGACTGGAGAAGCATTAAACAAAATGCGCTTTGATATTTAAAAACATAATACGTTATTAGAGTATTAAAAGTTAAAACCATGAGTTGATTGTAGTAACGATTCAATTTGAGGATAAGCTTTTTTTTGTAAATTGGATTAGTTGGAATCGGCGTGGGGCACTTTTAATAAAATAATGAATGCTTTGATGTCGTATATGTTTTTCTTGCACATGATTTTTAAATACATTTTCTTAGGTGCATTTTTTATTAACGCCTAATGATCTGTGAAAGTGCCAAATGTAATTATTTTTTTACATTTTATGGGGTGATATTTTTTATATTTCTTAGTTTTCAGTACAATTTTGAATTTGTTTTTAAAACTATTTCAAGAATTTCTTAAATTTTACTTTTTAAATATCATGTTTGCATTTATGAAACGTTAAATTTTTCCATGACCTCCTTTATGAGTCAGCTAATATGAATGGATTAGACGTTAAAAAAAACTTTAGTAGAATTTCATTCTCACATTTTACTGTTTAATTTCAATTTGCGTATTCTGGAACGTACAATAATATAACACCTATGCCAAGAGTCATTTCATCTTCACATATAAACAAACATGAACAATGAGGTTGTTAGTCACCTAACCAGGAAAGTCGGTGACAAGTTTCTTGTTGCTAAGTGAAAAATGTCGGCTGACCTTGGCAACTATTCAAGCCGTCTGTGTGCAAGACTTCGATGCTCTTCAGGTCTGGACAGAATGCAAATACTAGCTCCTGATTGGCTGATGTTGCTACTGAACGTGTCTTATCTGTATCAACAATAAGTTGTGTTAGAGGAGAGTAATGTTTGATGACGAGTGAATGTGTCTTCTTCAACAAGTGTCTTCTTGTACAACATTATCAGCTAATTGATGCATCCATTACAAGTTCAAGCAGCACCCAGTAAGCAAATTTGTAAATGCATTTCTTGTATCCAGAAACCATCAGAATTACATGAAACTTTGATTAGTTACCAAAAGCAATGTTGTTTAAGACAGGAGAAATTGCAAACTTTTACGTTTTTATTTCACTTTTAAACAAAATTCAAAATTCAAAATATAATATGTTTATTTTAGAATTGTGTATACATTCTAAATTTACCATGCATGCTTAGAAATCAATGATGTTAGGCCAAAAGAAAAAAGAAAAATTAACATTTCGTCTGATTTGTAAGAAAATCGTTAATTTAAAAACAACAATGTTATCGCTAAAAATATCCTTGAACATTAAAAAAAAATCGAAATAAATCTTTGCAAGGTTGACAGTTAGTTGTTTGGCCAGAAGCCTAAATTACGTTTTGTGAAAAGCTTATTACAAAATCTTCAGTAATCGAAATCAGATGTGTTGTTGGTTTTAACTAATTTTCGTAAGTTAGAACAATATCCTAAATTTAAGACTAAGAAGTGTACGTAATTTTGTTCACAGTTTCGGACATGTGACGTGTCTGTCAATGGTGTAGGTAAGATCAGTGCGTGTACCATGTCTTACACAGGGTTTCATTGAACCCAAAACACACTTATCATTCCCTTCAAGATCTTAAAAAACATCTTAAAAGATCCAATGGAAACGAACGAACTTTTTTATCGATCGTTCGAATGACCTTTAGAATAATTTACGAGAGGAAAAATATTCTTCGTGCAAAACAAGTTTTTGTAGCCGTTCTTCACAACAACCATGGGAGGTGATTACACTTATAGATCAGTTTTTAAGTAGAATTACCGGCTCAGAATCCAGTTGGTTTGGGACCAGGCCTTGGCACGTAGCTCGGAAACTAATTATATATTGGCGTATCCCCTATATATAAATTTATTTTCTTCCACTGCTGGTATCTTGAAAATCATTGCACGTATTGTGAGTTTGGCAAATGAATACGAATGTAAATTGCGAATATCATAATTCCACATTATGACCGTATATTTTAACACTTTAAAAATCCTGGTTCGTAATATGTAATTGTGTAATCACAACGATGCGAGAGTATAATTATACCGAAGAAAGATTAACACTGCAAGCTCGATAACGTTTCCATTGAAAAATGCACTTAAAGTCATTATTATTTAAGCTCAACCACACGAAGTATTTTAAACAAGCCTTCAATTTTCTATTACTGACAAGATGGTGAAGTAAAACACACAACAACCTCACAATTTAATTACCACTCAAACTAGACCACCTTAAATGTTGGTCGTTTAAAAAAAAGTCGTTTTTAAAACAAATCTCTTACAAAATATTGACATTTATATTGTGTCTTGCAGAATTTACACTCGGCCAGTGCACTGATACTAAAATGAGAGATAACCACGGTAAGAATGTAGATTATAGTGCTTTAACCTACAGAGAAGATTAACAAGTAGCCTATCCCGAGAACTGTCAGCTGCCAGGTCTAAGCTGCAATTGAGTTATCTTATAGATTGCTTATTATGTTAATATAATATATATCTAAAATAATGAAACGTCGTTGGCGTTGTACCATGTTTTGACAACACTTGCAACGTTAGGGTTATTTGTGTGAATGAAGTTTTTGGCTTGTTGATTTGCCACGTGCACACAATGTCCTATTGTAATAATAAGATTGTTCTTGATAAGCTCTCGCTATCGACAGAAGTAGCACGTGAGACACTGATTTGGTTGGTCACCGGATCAAATCACTCCACCGCCAATCCTAACTCAGCATTTTTAATGAGATTTTCCTGTCGACGTTTCAAAGACCATTTTGTCTTCTTCTTCAGGACGAAAAATGATATGAAGTATATGAATTAACTCTTGTTCCTTGTTCTTTTTTTTCTTTTTCTATTGTTACTATCAAAGTTTTTTGATTGGTTAACTTAAATAAGCTTCCTAAATTCACTGTCTGATTGTCATTTGCTAGACAACTTTCGTATTTCGTAGTCTCCCACCCCAGACATAAATAAATATATAAACACAAAAATGTCTTCAACGGGTAGCGGGACATTTAAAAGTTTAATTTTGAATGAGGTTTGCTTCATTCGTTAAAATCAGGGCTGAGATTGAATCCTCTTAAAGAGACCTCGGACATTCCCTTTGCTACCTTCCAAGCCAAGTGAGTCACCTGTAGAGGGTCACACCGGGTGATGTGGTCCCCTCTACAGTATAGCGGGCATCCTTAGGAAAGAGTGTTTTCAATAAGGAATCGTTCTCGTCCGCTCACCTGGTATTGGCTCCGTGGTACGAGGTGGTCCTTGCCACTCGGGGAGCTTCGTCTAGTCTCGGCTCGTCACCCGAAGGTCTGGCAGTCACAGCAGCCACCACCAGCAGCGCCACTAGGAAGCCAGCCTAGAAGAAACACGTGGTTCATTAGGATAAGAAGCTGTTATCGTTGTTATTTTTGCTTGTATGTATGTACGGACACTTAGGGTATTGAAAGAAGGTTTTGTACAAACTGTTTATTAATCACCCGTCTGGGCCCGTGGTAGAATTTGCCTAGGGCATGGCTCCCGCTCTGCTAATCGTAAAAGGCGAGGAAAGAGGAAAAGTCCATCTCGCAAACATCAGCTAGTAAGCAGTGTTGTATATCACTCCCTGAAACTAGAGGCGAGCTCTGGAGATCGACGTCGGGGATCCCTCTCCCTTTCTCTTGACGACAATGCCCATGACAACACGATCGCCCCCCCCCCTGCCCGTGGCTGGTTCTGACCAGCATGAGCCGTTCCTCCCCACAATTCCTAGGCTAGAAAGTCGCATTTTGACTTAAGGGTTGAAGCGCCCTTAATCTAAATATTCTCTAACTGATTTAAACAGGAGAACAATAAATAAATAATAAAAACATGAACACAAAATTATGAAGTGCTAACTTTGGAATGATTAAATTTCTACAGTGGATATTTAGAAAAAAATATGATGGTATATTCAAGTAGTTTCAAGTCAACAAATCAAATAGAAATAAGAAAAGGGAAAGCAGAAAGAAAATAAGAAGAGGGATATTATACAAACAATTCGACAAGGACAAGTGTTATAATATTTCATAAAACAATACGAGAAATTAAATACAATAAGACGATATTGGAAATACACAGAATCAAAAAGTAAAAGTAAAGTTACTTGGAAAACGCCAAAGTCGTTGTTAGACGATTGAGCGAGTCATCTGTTGAGTTCCCGGGAACATTTTGTAATTAAGTTAATTGGTATTTTATAAGATATAAATGATAGGGTTTTGAGTTTAGTTGGAATAAAGGCGCGTCAACTGTAAGGCAAAATGTGCCAACTATATAGCTTATGATAGGCTAGGGTGGAAAGAACCATGCTGGATCCAGCCTTAGGTAAGGGGAGGAAGGGAATGTTACCGGGTATTCATCACATGGCTCGCTCACTCGTTTAACAACGACTTTAGAGTTTTCCTGGTTATGTATAATATGAAATGTAATGTATTTAGGATGTAGACTTTAGATCAGTTGAAAATAAACAAAACTTATAGTTGTTACCATAAGAATAAATTTTATAGACATTGGCCGTGAATGAGCCATATCGGAGTCTTTTTTTCCACTTGAATATCACATGCAGCAGTTTATTTCCGCGTGAAGTCCATTTATTTATTAGTTAGTTACTATATTGGCCTACATTAATTTAAATATGGATTCCTATTTTTGACCCTTGTAACGGTCATAAGTATTAACTATAAGGGTGGAGCTGAATTGGCCGATTAATCTACAATCACTCTTATAATTAATGCTTATGACCATTCCAAGTTTCAAAAAGTAAAATGCACATTTAAATTAATGTAGGCCGATATAGTAACTAACTAATAAATAAATATACAAAACGCAGAAAGAAAATGCTGCATGTGATATTCAAGCAGTAAAAAAGACTCCCATAAGGCTCATTTATATCCAAAGCTAATAATATCAATAGTGATTTAAATAATTTAGATGAAGGCTAATGGCTTCACACACAAACACATTACATTCCCTTTCCTCCCACTACCTATAAGGATGGATCTAGTCAGCACGGTTCTCTCCTCCCTAGCCTATCACAGGCTAGGATGGCGCATTATGGCCGTACAGTTGACGCGCACTTATACTTACTAAACAATCAATCAATATCAATCAACTTAAATACAAATGTTCCCGGGTACTCAACATATGACTCGCTCACTCGTCTAACAACGACTTTGGCGTTTTCCTTGTCTAGTTGGTTAAGGCGCCCTTCATACCCGAAATGTGTAAGACCTAGGTCGGGAAAGATTGTATAATTTTTGGATTGTATTTAAAAAATTATAAAACATGTTTTGAAATGCATACAATACTATGGAAAACATAGCCAGTACGAAATACGAGTAAATATTGCAAGGTTTACTCAATCTCCCAGCGGAATTTAGGGGAACCTTGAGCGTACAAGATTCGATACACCTTGGTCACTGCATAAAATCACGGCCAGACAAAAATGATTCAATAGAAACGACTTTTTTTTAAATCAAAACCATTGTCGTTAAAATAAAAAGTATATATTTCCATTATATTTTTCAATTTATTATTTCTTGTAGGTTTATAAAACATTTAACAAACGGACAAATTAATCAAGACGAAGGCTCGTTTGAATTGAATTGTATCCAAAGTCGGAGCGGAGCGCTCGCTCGTCTAATAAATAGAGCCTGGTTAAAAAATTGTGAGAGTTTATTTCATTATAATAGTCCTAACCAGTTTACAGGCGGATAACATCACTGTATTGTTGTTATTTGTTATTAATAAATTCCAAGCTGCTCATTTATATTTTGAAAATTCTCAATTTGTTAAATGTCACTTGATAAACTCGGTAAGTCAAATTGCTCATAACATGATACATTGACATATTGATTTGTTTAAACGTGTTGAAGCACTTTTTTAAATTTATATAACAGCGTCATAGTAATGGTTAAACATAATATAGAGAGAGCGTGGTGTCATTATATTATAACATTCGAAATAATATATTGACACTTAGATATTTTGTTAACAACATTATGTTGTTTGTGGCTCCATTTTTTTCTGCAATGTGCCAGAAAACTTTAGGATAAATGTACTTTTTCGAGATCTTGAATTATCCTAATTAACGAAAATAATCATTAGTATTATATTTGCGTCATGGTCCAATTCGTTGATATAAAGCGATAATTAAAACGTAAATAACCCGGCACCTCCACCATTTGCATGAGTTTGAGAATATATACGTGTCAATGATTACTGTAATAGTTAAGAAAGTACGAGATTATTTTCTCCTGATAAAGTATAAGCACGAAAATATGACATTGTTTTATGTTTGTAAAGAGAATCAAATCACGAGTAGGCCTAAGTCTAGGTCTATGTGTTATGAGGTAATGCCATGATGAACGTAGACTAGCACAATACTGCCATGAATATTAGATCTAAACTCCTGTTTTATAAAAAAAAACACCATCACACATTTTTAATTGTTTTCCTTCGACAACAAAAAAAAAACAAGCAGGAAAAAATAGAAAAAAGAAAAAAACTTAAGAAAAAATAGGAAGTGTTAATCATGAGGAAGAACAATAGTTTTACATCTTGTTCAAGTTGCATAAATTTAAATAATAACTCTACATACAATGTCACCTGCAGAACATTGGCACATTAATCATACACATCTTTATAAGTTGCTTTGAAAAACAAACTCAATTAAGAAATTAAGCGTTGACAAAAGAACTAACAATGCAGTAGTTTTGAATAACAAAAGTTTGGAGCTACATAAGTAAGTTTGTGTATGAAGAGGCCTCGACGAATAGCTGTAATAACAAGCTACAATGGTAATAGACAAGTATTTTAAATACAAGGTCACCCGGGTTTATGTCATCCATGGCAGGGTGTGGTTCGCTAACAATCAAAAAGGAAAAATAAATTTTACATTTGTAATGAAGACTGAAAATGCTCTTGGAAGTTTGGAACTGTTGGCTTGATCGTAGTTTAGGCTTTTTTGTATTATGTTGTGCTATACTTCATCTAGTTAAGAGGAAGGACTACCGCCCATATTACTCGCATAACGCTACACAAAAACGAAAAAGTGGATAATAAGTCCCATATGGTTTAGTTAGAACTGTATCTGGCATAAAACCTTTTACAAATATTGTAACCAGTAATGATTTTAATCAAGTTTTAAATTTAATTAATGTATAAAATAATTTTAAAAAACGCTACTGAATACAATATTTGAATAATTTTTCATGCAGGATGTAGCTCTTACGAAACTACGTGAGACCTATTCGACCTTTCTTCGATTTTACACACGGTTTGAGAGATATTACTAAAATAAGGTTATTTCGCCTGGTTTTAATATTGGCGGTGATCCTTCCTCTTTATTTACATACATACATACATACATACATACATACAGCAAACGCACACGGTTTTTAGTCGTCGGTATTTACTGTTATGTTCATGATTGTGTGACACAATCAGTTCGAACAATTACTCTGATACATTGCCAGAAATGCGTCGTTTTGAAGTATCTCTTACCTGAACAAGTAAGAGTTACTTCGGGTTGTCTTAGATTAGATTTTGACCACCGGAAATCTTGCTTTATTTATTTAAAGTCTATCCCTTTCAGTATAAAAATTGATTATCCAAAAAAGGGTATAAAATAGAAGTAGAAATTCTAAATGTTTAATTAATTTAACACAAATTTATTTTAGGTATTAATTCCAACTCTTTCTCCCAACAGGAACGAACACACCTCCAGTGGTGAATCCTGATGGTGGTTTGGGTGACTGTGGACACACGTGCAGAGACAACATGTAAGTATCCTTGAACGCATAAAACCACTTCCAGGTACAAGTTTCCCCGAAAGTTACCTGCGACAATGAATTAAGGGAACGCCGCCCCCTCTTTGCGCGGAGACAACTCCGTGCTCCTGACTATTTTGACAGCGACCCCCAAATATATTTCTGCGTACGCCACTACATCCTAAATGCTTCCAAAATGTGTTTAGCAGAAGAGCGTTTTTTCATTCTTGCATTTGAATTATTGCTTTTGAAAATACCAAATAATTCTCAGCGGAGCCTTAATATAATTTGATTTTTTCGAACATACCCCTAAAGATTTTAACGAAAAGCCAAAAATGCACAATTCAAATTCATTCAACCCTCCCTCAGTGCTGGCGACTCTGATTCGGGAGGTCTCGGTTTCAAATCCCGTCAAGATTGGTAATCCTGACTGATGGTTTTACTTTTTCTCAGTCGTTAATGCAAATAAAAGAGATTGCGTCCTCTTAAACCGCCCTCGGAAATTCCTTTCACAATTGAGCTAACTTCAATGTACCTAGTTAGACACCTAAAGAGGGTCATCCATTGCACTCTTTGGCAGGTTTCCCACGAAAAATCTCAAGACATCGCTCATTTAAATGTCGGCTAGATCATCTTCACCACTTGAACCTCAAAGTTTATTTCGTGACTGTTCCTCCCGTCCTCGCTTGAGATCGCACTCATTCAACACACCGCCATCTATAATTAACTCAGTGCCGCGTCGATCTAGAAGGCTCTGTGTGGCTCATCACTCAGGCGGTGCATTGGAGTCGGTAACCTCTGGTGACCGGGACCAGCACCTTCTCAAGGTCACGAAGTCAACACTTTCTCGAGGCGTAGGTCTCAACTTATCAGCTTCGAGCCAGCGAGACACACCCACGCAAATAACAGCTCAGAAGAACACGAACAAATATTTGATTATTTACGTCTCGTTAACAATTTGAATAAGTTAAAACGATTGTTAGCGAAATGAGGGTTTGAATTATTGGATGTTTTCTTAGGCGTACATCATGTTTGACATGGACAAACATACAACACGTTATTCCATAAGTGGAGATGCTTATTAATGGTAATATGTTGTACACAAGCCCATAAGTCAGTTTGTCAGACAATAGTTGGAGTGGTTTTTTGTTTGAGGACTCTATTCATAGTTTGATGATGAGACGAATTGATAAAAAGTCAGATTGAGGACCTCGAACCAACGGCCCTTGGTTCAAACGTTGCTGCTTCCTTCGTTAAAACTTTGTTTTTGAAAACCTCATAAAAATGTATCCCTCTTTTAAGTTGTTAGGTTTTTAATTCGATTTTATTTTATAATAGTCCAATTAACCAAATCGCAACTCTTGTCAAAAGTATGTCATACCAAAATACCACAGCTTCTTACAATGTACACTTTTAATAGATCATGTATTATTATTATATTATTATTATTATTATTTATTTTCAATATGTCTGGATAACGAAATACATACATATTGCTGGTAGCAAGAGTAGAGCAAGGCCCCATAACACAATGTGCCTTGCCACCAGTTTAATATCTAAATGTTAAATTTATCAGCAACTTTATACACAACACAGCAACCTTATATACAAGCAATTTACTACAGTTAACCTACAAGGCCTATAACAGATGGGTACCTGTAAGAAATACACATATTATATAATTATATATCGGTGATGGATTTTTTGAGAATGAGTGAGGCAATTAATATACATTTTTTGAGTTTGTAATATTATTGATTAATTGGTACTCGCGCATATTTTGTTAAAGGGGCCATTACCCCCCAATTTTTTTTTTACCACGTTATCTTTTCTTTAGCATAATACTGCACTAATTAAATGACCGTTTAAAAATACACGAATTTTTTAAGCTATTTTCATCTGGAAATTAGCAAAAAATTGCGTTTTTGGGATTTTCTGAAATCGGCTTTTACTTACTGATTTTTTGTTCCACATAAATAATAGATAGTCGTACCAATCTAAAATGGCCATTTATTAAATAACAATAAATAAATACAGTAAAAAACAACATTTTGTCTTTAAACAGTGCACAAATATACAATCAAACACGCAAACATGGAAACATATGCATTCCAAAATCACACACCTTCTTGGTAATCAGCATATTTTGACCGAACCACTTGCCCAAATTACAAAACAAAACATATACAATTTACAGAAAAGGCTGTAGAATACGTCAATAATAGCTAATATTTTTTGGGGTCAAAATCATACAAGGTCACGGGGCATAAAGATCGTCCCCATGTTAATTCTTATGTGAGTGTTTTTGCCGATGGAACCCAGCTAAAAAATTACCAAGTTTGACAATTTTTATTCGGATCATGGTGGGCCTAATAATTTTTCTGTAACTTTCTAAATTCATTACTAGTAAGCCTGATTGAAATATATGTTTTGAGTTAAGTGGGTGAATACCCCTTTAAGTTTCTTAACACTGTTTGGTAGTTGTTGCAATTTGAGGTAAACCAACTAGAGATAGTCATAAGTATATGTCGACAATGTCAAGTTAATGTCATTTTTGTGACCCTTCATTTGTTAAACAACGAAAAATACTTTACATCATTGATAATATATTACTTAATTTTTACATTTCAAATACAATTAAAAAAAGTTTTAGCTGTCGATGAATATTATAAGAAGTAATAGTAGGCCTACAACGTCGATAGCTAATTTGATTTGCAAATATTATACACTTATACACAAATAAATTATGACGATAGTTAGTTAACTTGCTAACTAGATTCTATTGTTACAATTAATGACTACTCTATGTATAAAATCAAAATAATATCTCGATAGTTGCTTAAGTTGCAAAAGGAAATAAAATATATAAGTCTATATAATGGTGCATTACATAGTATTAAAATATAATAGTCGTGCTCAGCAGCGATTTGACTTATTATCTCTTACCTTGGTAAACATCTCGTGTGTCATTAGTGTCCCCACAATCCCTCACTTGTTACAGCCACTTGTTACAGTTTACAACCCGCTTCACGCGTGAGTGAGTGGTAACGAGTGCGAGTGTGAGTGCCAGAGCTCGCAGTCAATCCACCATGTGGTACGGGTGTGTATGAATCGTATCGGAGGCATGGCTCTTATAAAACCAGTTCACGCTCCTCCTAGATTCAAAAAAAGGAACGCTTCGCGACGCGTGGTGGGGCTGGGGGGAAGGGGGGAAGGCGAAATGAAACTGAAATCTAGACGATTAGAATACACTCTTCCCCTTTTGATTTTTATTCGTTGGCAGCGATCGCGGACTAGTTCGACATAATATGGTCGCTACGTGTAACGCTTCCTTGGGCCATGACTGCGCGTACAAATTAGGTGATTGTAGTTAAGTGTTTATAATAGTGTGGGGCCTGTGAGCGAGAGCGAGAGAGAGAAAAAGAGAGAGAGAGAGAGAGAGAAGGCTTACAGCACACACACGCATTCATCATACGTAATTGACTAACAACTAAATCGACAAGTATCGTAGATTTTAATGACCAATTTAAATTTAAGCATAATTTTTGTTAGACAATTGAAAAATTTTTGGCTACCAAATTGCTGCTAAATGTGAGCGATTTTCAATTTTAAAGGCCTGGTTTAAATGTTATAATAATTAGTTTAGAGCAAATAGATAAGTTGTTTCACACAAATACATTGGAAATTTTATAACCGTGCGACTTTAGTGTAAATAACAATCGTTTAAAAAGAAAATAATAGTGTTTAAAAACTTGGTCGCTTAGTTAATTTGCAGTAAAAATCCGAAAATAATTGAATAATGACCATAGGTAAATAAACGTTATTAAACATGTGATATTATTCTTGTTTTTTTGAAATTTTGGAACATAACAATTTAATTGACATGGGAAAAGAATGTATAGGTGTAGATACTGACATTATCAACTATATTGTTTTTATTTTTCATCGCTAGTATTTTTATTTACGACTGTAACGTACTACACAAAAATGGATATCCTTTTGTTACCTTAGTTGCATCCTTTACAGGACAGTACTTATGAATGGCACTAGCTATTAAACCTACATGTGATATGCATTTAGAGATGTTCAAAAATGTTTTATAAAGTTTGAAAATTCGAGTCTTAAAAATAAAAATTCGCGATTTTTCGTTTCACCAAAAAAACAATTTGATAATGCACAACTTAAAAAAGCCTAGTTTTAAATTATCAGTATCACAAATTCCAGGTCAATTTATAATTAATTTAATAGGTAAACAAGCATATGAGAGTGAGAATCAGTTTTTATTTTAAGCTCAATTTCAGCCTTCGATTTTCATTTCCGACAGTTTTTACCACCTCATTAATTTCGAGAACCTGGCGAGGCACCAAAATTACGAAATTATGCATTTTTGTGTAATGTCAATGTTTTGATATGAAGTATTTTGACCTTACTCGCGTACAAACTTTTATTACGATCTCACAATCGCGTTTTATGACCCTGCACTTCCACCATATGTACCAGCCAAGATTAATATAATTTCAACTACCTACCCGGCACCTCCACCAATACTTAAAAAAAAAAAATTGTTTGAAATTTCGCGACCAAATTCGCGAATTGGTAATCGGTACCATACAATCACAATTCAGGTGATTCATGTGCAAATTGAATTTGAAGGGATTATTGCAATAAAAAATTAAAAAATCGCGAACTTCGATTTCACCATTCTTGCACATCTTTTGATATAATGTACACATCAAAAAAAATATAATACGATATATTATTATTATATTTCAAGTTGGAATTACATATATTTCCGATTCTGTCTAATTAGATACAGGTTATGCATTTGGTTATCGAGACGATGTATGATGAAGAATGTATGCAAACATCAGCGACGAGTTTATGCTGTTTAGAAACAGCCACAGGAGACTTGAGATCCCGAAAACTCCATGTTGTTTACTAAGGATTATGGTTTTCTACATGGTAATTGAGATGACATTGCCAACTTGTTTTGTAAAAGAAACCTCGTTTAATTAAGCTCAGAATACGTTTTTTGATTTATATCAAATCTTTTAAACGGTTTCACACAAAAGGTGTCGGCTAATATTATTTTACCCTCTACTCAGAATGTTAATGTGATTGAGATTTAATCCTAGCAAATTAACTCGTATATATTTGAAAATGACAAATTTAACGACCATCCACGACTATAAATAATCTCTTGACGCGTTGGGGAATGCTGCGCTGAATGTGTGTGGCCTAGCCGGCTCCGTGCGGTCCGTGCATTCAAGTCTCCGAGATTTCAGACGTGACTTTATTTACAATTTACATTCAAATACTGTATTTAAATCATTCGCTGTTTTGAATAATTCGCAATTTGATGATGTGGCACAGACAGGGTGTGCTCAAACCTTACCCCACTGAACTCCTTAATTAAAATTATTTCTCTGGCTAAGTCGGTAGACTCTTACTTTCTTACTTTCATAATGAATTAATTAAAGTTAACAATTTGAATGTACTTGTGATAGATGTTTTGTAGCATGTAGTTAATTTGTTTTGTATGAATTATGTATGTGTCCTATGTGTACCATGTCACATGGTCATGGTGGTGGGAGTGTACACATGGTCCATGTGTACGCCAGTTTGTCAATGTGAATATTTAACTAATCACTATTATCACCTTTTCGCTTTGATTTACTGTCCCCCACTGAAAATCAGTTATATAACTGAGTGGGTAGACTCTAAAAACAATTTATTTATTTCTTATTCATTTATTTTATTTTAACAGGTTTCATATTTTATAACCCCAGACGTTTTGTTTGTTTCCTACTTTTTGTAATAACTAATAATTTTGAATTTTCAGTTTAGTTCGGTTTTTTATTTACATAATTAATTGTTAAAGGGGTATTTAACCGCTAAACTCAAAAAATATATTTCATTCAGGCTAACTAGTAATGAATTTAGCAATCAACAGAAAAATTATTGGGGTCACTATGACCTCCCAAAAAATTGTCAAACATGACATTTTTCGAGCTAGGTCCCATCGGCAAAAATCTCCCATAAGAAATAACATGGGGACGATCTTTATGCCCCGTGACCTTGGAGGATTTTGATCCAAAAAAATATTGGCCATTATTGACGAACTCGACAGCCTTTTCTGTAAATTCTCTATGTTTTGTTTTGTAATTTGGGCAAGTAGTTCGGTCAAAATATGCTGATTACCAAGATGGGGTGTGATTCTGGAATGCATATTTTTGCGTGTTTGAGGGTATATTTGGGCACAGTTTCAAGACACGATGTGATAAAGGGTCATTTTAGATTGGTACTATGCTCTAGTATCTATGTGGACCAAAAAAGAAGCAGGTTGAAGCCGATTTAGAAAATTTTCCAAAACACCAATTTTCGCCAATTTCTGGACCAAAAAAATAAAAAATTCGTGTTAAATCACAGTTACAAGATATAAATTTTTAAACGGTCATTTAAGTGTAGTATTGTGCTATAGATCACGTGGTAAAAAATAATTTTTGGGGTTTTTAGCCCCTTTAAATCAATTTTTACTTATTGCATTTAATTTCATTAGTTGAATTAATTAAATTTAATAATACTTGTTCGTGTATTGAATGATTTGTTAAAGCATTTGTTTTGCGTTATATTGTGATTAATGTATTTTTTATTGTTTTGATTTCGTTATTTGAGACTTGTGGGTGGATCTTGCTGTTGTCAGAGGGAGAGAGAATAATATAAATACATAAATTATTAAATAAATATGTATGTTATTAAAATTGAATGAATTAAAATAAATTTATTTAATATTTTTTACGATATCACGCATGCGGAAGGGATGAGTTATGTAACGGATGTTCTAATCCACACAATGACATGCGTGCTACGTGGGGTGATTGTTAAACAGCGGTCACGGCTGAGCGGGTCGACCTTCCGGTCCGGAGCGCGACGTGTTGTACAACGACGCGGCTACTGTATCTCTGTGTCTTAGAGCTATAAATCTGAATGGAATCTATACTGATCTTGAATTCCGACTGCATTCAGCCGTGTTGATGGCTTTTAACCTTGCTCACGGCAGGAGTCTTGGGATAGGGAAGAGTTCATCATAGATGGCGGTTGTACGTCTGCATGATAACACAGTTCAGTTAGAACTATAGTTTGATAGTTTGTTTAACCCTTTATAGGGCAAATGAGTGGGACCTGAATTTTGCTTTCTACCTTAACAACTTGAAATTTGTGATTTTAAAAAATGAATTCTAAAATTATTTAGATTTTTTTCTCCTTGATCTTTTAGAAAAAAAAAGGCTGATTTTGGATTCCAAATTGACATCAAGCAAATTCTACAAATTCTGAACAAAACAAAGCAGCTTCTACCCGTGTTAGAAGTATGAAAAACTGACAGATATGATTGTGTAGATTTTATAAAGGGGTGGGAAATAATTATCCCACTGCCCTATAAAGGGTTTTAGTAAAGATGTTTTTTATGATTTAATTGAATATTTATTTAATTTATTGATATTTTATTTTTTTGTTGCTATCATATTAATAACAATAACAATAATGCGTTTTTTTAATATTTCTTTGTAGTTATGATATTTCCGATCAATATAGACAGTTCTGAAATGCTCTCTCGCAACGCTGCCATTTCGTGTGGACTCTACATAATTAAATGAAACAAATAACATGAATATATTGGTATTTAAAGTCTACCCACTCAGTCACATCTGATTTTCAGTGGGGGACATTGAATTTAAAGCCGACCAAGCCAACCCTGTAGGTGCCGACATCATCGACGACATGTTCTGTGTGTATCTGATTCGCTTTACGAGAAGTGCTTTTAGGATTTGATTAATTAAGTTGGTTTTTGATGACAATTGCAATTAAACAGTTAGCACATTTTCTGGAAATTTATTGAGAAATAACAAATTGTAAAATGAAAAAGTAACGTAAAATCTGGGAAGTTAAAAGTTTTTTTTCTAACTGGCGGAAGTGCTAAGAACTCTTTAATCACTGTGCTGATCACGAATACCAACACAATTATAGGTAAATAACTTGCATGTTAGTTATTTTTATCTCTCGCGTTTCATGATTCTCATAATTGCTTGAAAAAGACTCAGAAATGTGAAAATATAATTGCTTTATTACATATTTCCGTCTCTTGTATCTTGCACCTATACGTGACACCTCTGTTGTTTTATTACGATCCAGTTTAGCTCGACGTTCTCTCTCTCTCTCTCTCTCTCTCCCGCACTAACGGCTTGCGACATGAACCTTGACAATGGTCCAAGAAAAAACAAACGGGTTATTAACCTTCACGCCTCTTCCTCTCCCCTCTCTCTCTTACTCGTTGAGTGTCGCATAAGACCGTCTCTCTCGCACTCGTTGTGTCCCCACTGCAGACCCTCGCGACACACGATGTTACAGACTATTAGTGGTGACGTCACATAGCAACGAAGTATTTGATTCTAAACACATTTAGGCGTCTGCTTTTCCCAAATACAGAAATTTCAAATAGGCTCATAGCTTGAACACAAAACCACAAAAATTATAAGCTTTGGTACAAGACGTATTAGTAGACCTATATGATTTTTTAGATTATAAAATTACCACAAGTCTTAAGTTAATCTAAGATTAAAACATATTCTTAAATATGCCAACATAACCTTTAAACTAAATTCTAATGGAAATTAAACAATTAAGTTTTTCCTTGTTTAAATATTTAATAGCATTTTTAATCTCAGGTTTTGTTTTTAATAATAAAACATATATTCATAAGATCGGATTAATCTGAAAATAATAATTTATTTGTTTATTTTCTGAATACTTGGCACCCCCACCAAACAACTAAATTTAAGCTGGAAGAAAGTTTTTTTTAGTATCCTTTTTCGATTTCATGGTTAATATTGATACTTCGTCGACGACATTTTGAGTATTTAGCTCATTCCCTTTTTTGGGTAATCTTGTACCCATTCTTGATTTAACGTTTGGTGCCGTAGTAATATATATTTTTTAAATGGGGAACTAAAGCACAAACAAACTTTGAAAATGAATCAGTGCATGTCTTTCGTATTAGTTTCTCGTGTATAAAAGAGACAATGTTGGAAGGAACATTTTTCGTGAAAACTAATTCTTAATTTAGAAATATTTACAGGAATTATATGATACGATTACTGTGTGACTACTAAGAAGCATAGCAACGTCAATGAGTTGCCGTTTTAGCGGAATCACAACACAAAAGATAAAATATATACCGAAATAAAACGAAAACAAATAGAGGTGAGGTGAGGTGTTGACAATAGAATACCCAACTACAGCTGAACTATGAGCAAACTGTCACTTCATTGTTTGTTGGTTAATGATTGAGTGGAAGGCAAAAAATATCCTTTGTCTGATACATAAACAAAGAATGCCCGGATTCTAATGACAAAATAAAAACTATCGTGTAACGGTTAATATGTTAAAGATACCGTTTGTACTGACTAATTTATCATAGACTTCTTATTAGGAATCACACAAAACATACTAGAGACATAAGGAAGAGGAGATTGTAGATGAACTTATATTTAATTCATATACACTAAAAGAAATCCAACCCACAACCAGGAATTGATCGTGGATCTCCTAGGTTCCGATAGTGTTGTATTTCCCATGTGAGTGTTCCAAGTCAAGAAATGTATAGGTTAGAAGACGATGTCCATCGATTCTGCCCTTTTAAGTGCGAGGTCACCAATACTCCCACTTTCACATCTAAAACCAAAAAATGAGGTAATGTCCCAAGTTTATTTCCTGGATCAAGTGTGAAATTGGCATCTGAGGCCGAGAATCGCCCACTGAACATGGTGTGGTTATATGGGCATCTCTACCCAGCATTGAACTCTCTTGGCGTGGGACATAGGCATCAGTGGCGTATCCAAGGGGGGGCATGTGTGCATTTCTTGCCCAAAAAGTGTGAAAATGCACTTAAACTTTTCAATGGAGAATATAGAATAACTGTTTAATCGCAATACTAAAGGCAATTTATACCATCTGATCAAAAGAGGATTTTAGTAGACACAAAGTTGGTAACTAGGAAACGCTCTGTTGGACGCGTTGATAAGCGAGCACGTGCTATAGCTAGACCCACATTGCACATTTTTTTAAATTTAAAAATTTACGACGTTCGCGTTTCCAGTATTATTTATTATTGCCAAGGTATTTGGGTAAACCCGTGTTTAAATCTTTACTTTAAAATCCACCGCCATCTAGAGGACCTTGACTCCTTGGGAAAACTATTTAATCTCTTTGTTGACAAATAATAGACTGCTTCCTCGAAAGTATTTTGATTACTTCTAGGTGGCAGTGCATTAGAAACTTCGCGCGTCTTTTCGTTGCCATGGCAACGTTACTTTTGTTATAATGTAATTTCCATCTACACTACTTATCGGATCAAAATAAAATTAACATATTCGTGACCGGACGGACATTCTAAATGATTTGGCTATCTCAGATTTTGTCGCCGTTGAGTTTTGAAAAAAAAACTTTCGATTAACTTTAATGTAACTTTTTAACTTTTTGAACGATTTTGCCACAAAACTAATGGCATTCAATCGAGAACAAAGCTTGCGGATGGTGAAAATTTCAACTCGATCCGAGCCTCCGTTCGAACGTTATCGCGAGACATACAAAAAAAAAAAAAAACAAAAAACAAACAAACAAACAAAAAAAAAAAAAAAAAACAAAACCAGTGACTAATTTTTCCGGCAGAGTCAAATGGAAACGCTCGCTTCGCTCGCTTAATTATGAAGCTTTAAAACGCACAGATTTTCACCAAAATTACCTTGAAAGAGGAAACTTGTGCATTAAAAATGTTGGTGATGCTTTAAAACGCACAGATTTTTACCAAAATTACCTTGAAAGAGAAAACTTGTAGATTAAAAACAGGATTAAGAAAAAAAAAATGGTGGTGCAAAACGCACATATTTTCACCAAAATGACCTTGAAGGAGAATATTTTCCGGGGGCCGGTCCCCCCTTAACCTTCAGTACATCTATGAATTAATTGGTTGAAGCCCCCTCTTTATGAAATCCTGGCTACGCCACTGATCGGGATAGTCGGGGACGAGGTGTCACATAGACTCTGTGCACGAGGAACAGATTAATTCTGCTCTGATGGTTAATGCTTTTAGAATTTGGCCAGGATATTGCTGATATTGCTATATCTCGCAGTCATCGGCTAGCAAGTAGGAAGGTCCGCAAGAAGTGAAACAAAACTCATTTGCTCTCCCGTCCTGTGGCTGCATCTGCCGAGAATAATTGGTAATTTCCTCCCCTTAAGGAATATCTATTGGATAGTGCTTTCTATAAAGTGTCTGATTTTATGGACTGATATATTAATAATTGTGATAAAAATATATTTAAATGTATATTGTTGAAAAATTACGATATCAGTCATATATTTTATGGTATATGATGAATAATAAAATGAAATGAAATGAAAATTCTAGGGTAGTAGAAGATAATGACTTAACGTTGGAGGTGCCCTTGAACTAAACTTGATTAGGAAGAAGTGAGCAGTGGCGTTAAGAGAGCTTTGAAATCTGTAGTGGGGTGATGGAGGGGAGGGGTCCTACAAGAACATTCTAGTCACAAGGAGGTGTCAGGAATTAGAAGCTGAGTTCGAGGAAACGTTGGCGTGTATGATGTAAGAAATGATGGATGGTTTGGCTGTCCGGAGTGCACCTGTCATTGGCAGTTCGTCGCTTGCAAGGCGAGAATGATGATGAGAAACGCCGAATTAAGAAATTCCCAAAAATCCTATTTTCACAAATTTAGGAATCAAAAATTTTTAAAATATCGTGTAAAATGATAGTTATAAAATATTCGTTGAAATGGCTATTAAAGTTGGCCAGGAAGCACATGCAACTTAATATGGTTGCCAAGAGAGTATACAAGGACAGCCCTACCGTCAGGTTATCAATATTGTTTGTTAGTCAGCCAGAAACAATTCACAGAAAATCATTAATTTCGGACTTTTTGAGAATATAAAAATTTGTGAAAATCATTTGTTTTTTGGCGTTCCCCTAAAACCATTTTCCAAAAAGTGCCACTGTAGAGCCCTAAACAGTTCCACTTCCATGACATTTGTGCAACATTTCAAACAACTCTAATGCCAATCAGCTGAACGTACAGAAATTTGCTAAATATACGCTTCCTACTGTCCTTGTAAGGGCACAGTAGGAATTGTATAGTGTCACCCAGCCCTTGTATTCAGGAGTCCCTTGTGTCACCCAGCCCTTGTAGCCGGTGTAGTGTTCAGTACTTCGATGTACTTCACTACCTCGACATGCAATAGATTCCCATGAACAACCTGCCACGACCTACACAGTGGGAGGGCCCACGTCTCCCTAGACCAACTGAGTGTTTACAACGGAAAGATAATCATTTTCTCGCCACACCCGTTAAACGATCGTTTAACTGTCCTGTTTATACATTATTCATTGGTCATTACAAAACTACTTTGCTAGAAAAACTACACTCACACTCACACTTACGTTCACACACGGACGTGTGTGTTTTAAAACTTAATCCTCAGAATCTGACTGGTACAATCACACAGCGTTATCGAGGTTTAAGTAATTGGTTTGATGTCAACAATAAGTTCATATTTTCGAGATATATTTATAAAATATTGTTTCTCAAAACTGTGGTTCACTTCTGTTTCCGGATCTCAATAACACCAACGCTCACAGACATGCACAAGAAGAGTGTTATTCTGAAATGATTTTACGTTTTAAAGAAGCCTGGTGCACCATTATATTCTTTTATCAAAATATGTTATTTATTGTCAGTAGTGAAACATGTTTTAAGACGAGTAATACAGCAATTTCCTTTGTTATTATTTTTATGATTATTTTACTAGCTATAGGCAATCGTCGTCGTTGACCCTCCACCCCCCCCCCTCTCTTGTCGACGACGTTGACAGAGACGACAATAGTATGTGAAATTCCCCCCCCCCCCCTGTCTGGCTGAATCAGCCAAGCACAGTCCTAGGCTGGAGTGGGGCATAATGAACCAAATTTACTAAAACTTGAGACCTACTGGCATGCACGTGCTTTTTTGATAAATTAATATATCTTATGATTTGAAATAATTTAAAAACACAACAGGGTGCTCTGTTATGCTGATATTTATGTGTACTATTCTATCTGCAATAATTCAATATAGGCAGTAGCATAACTACAGGGGGGCGAAGGGGGGCGGCCGCCCCCCTCGAATTTTGTAAGATGGGGACGCAATTTTGTGACAAGTAATTTAAACTGTCAATAAAACTGTCAATCATCACCATCATAATTTTATAAATATCGACGAAACGACGTTCAAAAATAAAGTAAAACACCACCATTTGCAATGTTTAAATTATAAAAAAATCTGTGCCCCTGCCCCCAGACCCCCATGGTGCCGGGATACATTGTTTCACCGAACCCCCCCCCCCCCCCCACCAAAAAAAAAAAAAAACAAGGACTAGTTATCCCTAGTAAAAATATTTGGTTGCCAAATGGTTGCCAAGTGGTCACCAACGGGTCACCAACTAGTTCACCAACTGATGCCAAGTGATCGCCAAGTGATCACCAACAGCAGCCAAATGGTCGCCAACAGGTCGTTTTTGTGTCAAAATACTGCATTGCAGAGTTGGTGACCCGTTGGCTGCCTTTTGGTGAACGTTTGGCTGTCATATATTTCTTTTGAAATTTCGGTGGCGACCCTTGGTAATCACTTGGTAACCTGTTGGCGATCAAAAATAAGCCTTGGTGATCTGTTGGTGACCGCTTGGCGACCGTTTGGCATACAAATATGAATTCAGTTACGTATACGTAACTGAATTCATGGACATACTTCCGGTTCATGTTCCTTATTAAGTTGTAGGGACCAAGGATATTCATTGAACATATTGTGACACTACGTAGACTAGACTATATTACTGAATGGTGAATACTAATGACCATTCAACAAGTAACTGCATCTCTTACCACGTAAAGCACGTGTGATATGATAAGAAGTGACGCAACCCCGGACAATAACCGATATTAATAATCTCCATGCACAGCCGCAGAATGGACGAGTTGAGCAAGTAGGAAGAAGACAGCTGGTCGCCGGCCAATCCTTAGTTGCGGCAACCTATTCCGTCAAAACGTCCGCCCGTCCGTGATTGACAGACTGTGAAAGTGTCGCACTGGCCTAATTTGACCAGTCCAAGTAATGAGTTGGCCAGAGATTCTGGCAGATACCGGACCCTATTATGTCAGAGAAGACATTTAGTCCACCGAATAAATAATTAAATTACGAAATTTGTATATTCAGAAACAACATGGTGGATCTTGCCAACTGGGTTAATGCATGGTGATCGAAATGTTTATACTAGTGAAATGGATAAATTTAATTCACGGTACTTTTCATTCTTTCGATGTACATTGTGTTTTAGAGAAAGAGTTGGAATGAATTACATAATTTACCGGACTAAGTTGTTGGGACATGAGATTATTTAGAAACCTTATCTTGGTTTTATAGTAGGCGACTATGACGTTAGTACTTTAGACAGAAATTTAAAAAGTGACTACACCGGGGTTTGAACCCGGGACCTTAGCTTACCGGGCTATGCTCTTACCAACTGAGCTATGCGGCCACCAATTTAAATCTGTCTAATTTTTGGTCTGTTTTGTACATTGTTAATAACGTGTGTAGAGCAGATTGCACTGCCTATTAGACTACACATGAAAATAACTTGGAGAAATACAAACCATCTCTGTAACCCTAGAGTTGGGAAATATGATGTTTAAACTTGGCTTTATAGTAGGCGACTATGACGCTGTTATGTTAGTACTTTAGACATAAATTTAAAAAGTGACTACACCGGGGATCGAACCCGGGACCTTGACTGTCCGGGCTATGCTCTTACCAACTGAACTATGCAGTCAACAAATTTAATTCTGTATATTATCCCTGGTGTAGTCACTTCTTGTAATTTCTGTCTTAAGTACTAATATAATATAATATGAAAATAGCTCTATGATTGTGTGGCTCTCACATTTATATACGAATAAATGATGAAATTTATTTTTAAAGTCTTTTCATTGTTACGTAAGAGGTTTGTATTAGGGCTTGACCAACCTTAAATGATATGTTATTGTTAACAATATATTTCAAATCTTGACCAATTTAAAGATAACATCAAACTATTAATATAAGCCGTTCTCTCTCTCTCTCTCTCTCTCTCTCTCCCTCTCTCTCTCTCTCTCTCTCTCTCTCTCTGAACCTACCTGCCGGTCATTGATATTCAAAAGCCAAAACCTTCAACTTGAAATAAACCGGTACCAACATTTTCAAACGGTATAAACGAACACCAATTAAGATGTGTACCATAATATGAATATAAATGTCGATAATAAAAGCCAGATTTGAACCCAGCTTTTTTATCTTGATTGATATATTGATCTCGACTTAATGCGTTTATTCATGTAGTGCAGCTAATCTAACAATTAAATAGCGATGAGACTGACAAGCGAATGATAACCTTGACCATCCTTTAGCAGGCGATTGCGAACAGGCCTATGCAGACTAGAATCAGCCGCAGGCGACTCCCTAGCAACACTGAGAATGTTGCGAATTTGAGAATCAATTCCCGCGCGCTTCTGGCATTATATTACAATGCTATTGGTGGTTACACAAGACTCACTTTGTGGAAGCTCGTCACAGAATTGAAGGCAATTAATATTATGTAATAACTTTAATTTAGTTGTTACAAACACACCCGACCCAGAACAAAACTATTTTGAAATAACTTGAATACAGAGAAAGATAAGTTTCACTAACATTCAAATTTACATTTGAGAAAAAGTGCAATATGCATATTTTGTATTATTTTGTATTTTACTTTACGTTTCTCGTTTCACTTCCAGATATATTTTGTAAATAACATTAACAGCTATTTCTAAGACATATTTTATTTTCACTCAGTTTGTTATTTCAGTGGAGTTGTTGAACAATAAATTATTAATTTTGCCATTTGTACTCGCTCAATCATAACCTATGTTTCTTCAATAAAAATGATTATCTAAAGAAAAGAGAAAACTGTTATACTCATGTGATCTAAGTTCTGCATTGGGTTAGCGTATAGTACAGAACGTAATGTGTACCGCTCTATGTTCTGTTTGTAGTACTCAATCTCAGAATGTGTCAGCACGGCATTAGTTTAAACCATGGTTGTATGTGCTCGAAATTGAACATGGCACTGCCCGCGTGAGGTTCTTTAAAAATGTTTAAGTACTGGTATTAATTTTGTACAACGCTCTGGAGAAAATTTGAAATTACATAGGTGAATTCTTAAATGCACTTTACACTGACATTTTTATACAAAACAACAAACAAAAATAACAGAATTACTTTAATATGTAATAAACACAACTATATACTCAATGCTACTATATATACCAATTTTTCAAATGGTATAAATAAACGAACACCAATGATGTGTACCATAATATGAATAAAAATAACGTAGCGTAGAATAACGTAGCCGGCCATGGCTACGCATAAAGTCGACGCATCTGGATCACGCAGCTGGAGCATCAGGTGCGTCGACTTTATCCGATTCCGTAACCATAGTGTGAGAACACATGAACGTCTCGAGAAGACTTCAGTGCCGTACAAAAAGTATAACGTGTTTCATTCAAATCTGCGTTTTTTGCAGTTTATTTTTAATGTATAAACTCCTCTTTAACTGCCATCATCATCCTCTGACGATTAATAAAAACTCCTCTTTAATAATCCTTCGTGAAGGTTTATACAACGATGATGCAGAGGAATAGATTATAAGGTGAAACAGTAAGGAGGGATATTTAAGTGATTGGTAATTTCACATCACAGAGTGGAGCGAGCAAAGTTTTTAATAGTTGACCGACACATTGAGTTCGAGTATTTTACTCATCCGCAATCACTAATGTCGCTGTTTCAAGCAATACATAAAGAAACATACTTTTGAACACCAAATTTCTGTCTTTATTGCTTCAAAGTTAATTATTAATTATCCAACTCACACTTTTAATTTTAAATCGGGTGTTCGCACTGTCAATACCACTGATTGCTATATTTCCTATTTAAAATATCGATCTTTGGTTGGTTATCGCTCACTCGTCGATTGCGTCGGGGCCTACAGGGTTGGCTTGGTCGCTTTGATTTTCTGTCGTCCACTGAAAATCAGTTATACAATACAACTGAGTGGGTAGGCTCTAAATGCATTTTTTTTATATTTTTTTAATTTAAATATAAACTCATGATACATGGCCAAACTCAAATGTAAATGTCCAATGCACAGATCGTACTGGTAACTTCTATTCAACTGCATCCATGATTTCATCCTTGGTTTCTACTCTACTCTTCAATTGTCCTTGACCCCCTGGTCCTTGACCGCCCAACCTATATATAGTCCTGCCCCTGTTACTAAAACTTCTCGACGTCACCACGTATTCCTTGAGATATGGTAGAACACTTTGGTAGTCAGGTCTGCCACTATACGAGCTAAAACTTCGGCCATCTTCA
This sequence comes from Sweltsa coloradensis, assembly GCA_024449915.1. Taxonomy (NCBI): domain Eukaryota; kingdom Metazoa; phylum Arthropoda; class Insecta; order Plecoptera; family Chloroperlidae; genus Sweltsa; species Sweltsa coloradensis. The sequence goes on along the minus strand of JAMZAV010000678.1, from coordinate 478,878 downwards.
ATGTTGTGTCCAGTATTGCCAACAAAATCCTCATCCGTTAAATCAGATAAGGGACTAACTGTACTTTGCTGAGAAGTTTTATAATCAGGGCTACCACTGTTATAGTTCAAACGTGCGTCTCCTTGGGTATTTTGAACAGAATTTTGAGGTTTCACTGCCATCTGTTGCGCAGTTTGATATTCAGGGCGGCCATTATACGAGTTGAAATGTTTGCCATGTTGGTTATTTTGACCGGAGTAACGAAATGAGCTTTCACCTCTTGAATCAAAAGTGGGACTTGCGGTACTTTGTTCATAACTTGGATACTTAGGGATGGCACTATACGAATTTACACGTGAGTCATCTTGTTGGTTATTTTGACCAGTATAACCACCGAAACCAGAAACCCTTGAATCAGAAACTGGGACAACTGTAGCCTGTGGAGAAGATATTTGGTCAGGGTTGGCATTGTTCCGGGTGTAGCTTCTGCCACCTTGGTTATTTTGACCAGTGTAGCCAACAAAACTCTTTTCCCTTGAATCATAACTGGGACTTTTTGTACTTTGTTGAAAAGTTTGATGATTTGAGATTTGAGATTGATACGCGTTAAATCTTCGACCAGCTTCATAATTTTGACCCTTAACCGCTGTGTCAGAGCTGGGGCCTACTGAGCCATTATGAGAAGATTGATTCCCAGGGTTGCCACTATACAAGTTAAAATGTCTGCCCTGGACTGGCCTTACTCTGTCCTGAAAACGTCGATTATCAACATTGTCAACTCGCCTCTCATATTCTTCATTCGCTCCAAACTTCAGTCGGCTCTTGGTTGGAGTTTTCTCACCGCTGTAAGTCGCTGCAAATATATCCACGTCGTAGTAGTCTATCCCCCCGTCGGTATAGTAGTCCAACTTCCCTGTCTCGCCGATGTCGTCGTGTGTGAACACGATCTCCTCCAGGGTGTAGTCCTCGCCGTAGTCGTCATCCCTGACATCGTCTTCTCGGCCGCTAGGGGCGTCCTGGTCGGCGACTGCTGGCGCTGCGCGGCCGGCGGCGGCGGGGGCGACAACTAGGGGGGTAGGGTAGTGCCATCTGTACGGGATGAGGTGAAGCTCGAGTGGGGTGGCGAGTGTTGGCTGGATGAAGCTTGAAGACAGCGAGAAGATCTGGGGACAAAGAAGTGACGTTTTGCATTGTCGTTTGTGGACTACTTAGACTACTGGGCAGGAATTAGTGGTGAAAATAAAAGGTTCATAAAATAGCGTTTTGTGAATATATATGCTACAAAGAGCTCTTTTTTCACTTAAAACTAAGGTTTTACAGTCCTACATTATAATTTCTTTACACACATTTAACAAAACCTTGATGACAAAACTTCAAAATAAAAGTATGAAAAAACTTATACACAAGTTTTTGAACGTTGCCAAAACATTGAATAAAATGACGCTAAAAATGCTATAGAAAAGTACCTCTAGTAATTATCTATTTTGTAATGTCCAAAAGCGTTGAATTGACGATGAAAATATTTCAACAATTAGTTGAAAGTGGTGTATCTTCCCCTTCTCCCTAACTTTTTGAACAACTTTGGGCCTGGGATCACGAGGACTCGAAGTTCAATGGCATCTTTGGTTATGTTTTGCCCAAAGTGGTGTTGAAATTATTCATATTTTCCGGTTTTTAGCTATGTAAAGTTTGTATCTACCATAAACACCTGCCTATGACTACAGATATATGTAGCAGGTCTACAAACTTGACATTTACAAAGTTTCCTTAACAATATTCAGAACTTCTTGTGATCACTTTTATGAAATTGTAGCAAAGCCAATGGTCATAACTCATATCATGGTAGCTCGCGATACTAGAATTATGCAGGTCGGCAGATCGATACCCGCTAATGGCTCTAACTGAATGTGTGTTTCAATGTTTTCCTCTACAAAGTTCAAACTCCTGGACTTGGATAATATTATAGGCCGTGGCCATTCCCTTCGAAAATTTCTCGTAACATTTGGTCATCTGCAGAGTGGCGTACAACTTAGTTATCCTTGGCAGGTCTCTACATTATAATTACACAGAACCTTATTAGGGAACTTGCATATTTAAGAGGTGTTGGCCTGTTAAAGAAAACAAAATATTTTACACGTGCCACTTAGTTAGGAATTTACCCAGCCAAAGTAATAGAAACGGGTCCACGATGACTCCGGCAAAATTGTTCAAAGTTGGTCAGTTTGAACTGGTCCCATGGTCAAAAATCTGTGGTTGAGGATACAAATTTCAACAGTCTTAATACCTGGTGACCTTGGGAAGACTTTCACTTGAAAAATGATTGCCCATTTTTGATATTCATTCTGCATTTTCTGTACATGCTTAATATAATTGTTATGGGCACATGGTTCAATCGAAATAAACTGCTTACCACGAAGGTATGTAATTTCGTTTAGCATATTTGCTTGTTTGAGTGTATGTTTGTGCACAGTTTCAAGACAAGCTAGAAAAATGCGTGTACAATCACAGTTCAATTTCATGATTAAGAGTAATTTTATTTGAGTACTATGGTATACTAGGAAAACGCCAAAGTCGTTGTTAGACGAGTGAGCGAGACATGTGTTAAGTACCTTGGGAACATTTGCATCCCTAACCTAATAGGTTAGCGAGGAAATACCCATGCTGTCTAGATCCAGCCTTAGGAAGGGGGAAGAAAGAGAATGTTCCCGGGTACTCCACACAATGGCTTGTTTAGGGACAGCCGTACAGCCTATACTTTCTCTGTATCTACAGAGGCTACAGCCTGCAAGGATCAGCTATAAAATTTATTTCTTCCTTTCTTTCTTAAACGCCTATCCTATCCCTAGATAAAACCATAATAAGCCTACATCTTAATGATTTACATTACTATTGATATTATTAGCTTTTGACAAGAATGAGTCATCTGGGAGTCTTTTTTACCACTTGAATATCACATGCAACATTTTCTTTCTGCGTTTATTCAATTTATTTATAAGTTAGTTACTATATCGGCCTACAATAATTTAAATGTGCAGTTTACTTTTTGAAAATTATAACGCTCATAAACATTAATTATAAGGGTGATTGTAGATTAATCGGCAAATCCACCCCTAACCATTTAGTTAATACTTATGGCCGTTACAAAGTTCAAAAAGAAAAATGCACTTTTAAATAAATGTAGGCCGATTTAGTAACATACTAATAAATATATGGACTAAACGCAGAAAGAAACTGCTGCATGTGATATTCAAGTGACAAAAAACACTCTCGTGGCTCATTCATGTCCAATGTCTATATAATTTATTCTTATGGTAACAACTATACGTTTTGTTTATTTTTAACTGATCTAAAGTCTTCATCCTAAATAACTAGGGAAACGCCAAAGTCGTTGATAGACGAGTGAGTGACCCATGTGTTGAGAACCCGGGAACATCCCCTTTCCTCCCCTATACCTAAGGCTGGTTCTAGCCAAGTATGGGGAATAACTGAAAATCAGTTATATAACTGAGTGGGTAGACTCTAAATAAAATTTATTTATTTATTTATTTATACCGGGTACTCAACACATGGCTCACTCACTTGTCTATCAAAGACTTTGGCGTTTCCTTAGTATAATCATTGCACAAACATTTGTGGTCACAGACCCTTGTTCAACAGATACACCCTAGGCTAAATGGAACGGCCAGCTAGTGTACGACCCCTTGACTTAGTATAGATATTGCCTCCAGCGTCAATATAGGCATATGAAAAATTAAAGACAATTTAGGCCTATAGGCGAACAGAGAAAATTGTTTTTAATTTATTTGGTTTCAGGGCGCGTCAACCGTTAGGTTATGATGCGCCACTCTAGCCTTAGGGATATAGGGAGAAAAATCCTATGCTGGTCAGAACCAGCCAAGGGTAGGTGAAAGAAAAGGTTTTTTTTACGTCGTGGTCATCATCGTCTTTGGCATCGTTCGTGTTATCATGGTCGTCGTTGTCGTCGTCGTCGTCGTCAAGGAGGTCGTCGGGGAAGGGGGAGAGGTCCCCGACGACGATTGCCAGAGGTCGCATCTTTTCGGGGAGTAATATATGTTCTATCATTTCATCCTCCTTCCCTTGGAATCAGTTATCCATCTCCACCTTTTGACCTTCCCAGTTACTCTCCTTGCTGCTAATCTCTGAACTTTGTTTAGGTCTTTGACCATCTTTATAAGGGTCCCATATATCACTTGCGTATTCACATTGACTACATCATCATTGACATCATTCAGAAAGTATCATACCCTCTCCCACATGCACACTCAAGCACATAAAAACACCCGACGTAACACATACAAACACTCCTATAACGTCATGCACTACAGTATTACACAAATTACCCGTTCGTGCATTAAACCAACTGTTGTACCAAATTCTTATCTAAACTGTTCGAAGAATCTTGGAATTCCTTTTCCTTATTATAAAACTGTGGCTACACTAGTAAAATTTTAAGAGTATTATTTAGTAACATGCAACTGTGAGTTTAAATGTTTTGATTGTTAATCTATACGATATTTTTTCGAACACACATAAATGCAAATTAAGAGAGAGGTCTACCCCCAGTATTAAAACCATGTGAAATAGCAAGATTTTAGTAATATTTCACAAACTCTATGCAAATAAGATTTAAAAAAATTAGTGGTCCAATGTATTTTCGTTAGAACTATATCCTAAATACAAAATTTTCATATCAGTTGTGTTTAAAATACAGAAATAATTTATTTGATTAATTTCCCAATTAAATGTGTTCTGGTCATAATATTTTAATCTTTGTTCATGACGATTAATATAGTTCATACAAAACCAACGAAACCAAACTAACTTTAAAATTTTACGGAGGTCTCGGGTTCAAATCCCGTCAAGACTGGCAATCCAGACTGAAGATTTGTATCGTGGTTTTCCTCAGTTGTTAATGCGAATGCAAGGGATTGAGTCCTCTTAAACAGTCCTCGGACATCCCATTAAAATCGTCCTATCTCATATTACCTAGTCAGAAACCTGAAGAGGGGCATGAATTATACCCTGGGCAGGCTTCCTACAGACATTATTATTTTACGTGGCGTTTTGTAAGATATTAATAATCAAGTAATTTTACATGATTTTAATATTGACTAAATAACAAAATATTTAACGTAGCCAACTCACCGAAAGCATCGTCACCAAGCCCAGCATGTTGCAACCTGAAGAATGTTACCACTTCTAGCTGTGATCAAGACAGACCTTCACTCTTAATTATATTAATTATTGTTTTAATTGAGGTTGTTTACTTCTCCCAGTGATGACGTCACTATCGCGTCGGATGCGCAGGAGATGATACCTCTAGCTAGCGACGGCGACTCTGCGTGAGAAGACCGGCCGACCAAGAGGTGCTAGGCTCGCGAGTCCGCGGCTTTTTGCTCGCGAGAATAATACATAATTACATGTTTGGTGTTGTCAAATGCTAACTATACGCGGTGCTAGGTTAGAACACCACCGGAAACAGAGGGAATAATTATTTTTAAAGTTCTCGCGGGAAACCAGCCATGCATGGTGTGTAGGCCTACATGTGTGTATAACTAGGTGTATTGGAGCTAGGACTTACGACAATATTGTGATGGGATGTCCGAGGGTTGTTAAAGAGGACTCAATCCCATGTATTCGCATTAAAGTGGCTCGTTGGTCTTGTCGTTAGTGTATCTGCTTCCAATGCAGAAGGTCCAGGGTTCGATTCCCGTTACAGTCAGTAGTTTTTTACCTTCTGATTTGGACTAAGTCCATCAGTTCGTGTCTTAGGAGTTTGTAAACGGTGACTTTAAAGCCGTCCTAGCAACAAAGCACATAGTAAATTCAGAGTTGTTCTGAATCGGCCTTGTTGATTCTGGCGTTGATTCGCGGGTGTTCGCACTTCGCACTGTCCATACCGCTGATTGCTATATTTCCTATTAAAAAATCGATCTTTGGTTGGTTATCACTCACTCGTCGATTGCGTCGGGGCCTACAGGGTTGGCTTGGACGCTTTGATTTAAAGTCCTCCACTAAAAATCAGTTATATAACTGAGTGGATAGACTCTAAATACAATTTATTTATTTATTTAAAGACTGAGAAAATCCCGGAAAAAACCTCAGTCTCGATTGCCGGTCTAGGAGTGATTTGAATCCGGGACCTACCGCTTAATAATCGCACGCTTAACTAAACTGGCTATCTTTTTATGATCTTTCGTGATAAAAATCTATTATTCTAAATCACAAAATTAGTCTTCACCGTTAAAAAGTAAATGTAAGTGATGAATGAAGGGTAATGAATTAGTTTAAAAAGTTGATTTTTCTTTTCTCTTTGGAGTTGTTCATTAATATTACCGCACTATTACTGCCAACCTTGTTGCCAGTGTTTGGGTAATCATCCAATTAGGTACAATTCTCACACGACTCTTAAAATCTTTAAGCTGATCGAAATTTTAGCTTGAAATAAATTGTTTACGTTTTCGATATCAGTTTCATCAATGACGAATATGGTTCTAGAGAATGGTCGTGAGTTATTATTTCCTAACCAGTGGCCACAGTGCGAAGGTAGTCGTTCGTCAAGTCGGAATTGCACAGCAAGCAAGCACATCAGTCCTAGGCTACAGTGGCGCATAATTAATCAAACATACTGAAACGTATAGGTTTACTTGCATGCTCGTATAGATGAAGGTGCTATTTTGATAGACAGTTAAAACACTTCAGAGCACTTTTTTTTGGATTAAGGACGCGTCAACCGTTAGCTCATAATGCGCCACTCTAGCCTAGAGGATGTGGGGAGGAAGTGCCCATGCTGGTCAGAACCAGACACGGGTAAGGGGAGGAAGGGGGGTTCTTACGTCGTGGTCGTCTTAGTCTTTGTCATCGTTCGTTGTGTCATGGTCGTCGAGGGGTCGTCAAGGGAAGGGGGCAACGTCCCCGACGACGATTGCAGAGCTCGCCTCTAGTTTCGGGGAGTAATATACTCCGCTTTACTAGCTGATGTTTGCGAGGTGGACTTTTTCTCTTGGATCGCCTTTTACGATTAGCAGAGCCATGCTCTGGGCCAATTCTACCCCGGGCCCAGACGGTCACTTGATAAAAATGGTGATGTTAATGTGTACTATTCTTCGGGAGTGCTGCTATCCCTCGGCCGTGGCAATCTTAACTGAAACCTACTATAACACCAGACCTGGACCTGACGATAATAATTAATCTAGTTTTCATAGATTGGAATCTTCTTTCTCGCGATTCTATAAGATTTCCTACCATTGGATGGACTTACAAGTGGTAGCCCCTCATTGGCTGGAGTATGATAAACAAGAGATGCGATGTATCGAGATGAAATTAATTCATCTATTTTAACTTTCAAGACAGTTGGATGAGCTCGAGACCCAAGCTGCCGCCCTCAAAACCTGCTGATGGATTTGACCCCCCCACCCAACTTTTAAAACGTTCCTACGCGCTACGCATGCGCGAGCTACCTCTATCGGTGACAAAGTGTGTACGAGTCAATGGAACACGTGTTATCAGGGAGGTCTGGTTAAGGAAGGGGAAAACATATTTATATATCCAAGTTTCATTGAAAAAACGTACGAAAAAGACATCTCATTATACGTGTATTGGTCTGTACGTGCAGCCATTCACATAAACTAGTTTCTTCATAAGCTAAAGAATAATATTCAGTAATATTATTTTTCTTTGATTGTGTTTTTTTCACCAAGAAATTGTTCCAGTAAAAAAAAACGATTTGTCCGTGACAATTAACTTAGGCCGGCGACCGGGCGCTCTTCACACTGCTTCGTAGAATCGAACACCGCATCCACCAATCAGAAATAGAAGAACAAGCTGCACGTATCAAACCACTTTTATTTAATAGTCGTCGATTTCAAACGAAGTCAACTGGTTTTTATTCTATTCGGCGAGTTGTTGTTGTTGGGGACGCGTGAGAAATTTCGATCCACGATTACCGATGATTCCAAGACCCTCAGATACATGATTGATGCTGCTAGTCATGTCAGACGGATGAGATGAGTCTCATGTTGAAGCCACGGACAATGTGGACAACATGGACAATGTGGACAACATGGACAATGTGGACAACCATGCAACGGAGCGAGTCAATCCACGACTGTCGATCTCAATCAATCAAGTTGATAATATTAAACTGATCAGGGTTTAATTTGTGAAGCTCCGGTAAGAAAATAATACAATGTTAAGTGTAAAATACGTCGAGTATAAAGAAACCAATAGCAAATTTACCCCCTCAAGGCCCGGGGCAAAATTTGGCCCAGGGATCAGCAGACAGAGGCGTCGGAGCCGAGGGGGCAGGGTGGTAGCTCGCCCCCCCCCCCCTAGAAAAATGTCGAAATAACCATTAAAGCATAAACAAACAAGCATAAATATTACATTCTTCAACTCATCTAGGTTTAAGCAAAAAATTCAATTCTTCTACTGTCCAGCAAAGCCTCTTAAAACCCTAACCTCTACAAAACACGTATTTAAAAAAAAATTACCTGCGGCGCTATTGTGGGGGACCTACCCTATTAAATCGTTCGTCAACGCCCCCCCCCCGAAATATATTTCACCGTACGCCACTGACTCAAGGACATCAGTTGCATATTATGTAACTATGTATGGAAGCATGTACGTAGTGATCGTTCAAGGCGAGAAAAGAGGCGAAGTCTCTCGCAAGCATCAGCTAGAAGGTTATGTTACTACCACAAACCTGAGGCGAAAACACGGACTTCCGTGCCCCCCCATCTCTGTATCTACAGAGGCCACAGCCTGCAAGGATGGGTTATAAATTTATAATATTTCTTTCTTTCCTTTCTTAACTGTCTATCTTAATCCTATTGAAAGCTGGTCATAATAAGCCTACATAAAAAAAAAAATACATAACTATTGATATTATTAGCTTTTGACAAGAATGAGCCATATGGGAGTCTTTTTTACCACTTGAATAGCACATGTAGCATTTTCTTTCAGCGTCTAGTCGATTTATTTATTAGTTAGTTCCTATATCGGCCTACGTTAATTTAAATGTGCATTTTACTTTTTGAAATTTGTAACGGTGATAAGTATTAATTATAAGGGTGATTGTAGATTATTTGAACAATCCACCCCCTATCTTTCAATTCATACTTATGACCGTTACAAAGTTCAAAAAGTGAAATGCATATTTGAATTAATGTAGGCCGATATAGTAACTAACTAATAAATTAATTGACTAAATGCAGAAAGAAACTGCTGCATGTGATATTCAAGTGGTAAAAAAGACTCTCATTTCTCATTCATGTCCAATGTCCATATCATTTATTCTTATGGTAACAACTACGCGTTTCGTTTATTTTTCAATTGATCTTAAGTCTTCATCCTTAATAATTAAACATGACTAAGAAAACACCAAAGTCGTTGTTAGACGAGTGAGTGAGCCATGTGTTGAATACCCGGTAATATTCCCTTTCTTCCCCCAACCTAAGGCTGGATCCAGCATGGTTCTTTCCTCCCTAGCCTATAACAGGCTAGAGATGCGCATTACGGCCTTTCAGTTGACGCGCTCTTATACTAACTAAACTTAAAACCATATTATTTATACCTTTTATCAATCAACTTAAAATAAAATGTTCCCGGGTACTAAACACATGACTCGCTCACTCGTCTTACAACGACTTTAGCTTTTCTCTAATCTCAATGAACGGTGTAACCAAAATATTTTTGTTTCCTTGATAAATAATTCGGTTAAAAATAACGCTAAAATTTCCGAATGAATTGAGGATCAATATTGAATAACACATTTAATCGATGACATGCAAATCGGATGAGAAATATCCTTCGAGAAAAAGGTGATCATTTGACATTGCTAGTAACAATTGGATGAGCGAAGCGAAGACTTCAATTTCACTGACCCCAAAAAATTTAGCTCGGGTGTTTTTTTTTCTGTCTGTTTGTTCACTCTCTACCAGGCAAACGGCATATCCGATCTTGATGAAAATTTGAGGGGACCTTTGAAATCTCTGAACTTAGAGGTGTATTGTTTTTGGGTACAATAGAAGAAATATTTCTCATGAATATCGTACTTTTCCGATTTTTTCCGATTTTTAGTGCGATATTTTCGTGACTTTTGGGCCGATTCTGACCAAACGGGTTGGGCTACAACGTTCCTATTTTACATGGACATTAAGGTAATGGTGATGCATTGCTTTCTGAAAGAAAAAGTTGAAAAACTTAAACCCGAATCCATAGAATAAAGGTTTTAATATGAGTTTATTTCGGTTTAAAATAACAATTAACAAGTAACAATAGAAACTTGACAACAATCACCTACAATGCATTCAAAAAGCACTTACAACGGAAAAGTGGTCCTACGCAAACTAAAAATTTACAAAAAAGCTCATCCATCAACGCGGCGGGACTTAAGCGTTTTCCTAGTTTTATTGATTGGTTCATTTATTATGTCACTTCTCGAATGTAATATAATTTAACTTCACGTTGATGTTAGTGATTGGATTGTGCGCAGAGGTTCAATTTGCGTATTCTGTGCTCGATATGGAACCATACATCATCAACTTCTCCGCCGTTGTTTCGCTTATAATTCTACAGAAACCAATGAAATGATCCTATTAGTATTTTTATATTTTTTCTTTCGTTATGAATTTGCAGAGTACGGTATTTGGGGTGATAATAAAAGAAAATTTTGTTTTTTTATGAACAATTAAAGTCTGTGAATTACGGGTGAAAATAATCCAATCTTGCTCTATATCTCTCTCTTAACTTCGGGTGTTATCTGGTAAAAGAGACTTGCAGATTGCTATAAAATGTATTTGTGATGGAACTATAGATAATGCTTAGTTTTTGTTCGACCCAAAAGCGGTGAATCGGTGTTAAAGATAATTTATAATTTTACTGTTTTTATTGATGAAAATTCGTTTTTACCATAAATACCTGTCTCTGTCAATGTGCCCCATACAAATTCAGTCTGTAATTTTGTATTGACTCTTCAATAAAAGAACATAATATTATATTCGGTTGCTTCTCATCATCGTCGTCGTCGTCTTCAAGAAGTTTTTCTCAACACGCTATAGCTGTGGTTGTAATTCTGAGACCGCCGCGCTACCTACCATGAGTCTTCCGAACTGCTAGAACATTAGCTGTCCTCCGGCCAACACTCGTTTGCAAGGACGCGTTTCAATGGTCTCGTGTCGTGAGAGAGATATTTTTTCATTTAATAACTATTACTATCAGACAAAACAATATTCATTATATTTAAGAAACATGAATGCAAGAGCAACAGAAAGAATATGTGTACCGTAGTAATTTCGCCCTTGTTACACAATATATTATAACTAGGGCTCGGATTTTTATGTGCTTAAAAACATCAAAATATGTATTTTATATTTGCTTAAAAACAGAAGAATATGTGCTTAAAAATACAAAAATATTTGCTTAAAAATACAAAATAAAGTGCTCAAAAAATGTTGTTACGTACCATCAGTCTTCCCAGCACAATATGTGCATAAATTAATCAAATCATGGTGCAATATAATACCAGAAAGAAAAAAATACGTTGGTACTAAAACAATTTTATTGTTGCTGAACATATTGTGCAGTTTGTAACATTGTCACTTTTTAATATCACCTTGGACTAACATGTGTCTTTATATACCCCCGTTGCAGTGTACCACAATCTACAATCCACATTTTCAAATGTTCAAATTTAATTGAATGTCGGTTTTCGGCGAGCACATTTTTGTATTGCGAAAAACTTTGCTCTACGTCACAGGATGTAACGGGTGCAAACTTAAAATTCGCAATATCAGACAACGAAAACTCTTCCTCGTTGGGGCTAGGTGTCCATCACCTTTTAGAATAGCACTTATTTGAACAAGTTTTTTGTACCCAATATTTTTAGACAGCGACGAGTTTAGTTTATGCAATTTTGAAAATGGTTTGGAAAGTAAATAACAGTTCTTGAGTTTATTAAAGTAAAGAATAGTGTTTTTTTGTTCAAAATATGTGATTATGGCAAGGATAAGAGAAATATGTATTTATTAACCAAATATAACAAAATATGCGAAAATATTTTATTAAAAATCATATATTTGAGATCACAATCAAACAATTCGTGAAGAATTGATCATGGGCATAGGTTTAGAGAACTTTATAAAAATATTTAAATACATAAGAATCCTAGCCCTAATTATAATATATCATAAAATATCATAACAGTATGTCATAGTGTCATAATGTCATAATTACACCACATAACACAACCACATAACGACAAAACGCCACATAACGGCATTACAACATAACGCCACATAACGACATAACCACATAACGCCACATAACGCCACATAACGCCACATAACGCCACATAACGCCACATAACGCCACATAACGCCACATAACGCATAACCACATAACGCACATAACGCCACATAACGCCACATAACGCATAACCACATAACGCCACATAACGCCACATAACGCCACATAACGCCACATAACGCCACATAACGCCACTTAGCGACATAACCACATAACGCCACATAACGCCACATAACGCCACATAACGACATAACGCCACATAACGCCACATAACGCCACATAACGCCACATAACGCCACATAAGCGCCACATAACGGCACATAACGACATAACTAAACGCATAACGTTACATAACGCCACATAACGAAACCACATAACCACATAACGCCACATAACGCCACAAAACGCCACATAACGCCGCAAAACGCTACATAACGCCACATAATACCACATAACGCCACATAGCGGCAAATAATGCCACATAACGCGGGACAAAACGCCACTAACGGCAAATTACCAAAAAAAGGGGATAACCACAATAACGCCATAACGAATTAACACAAACGCAAAACCAAAAGCCACATAACGCCACATAACGCCAAAAAACGACATAACCACATAACGCCACAAACGCCTAACCAAAAACATAAAAAACCCAACAAACGACAAACAAAAAACCACATAACGACATAAAGCCACAAACGCCAAAAACCCACATAACGGCACAACAAAAACGAAGCCCAAAACAAATAACGCCACATAACGAAAACCCAAAACCAAAACAAATAACAAAAACACATAAACCCAAAACCAACATAACGCCACAACCACGCAAAACCACATAATGCCACATAACCCCATAAACCCCCAAAAGGCCAATAACGGCACATAACGCCAAAATGCCAAAGACCATTAACGCCAAAAAACCACAAACCAAAACCCAAAACAACAATTTAAACCCAAAACGCAAAACGCCATAAAAACAACCCAACAAACCACAAAACCCAAACGGCCAAAAACCCCTACGGACATAACCCAAAACGCAAACAAACCCCAACCCAAAACCAAAACCCACATAACCCAAAAACCACATAACCCAAAACGCACATAACCACAAACGCACATAAACGAAATAAGGCAAAACCAAATAACCACAAACAAACCAAAAAGGGCAAAAACACATAACGCCATAACGACATAACTCCAAAAACCAAAACCCACAAAAAACCAAAAACCAAAGGCCACATAACGAAAACACATAAACAAAATAACCCCAAAAACGCCACAAACCCAATAACGGCAAACAAAAACGGAACATAACGACATAACAACATAACGCCACATAACGGCAAAACCAATAACGAACCCACAAAAACCAAAAACAAACCCACATAACGGCATAACCAAAACCCCAACACAAAACCCAAAAACGCCACTTACCACAAAGGCCACATAACGGCAAAAACCAAATACCACAAAACCCGAATAACCCTGGCCAAAACGGCATAACTCATAACGCCACATAAAAAAACAAACCCAAACGCAAACACATAAACAATAACCCACATAAAAATAAAACAAACCCAACCCAAAGGCCAAAACCCACAAACGCCAACCCAAAGGCCAAAAAAAAAAACCACAAAACCAACATAACGCCACAACGACATAACCACATAACGCCAAACGCAAAAGCCACATAACGCCACAAACCACATAAAAACACAAAAACCACATAACCAAACCCACAAAACCCCAAAAACCAAAAACGCACAAAAACCAAAAACCACAAACACATAACGACAAACAACGAAAAACAAACCACATAAGGACTTAAACAAACGCCACATAACCCCAAACCCAAACCACATAAACAAAATAACACAAACCAAAACCATAACGACATAACCCACATAAGCCACATAACGCCCAAAACGCCACATAACGACATAAACAAAAAACAAACCACATAACCCACAAATGATAAAGAAACCCACATAAAAAATTTAACCACATAACCCCAAACAAAACCCCCAAAACGCACAAACAACCCAAAAAACGCCACAAAGCCAAATAACCCAAACCCAAAACCCATAACCCAAAAAAAACCCATAACGCAAACGCCCAACGCACAAACCACATAACGCCACAAAACGCCACATAACGGCACATAACCCACTAACGCCTAAACAAACCCACATAAGGGTTAACCATAAACCACATAAACGGCCCATAACGCATAACCCAAAAACCACATAACCACATAAGGCAAAAAAGCCCACATAACGCCACATAAACATAACGCACATAACCACAAAACCCAAACCAAAAAAACGGCACATAACCCACATAACGCACATAACGAAGCCAACTTTAACGCCACAAAACCAATAACCCCCAACAACACCCATAACCAATAACCCCCAACAAAAACCCCACAAACCCAAAAACCAAACCACCATAACGCACAAAACCCACATAAACGCCACAAACCCAAACCAACATAACCAAAAACCCCAAATAACGAATAACAACAACTAACCACATAAGGGCAAACCCAAAACAAAAACAAAAACCCAAAAAACCACAAACGCCAAAACGCCACATAACCAATAACCAAACCAAAAACCGACATAAAAAACGGCCACATAAATACAAACCCACATAAAGAACCACATAACGCAAAACCCACATAACGGGAAAAGACATAACGAAACATAAACTAAAACAATAACGCCACATAACGCCACAAAACCAAAGACCACACCAAAAACCCAAAACAAAACCACATAACGGACATAACCCACATAACGCCACATAACCACATAACGACTAACGCACATAAACCACATAACCCACTAACGAACATAACCAAACCCAATAACCCCCACCAAAAACGCAACCACATAACCCACAAAACGCCACAAAAACGCAATAACGCAAAACCCAAACCAAAACGGCCCAAACGGCATAACACATAACCCACAAAAAACCCACCAAAAGCCACAACCACATAACTGAAAAACCAAAACCACAAACACATAACGCCACAAACAAAACATCCCCCAAAAAAAGGCCCATAACCACATAACGCACAAACAACTACGAAAACCAAAGCAACATAACGCCAAAACACATAACGACATAACCCAAACAAAACGCCACATAACGCCACATAACAAATAACCCATTAACCCCAAACAAAGAAAACGCACATTACGCATATAACGCCACATAACGAAAATAACCCAACATAACGTACATACGCACATAACGCACATAACGACATAAACCCACATAACCCACATAACCCCAAAACGCCATAACCAAAACCCATAACACATAAACCAATAACCACAAACCCATAAGGGCCCAAAGGGCACAAAACCCCAAACAAACGCCACATAACGCCACATAAAAAACCAAATAACGACAAAAAAAACGGATAACAATAACCACATAACGAATAACCAATAACAAAAACCCCACATAACGCCCAAAACGAAACCCCACAAACCACATAACGCAAACCAAAACACCCACATAAACGCAAACAAATAACCCACAAACGGCATAACACATAACCCACAACGAAACCACATAACGCCACTTTAACGAAAACCCAAAAACACATTACCCAACAAAACGCCCACCATAACACCAAACCCACATAACGCCAAACAAAAACATAAACGCACAAAACGCAAACCACTAACCCTAAAAAACGCATAAACAATAACGGCAAAACCCAAATAAGCACATAACCACAAAAATAAAAAACATAACACAAACCACATAACGAAAACCCCAAACCAAAACACAAACCACATAACGACATAACCCACATAACCACCAAAACGCCACAAACACAACCAAAACGCAACAACAAACACATAAGCCACATAACGCCACATAACACAAAACAAAACGACAAAACCCACAAAACCACATAACACACAACACAACCAAAAACCACAAACGGCATAACCCCAAACGCCACATAACCACATAACCATAACACATAACGCACATAACGAAACCATAAAACAAAACCCACAAACGGCATAACAAAACCCACATAACGCAACCACATAAACGCCACAAACGGAAAACCACATAACCACAATACGACATAACCCCCAAAAACGACATAACCTAACCCAAACCCAATAACGCATAACCACAAAACGCACAAAACGCAAAAAAAAACCCATACAAAAAACCCACATAAAAACAAAAAAAAACGAAAAAAAACGACAAACACATAACAACATAACGCCACATAACGCAAACCAATAAACCAATAACCCACAAACGCACATACGGCCAAACCCACATAACGCCAAAAGACAAAAAAAACACATAACGCAACAAAAAAACCACATAAACCCCACAACGGAAAAAAAAACCCCAATAACGCCCCAAACGCCACATAACACATAACCATAACGCCAAAACCAAAAACCACAAACGCCACATACGCCAAAACGCACAAACCCACAAACCAACCACATAACGCACATAACCACATAACGGAAACATAACAATAACCACATAACGCACTTAAACCCCACATAACGCCAAAAAACCACATAACGCCACATAACGCAAAACACATAACCCAAAACCCGGCAAAAAACATAACACCCAAAACCCCAACAACATAAACAAAACCCACATAACAAAAAAAACCCAACAAAACGCCCAAAAACCACAAAAGGGCACAAACGCATTAACACAAACCCCACATAACCCACATAAGGGCCAAAACATAACACAAACCACAAACGCCACATAACGCCAAAAAGAAAAACACCACAAAAAAGGGAAACCACATAACGCCCTAACACATACCAAACACAAAGCCACATAATACCACATAACGCCACATAACGCCACATAAGGGCAAAACAATAAACGCCACTTTAAGGCCAAAAGACATAACCACATAACCCACAAAACGCCACAAACGCCACAAACCAAATAATCACAAACGCCAAAACCACATAACAAACAAACCTTAAACAAAACCCACATAAGGGCCACAAACGGGACAAACCACATAACCACAAAACAAAACCCACAATTTAAACAAAACCCACAAAAAGGCAAAAACCACAAACCACATACGCCACAAAACCAACCCAATAACGCCCACAACAAAAGCAAAAAACCACAAACGCCACAAAACGCCACAAACGCCAATAAATAACCCCAACATAACGCACAAAAACCCACATAACACATGACACTTTAACGACATAAACAAAAACCCACATAAGGGACATACCCACAAAACCCCAATACGCCACATAACCCAAAAAACTAAAACAACGCCACAAAACCCCCCAAAAACCACATACCCCCACATAACCACAAAAGGGCACATAACGACAAAACGGCACATAACGACAAACCACAAAAAACAAAACCACATAACGCCAATAACGAACATAACGCACAATACACACCCACAAACCCCAAAAAGGGCCATAACCCCTAACCCAAACCCAAAACAACCCACCATCCCACATACCCAAAACCAAAACGCCAAAAACAAAACCAAAACCCAATAAACCCCATAACACAAAACCCCAAAAAACATTAAACACATAACCCAAAACGCCAAATAAACGGCACATAACGCCAAAAAGCACAAAACGACAAACCACAACGGACATAAGCCACATAAGCCACAAAACCACATAACCACATAGGGAATTTAACCACAAACGCCACATAACGCCACATAACCGGCACTAACACATAACCCAAAAAACGCCACAAAAAACGCCAATAACCCAAAAACCCACAAACGCCAAACCATAACACAAACCCTTTAACGACAAACAAAACCACATTAAACCCAAAAAAACCACATAACCAAAAACCCCCAAACCCACCCCACAAACCACATAACGACACAACCCCACATAACGCCACAAAACCCACATAAACCACATAAGGCCCAAACAAAACCCACAAACGGCACAAACCGCACTTAACGAAAAAACCAAAACAACAAACCCAATAACCCACAAAACGGCACAAACGCCAAACACAGCCACATAACGCCAAAGGCAAACGACATAACGACATAACCCAAAAGGCCATAACGCACATACCAAAACCACCATAGCCACAAAATGCAAAAAAACCCACATAACGCAAAACCACAACCACAAAACCCCAAACAAAACCACATGCCACAAAGGGCACATAACGCCCATAAGCCAAACAAAACAAAATAACCCACAAAACCATAAACACAAACGGACAACCTAAACACATAACGCAAACCAATAACGGCACAAAAACCACCAAAGGCAAATAACGAATAACCATAACGAACATAAACCCCAAACGCCACATAACGCCACATAACGGCACAACAACACAAACCCACATAACGCCACATATCCACACAACCCCCCAAAAACGCAATAACGAAACATAACACATTAAGCACATAACCACATAACGCGTAACCAAATAACCACAAAGCAAAAAACGACAAACGCATAACCACAAACCGACATAAACAACCAAACCGCAAAACGACAAAACCAACCCACATAACGAAAACGCAAAACCACATAACGACATAAACATAAAACATAACGCCAATAACGCCATAACCAAATAACGCACATAACGCCCACCAAACCCCAAACCATAACGGCATAACCACAAAACAACCACATAACGAAAACCCCAAAACCCACATAACGCACATAACCAAAAACCACACGCATAACCCAACCCCACAAAAACCCAAACATAACGGCAAAAAACAAACCACAAACCACATAACCAGAAACTAAACCAAAAATAACACATAACCACAACCCCAACGCCACATAACCACAAACCCCCCCCCAAACCCCCAAAACCACCCCCACACCCCACAACGCACAAACGCTAACCACAAAAACCCCCATAAACGCCCACATAACAATAACAAACACCAACAAACACAAAACACATAACCCACATAAACCCAAAAAAATAAAAAAACCCAAAACGCCACATAACGCCAATAAGGAAAAAATCCCACAAACGCGGGATAGCCAAAAACGAAACATAACGACTAAAAAACATAACGCCACATTAGCCACATCCCGGCACATAACCCCACATAAACGGCAATACGACAGAACCAATAACGGTAAAAACGCCACATAACGGACATAACGACATAACCCATTACGCACATAAAGCCACAAAACGCCAAAACGCCATAACCCCCACATAACGGAACATAACGACAAAACGCCACTAACGCCACATAACGACATACCACATTACGGCACTAAACCAAAAACCCCACATAAGACATAACTCACATAAGCCCAATAACGCACATAACGCCTAAAAACCCCACATAAGGGCCCCCCCAAACATAAACCCCACATAACGCCACATAACGGCACATAACGCCACTTAACGGCATAAAAACGACATAACCACATAAGGGAAACATAAACCCCACATAACCCCAAATAACGCCCCAAAAACGGCACGAAAACGAAAAACCCACAAAACGCCACATAACGAAACATAACGCCACATAAGGGCACTAAGGGGCACATAACGACATAACCATATAACGGCCAAAAAAGCCACAAAATGCAAATAACGTCAATAACGGCACATAACGACATAACCCCACATAACCCACATAACGCCCCTAACCCACTTTACCCAATAAGGGCCCAAAAACCCACATAATGCCACATTCGGCACATTACGCCATATAAGGGACTAACGACATAACCACATAACGGTACATAACGCCACATAACGCACAAAGACATAACCCAAACGGCACATAAAGCCCAAAAAGCCACATAACGCCAATAACGCCCATAACGGCACATAAGACAAACACCACAAAGCCAATAACGAAAAATAACGGCAATAACGACAAAACCAAAAACGCCCATAACGCCACTAACGGCAAATAATCCCAAAAACGGGGGAAAAACGCCACATAACGAACATAACGCTTAAAACAAACGCCACATAACGCACATACCGGGCACATAACCCACATAAGGGACATCCCGACAAAACCACAAAAGGGTACAAAACGCCACAAACGGCACAAAACGACAAAACCACGTTACGGCACATAAACCCAAATAACGCCACATAACGCCACATAACGGACATAACGAGATAACGCCACATAACGCACATAACGTAAAAACGCCACATAACGACATGACCACATTAGGCACATAACGCCACATAACGCCACATAACGACTAACCCCACATAACGCCACATAACCCCAATAACGCCTAAAAACGCCACAAACCCCAAATAACGGAAAAAACGCCAATAAGGGAATAAAAACATAACCACAAAAAGGGAAACAAAAAGCCCATAAACGCCACATAACGCCCTAACGGCACGTAACGAAAAAAACCCCAACATAACGCCACATAACAAAAACATAACGCCACTAACGGCCAAAAACGGCACATAACGAAAACCTATAAGGCACTAAACCCAAAAAATGCAACATAACGCACTAAACGGCCAAAAACGACATAACGCCACAAACGCCCCAAAACCCCACATACCCCACATACGCCACATAACGGCACATTACGCCACACAATGCCACATATCGGCCACTTTCCCCTTTTAAAGGCACAAACGACATAACCACATAACGGTACTAACGCCCATAACGGCACATAACACAAAACCCAAAAAACGGACATAAACCACATAACGCCACTTTACGCCACAGAACCCCCTAACAAATAACACCAACAACCCCACATAACCCCACAAAGGACATAACCCACATAACGCCCATAACGGACATAACGACATAACCACATAACGGCACAAAAAGCCCCATATTGGCACATAACCACTAACGGGGAAAACGCCACATAACGCCACAAACGCGGCATAACCCCACAAAAACGCCACATAACCCCAATAAGCCACAAAAACGCAATAACGCCACAAAACCAATAACGCCAATCGCCACAAAACGCCACTAACGGCACAAACCCCAAAATAACAGCCATAACGACATAACCACTAACTTCATAACGCCCCCATAACGGACAAACGACAAACCACAAACGCATTAAAGCACATAACGCCACATAACGCCACATAACGACAAAACCACCAAACGCCACAAAAAGCCACAAAACGCCACATAACGCCCCTAACGACTAACCACATAACGCCACAAAACAAACAAAAACCCCACATAAGGAATAAGGGACAAAAACGACATAACCACATAACGACAAAAAAACCCAAAAAATAAAAACGAAAATTCCCACATAACGAAAACCCCTACCACTTTTACGCCGCAAAAACGCAAAACCAATAAGGGCACATAAAAAAACCCCACTTTAAAAAGGGCCACATAACGCATAACCCACATAAGCCCATAAGGCCACATAACGGAAAAAGAAAACCCACTAGGCAATAAAAAACCCAAAAAACGCACAAAAAGCCAAAAAGCCAATAACCCCAAAAACCCCCGAAAAAAACCCCACAAAAAGGGACAAAAAGAAAAACCCCAATAACGCCAAATAACGCCACAAAAAAGGAAAATTAAGGGAAAAACCCACAAAAAACAAAAACCCAAAACGCCACATAAGGGCACATAACGACAAACCAAAAATTCCACATAAGACATAACGCCACATAACACAAACCCACTAACACAAAAAGCCACAAAACCCCCACATAACCCCCCAAATACGCAAAAAAACCCCACTAACGCCACATAACGGCACATAACGACATAACCCGATACGGCAATAAGCCACATAACGAAAAACAATAACAAAAACTTCCACTAACGCCCCCAAAAAACGCCCAAAACGCTAAAACGCCCAATCCCCACATAACGCCACATAAAAACCACAAACCCCCCCAAATAACGGCCCATAACGCCACATAGCCATAAAAAAAAAAAAAAACGACATAACCCACATACCAAAAACCCACATAACGCATACGCCACATAACGGAAAAACATTAAACATAACGCCAAAAACGCCACTAAGGAACATAACGAAAAACCATTAACCCCACAAAAAAGGGGCCAAAAACAAAAACCACATGGCCAAATAAGGACATAACCCCAAAAACCACATAACGGACATAACGAAATAACGCACATAACGAATAACCCAATTACGGCACATAAGCCACAAAACCCACATAAGGGGCACATAACGACCAAAGGGCACAAAAACCCCACATAACGCCAAACAAAAAACTCCCTAAGCCACAAAAAAAAAGCACATAACCAAAAAAACCCCACAAAGGCACATAACGCCACATAACGCCACAAAACCCCACAAACCCAAAAACGCCACATAGGGCACAAAAAATCCACATAAGGGAACATAAACCACATAACCCAAAAAACGCCACATAAAGGGCACATAACGCACAAAAAAATGGGGGCACATAACGCCACAAAAACGGCCATAAAAAACATAACGCCACTTTAAAAGCCATAAAACGCCAATAACGGACAACAAAAACCAATAACGGTACTAACCCCAATAACGGCACAAACGACATAACCACATAACGGCACAAAAGCCACAAAAAAACCCCACATAACGGCACATAACGACATAACCCACAACACGCCACATACGCCCAAACGGACATAACCCCACATAACCCCACATAACGCTCATAACGACATAACCACAATATACGCCCATAAACCACATAACCCCACAAAACCCCACAATACAAAAGGCACATAACGCATAAACCCACATAACCCCCACTTACGACAAAAACCCACATAAAAAGGGACATAACGCCATAACACAAACCCACTTTACGATATAACGGAAAATAAACAAACCCAAAAAAGGGAATAACCCACAAAACGGACATAAAAAACCCACATAAGGCACAAAAAGCCCATAACCCCACAACCAAAAATAAGCACTCGACAACAAAAACCCACATCCCCAATAAGGGAAAAAACCCACATCCCACAAAAGGGCCAAAACCCAAAACCAATAAGGGCCAAACCAATAACGACAAAGGGCCAAAACCCCACATAACGCAAACCCCAATAACGCCCAAAACAAAACCATAAGCACATAACGGCATAACCCAAAACGCCAAACATTAACGGATAACCACATAACGGCAACCCCAAAAACGCCAAAAAACCATAACCATAACAATAACGCCAAAAAACCACATAACCACATAACGAAAAAACAAAAAGGGAAATAACACAAAAACCACATAACGAATAAAAACATAACCCCAAATAACGACAAACCAAAACCACATAAGGGAACATAACACATAAAAACTAACGCCACATAACGAAAACAATAACGCCACATAAGGGCCCACAAAAACCCCACTTTACGACAAAACCCACATAAGGGAAACCCACAACCCCCCAAAAACAATAACCCATAAGGGCCAAAAACCATAAAAAACGCCAATAAGGGCAAAAAACATAACGCCACAAAACGCCAAAAACGCAAAAACCCCCCACAAACAAAAAAATAAGCCACATAAGGGGCACAAAGGGCACATACGCCACATAACGCCCCTAACCCCACAAACCCAAACCCCCAAAACCACAAAACCCCCAAACCCCCCACCCCAAAACCCACAAACCCCCCCCCAAACAACAAAACCCAAAAACCCCCCCCACCCCCCCCCATAAGGGCACATAAGACATAACCAATAACATTACATAACGCACATAACGGCCATAAGACAAACCACATAACGGATTAAAGCCACAAAAACGCCCACATAACCCCACCTAAGGGAACATAACGACATAACACCAAAAACGCCACAAAAGCCACATAACGGCCAAAAACGACAAACCCTAAGCCACATAACGCCACAAAACGCCACATAACGACATAACCCAAAATGGCACAAAAGCCAAAAAAGCCACTAAGCCAAATAAGGGCCCAAAAAACGACAAAAACCACAAAAAACCCACAAAAACGCCACATAACCCCACATAACGGCACATAACGAATAACGACATAAGGGCACATAAGCACATAACGACAAAACTAGATAACACCACAAAACGAAATTAAAACATAACGCCCTTACGACAAACGCCGCAAAACGTACAAAAACGTTAAAAAAGGGGCATAACACATAACCCCAAAACATTGGGCCCACAAAGGGCACAAAAACGCAATGCAAATAACCACAAAACCCACATAAGCCACAAAACGGAAAATAACCCACATAACGGGGGATAACGCCACAAAACGAAACATAACGACTTAAACACAAAAACGCCACATAACGCCAAAAACGGCACATAAGCCACAAAGGGCCCACATAACGACAGAACCACATAACGCTACATAACCCCACATAACGGACATAACGCATAACCACATTAGGGCACAAAACCCACAAAACCCCACAAACGCCACATAACGGAAAAATAACGCCCAAAACCCACATAACGCCCTAACGGCACAAAACGCATGACCACTTTAGGGGCCAAAAAGCCCATAACCCCACATAACGACATAACTCCACAAACGCCACAAAAAAGCCACATAACCCCTAAAAAAGGGCCACATAACCCCACTAAGCCAGTAAGCAACTAATCCACATAAGGGCACTAAGCCACATAACGCACATAACGACTAACCACATAAGGGAAACCAAACCACATAACCCCACAAAAAGCCACAAAACGGCACGTCCAAAATAACCCCACAAACCCCAATAACAAAACATAACGCCACAAACGGCACATAACGCACATAACGACTTACCATATAACGCACATAAAGCCACAAAATGCAACATAACGCCACATAACGGCACATAACACATAAGCCACATAAACCCCCAAAAAACGCCACATTACGCCACTAACGGCACATAACGCCACATAATGCCAAATCGGACATTACGCCATAAAGGGCACTAACGAAAACCACATAACGGTACAAAAAGCCAATAAGGGCCCCATAAGAAAACCAATAACGCCACAAAAAGCCACATAACGCCACATTACGCCACAAACGCACATAACGACATACCCACATAACGCCACATAACGCCACATAACGGTATAACTAAATGCCGAAACATAACGCCACATAACGGCACATAACGACATAACACAAACGGCACAAAAGCCAAAATTTTTGGAAAAATCCACATAACGGGGGATAAGCCAAAACGCCACATAACGGGGCATAACGCCACATAAGCCCATAACTTCACATAACGAATCCCCCAAAAAACCCCTTTAAAAAGCCACATAACGCCACAAAACGCCACACTAAGGGCACATAACACAAAAATACCAATAACCCAAAAAAAAGGCACAAATAACGCCATAACCACAAAATGCCACATAACGCCACATAACGCCACATAACGAAATAACCATAAGGCACAAAAACCCACAAAACGCCACATTACGCCACAAAAGGGCACAAAACGACATAACACCACTAAGCCAAAAACGCAATAACGGTACAAAAACCCCACAAACGCCAAAAACGGCACATAACGACAAAACCCACATAAGGCACATAAACCCCACAAAACGCCCATAACCCCACAAAAGGCACATAACACAAAAAACGCCACATAACGACATAAACCCAATAACCCCACAAACGCCAAAATAACGCCACATAACGGGCTAACCACTTAACGGACTAACGGCACATAAAAACATAACGCCACAAACGCCACATAACGGCACATAACGAATAACCACAAAATGCCAAAAAGCCACAAAAGCCACATAAGACATAACACAAATGGCACAAAAAGCCAAAAAAACCCCACAAAACCCACATAACGACAAAACCCCAAACAAACGCCACTAACCCCACAAAAGGGCACTAACAAAACGAATAACGGCACATAACGCCACATAACGACAAAAAATAGATAACCCCACATAACGAAATTCCCACATAACGCCCTTTCCCACATAACCGCAAAACGCTACATAACCCCCACATTATCCAATAACGCCACATAACGGCAAAACACATACGCCACTTTTGGGCCCACAAACGGCACATAACCCCAATAGCAACATAACCCAAAAACGCCACTAACGCCACATAACGGAAAATAACCCCAAATAACGCGGGATAACCCACATAACGGGGGCATAACGACTTAAACCAAAAACGAATAAGCCACATAATGGAACATAACGACATAACCATTTAAAAGGGTACATAACGCCACATAACGGCACAAAAGAAAACCACATTACGGACATAAAGGTACATAACCCCACTAACCCCAAAATAACGGCACAAAACACATAACGCCACTAACCCCACATAACGGAAATTTAGGGCACATAACCCCACATAACGCCAAAAACGCCACATAAGGCACATAACGCCAATAACGCCACATAACTCCAAAACGGCCCATAACGCCACATAAGGGCACAAAAACAAATTTACCACAAACGGAACATAAACCCAATAACGCCACAAAACGCCACTAACGGCACAAAAGGACTAAAGACATAACGCCACATAACGCCACATAACGGCACAAAACAGAAACAAAAAGCCACATAACGCCACATTACGGCACATAAGCACATAACGGCACAACGACATAACCACAACGGTACAAACGCTAAATAACGGCACATAACGACATAACCCACAAACACGGCTCATAAAGCCACATAACGCCACATAAGGACATCGACATAACGAAATAACGCCCAGCGCCAAAAACGGGCACATAACCCCACATAACGCCACATAACAGACAAAACGACAAAACCCCACAGAGGGCAATAACCCCACATAAGGGCCATAACTACAAAACCACAAACGCCACATATCCCCACATATGGCAATAACGCAAAACCCACATAACACCACATACCGCCACATTACCCCACATAACGCCACATAAGGCACTAACGGCACAAAACGCCAAAACTACAAAACGCCACATTGCCATATAACGGCCATAACGAATAACCAAATAACGGTACATAACGCCACAAAAACGGCACATAACGACAAAACCCACAAAACGCCACATAAGCCACATAACGGTACATAACCCCACAAAAACGCCAAAACGCAATAACGAATAACCACATAACGGCACTAAAACCACAAAAAAGCCACATAACCCACAAACCCGGGCCATAACGAAAACCCCCACAAAAACCCACATAACGACTAACCACATAACGCGACATAACGGAAACCAAAAAAACGCGACATAACGTATAAGGGCAAACCACAAAGCGAAAAAACCCACAAAAACGCGAATATAAAACACAAAAGGCGACAAAAACGACAAAAACGCCAAAACCCCACAAACGCGACATAACGACAAAACCAATAAGGGAACATAACGACAAAACCACAAAACGCCACAAAACGGCATAACCACAAACCCCACAAAACGGCAAAAAAACATAACGCCACATAACGACATAACCCATAACGCCAAAAACGCCACAAACAAATAAACACATAACGCCACATAAGGGCACAAAACGGCACTAACGCCACATAAGCCCATAACGAAAAACCACAAAAACGCAAACAACGGACAATAAGCCACATAAGGGCCACATAACGCCACATAACGACATAACTACATAACGCCAAAACGCCCCATAACGCCACATAACGCCACTAACAGCACATAACGCCACAAAAACCCCAAAAAAAACCCCCACATAACGGCATAAAGACTAACCACAAAAATTAAACAAAACGCCACATAACGGCACATAAGAAAAACCCACATAACGGACTTAAAGCCCATAACGCCACATAACCCCACACTACGGCACAAAACGACAAAACACCACATAACGCCAATAACGCCCATAAGGCACAAAACGACAAAACCCAATAAATGCCACAAAACGACATAAAGCCCCATAACGACATAACCACATAATGGCACAAAAACCCCAAAAAACCCCACAAACCCAATAAGGACATAACACATAACCACAAAACCCCACATAACCCCATAACGCCACAAAAAGGGCACATAACGACATAACACATAACGGCAAAAAAAACCCCACATAACCTAACTAGATAACACCACATAAAAAACCACATAACGCCCTTACGACATAACCCCCGAAAAAACGCTACTAACTTTACAAACGGATAACCACATAACCCCACTGGGCCCAATAACGGCCATAACGCACATAGCAACATAACCACAAAACGCCACAAACCCCAATAACGGCAAATAATCCCCAAAACGGGGGTAACGCCACAAAACAAAACATAACGATTTAAAACCCAATAAGGCCACATAACGCCACAAAACGGCACATAACCCACATAACGGCACAAAAACGCAGAACCACATAAGGTACAAAAAGCCACATAACGGACATAACGACATGCCCACATTCGGCACTAAAGCCACATAACGCCACATAACGACATAATCCACATATCGCCACATAACGCCCAAAACGCCTAAAAACCCCATAAGGGCCCAATAACGCCACGTAACGAACATAACTCCACATAACGGCACATAAGCCACAAAAAAGGGCACATAACGAATAACCACATAAGGGGAAAAAAAACCCACATAACCCACAAAACCCCACATAACGGCAAGTAACGAAAAACCCCACTAAGCCACATAACGAAAAAAACCCCAAATAACGGCAAAAACCCACAAAACGACATTACCATATAACGGCACATAAACCCCCAAAAAAGCAACATAACGCACATAACGGCACATAACGCATAACCCCCCAAAAAAACGCCACATAACCCCACATTACCCACAAACGGCAAAAACGCCACAAAATCCCACATTCGGCACATTACGCAATATAAGGGACATAACGACATAACCACAAAGGGTACAAAAACGCCACATAACGGCACATAACGACAAAAACCACACAACGGCACATAAAGCCACATAACGCACTTTACGCCACATAAGGACATAACGACAAACACCACAAACCCACAAAACGCCACAAAAAGGTACAAACGCCACAAAACGCCACAAAGGGCCAAACGACATAAAAAAAAAAAAAAAAAAAAAAAACGGCACAAAAAGCCACATTTTGGGCACTAATCCCACAAAACGCGCAAAACGCCACATAACGCCACATAACGGGGGCATAACGACATAACGCCACATAACTTCACTAACGACATAACCACATAACAGCATTAAAGCCCATAACGCCACATAACCCACACTAACGGACAAACGACTAATACCACAAAACGCCACTAAGGGAATAAGCAAACCACATAATGCCACATAACCCCACATAACGCCACATAACGAAATAACCAATAATGGCAAAAAAAGCCCAAAACGCCACATAACGCCACATACAGGGCACATAACGACATAATCACAAAAACCCACATAACGCCACTAACGGACTTAACGACTAACGACAAAAAGCCACTAACGCCAATAATGACATAATAGATAACACCACATAACAAAATTTACCACATAACGCCCCTTACGACATAACGCCGCAAAACGCTACTAACGCCACTAAACCCCAAAACCCCCACTAACGCACAAAAACGGCAAAACCAATAACCCCACATTAGGCCCCTAACGGCACATAACGCCACATAGCGACATAACCACATAACGGCACATAACGCCACATAACGCCACATAACGGCACATAACGACATAACCACATAACGGCACATAACGCCACATAACGCCACATAACGCCACATAACGCCACATAGCGACATAACCACATAACGCCATGTTAATTTAAATGTGCATTTTACTTTTAGAAATTTGTAATGGTGATAAGTATTAATTATAAGGGTGATTGTAGATTATTTGAACAATATCCACCCCCTATCTTTCAATTAATACTTATGACCGTTACAAAGTTCAAAAAGTGAAATGCATATTTGAATTAATGTAGGCCGATATAGTATCTAACTAATAAATTAATTGACTTAATGCAGAAAGAAACTTCTGCATGTGATATTCAAGTGGTAAAAAAGACTCTCGTTTCTCATTCATGTCCAATGTCCATATCATTTATTCTTATGGTAACAACTACGCGTTTCGTTTATTTTTCAATTGATCTTAAGTCTTCATCCTAAATAATTAAACATTACTAAGAAAACACCAAAGTCGTTGTTAGACGAGTGAGTGAGCCATGTGTTGAGTACCCGGTAACATTCCCTTTCCTCCCCCAACCTAAGGCTGGATCCAGCATGGTTCTTTCCTCCCTAGCCTATAACAGGCTAGAGATGCGCATTACGGCCTTTCAGTTGACGCGCTCTTATACTAACTAAACTTAAAACCATATTATTTATACCTTTTATCAATCAACTTAAAATAAAATGTTCCCGGGTACTAAACACATGACTCGCTCACTCGTCTAACAACGACTTTAGCTTTTCTCTAATCTCAATGAACGGTGTAACCAAAATATTTTTGTTTCCTTGATAAATAATTCGGTTAAAAATAACGCTAAAATTTCCGAATTCAATATTGAAAAACACATTTAATCGATGACATGCAAATCGGATGAGAAATATCCTTCGAGAAAAAGGTGATCATTTGACATTGCTAGTAATAATTGGATGAGCGAAGCGAAGACTTCAATTTCACTGACCCCAAAAAATTTAGCTCGGGTGTTTTTTTTTTTTTTTTTTCTGTCTGTTTGTTAACTCTCTACCAGGCAAACGGCATATCCGATCTTGATGAAAATTTGAGGGGACCTTCGAAATCTCTGAACTTAGAGGTGTATTGTTTTTGGGTACAATAGAAGAAATATTCTTATGAATATCGTACTTTTACAATTTTTTCCGATTTTTAGTGCGATATTTTCGTGACTTTTGGGCCGATTCTGACCAAACGGGTTGGGCTACAACGTTCATATTTTACCTGGACATTAAGGTAATGGTGATGCATTGCTTTTTGAAGGAAAAAGTTGAAAAAACTTAAACCCGAATCCATAGAATAAAGGTTTTAAATATGAGTTTTTTTCGGTTTAAATTAACAATTAACAAGTAACAATAGAAACTTGACAACAATCACCTACAATGCATTTAAAATGCACTTACAAAGGAAAAGTGGTCCTACGCAAACTAAAAATTTACAAAAAAAGCTCATCTTTTCCTAGTTTTATTGATTGGTTCATTTATTATGTCACTTCTCGAATGTAATATACTTTTACTTCACGTTGATGTTAGTGATTGGATTGTGCGCAGAGGTTCAATTTGCGTATTCTGTGCTCGATATGGAACCATACATCATCAACTTCTCCGCCGTTATTTCGCTTATAATTCTACAGAAACCAATGAAATGATCCTATTAGTATTTTTATATTTTTTCTTTCGTTATGAATTTGCAGAGTACGGTATTTGGGGTGATAATAAAAGAAAATTTTGTTTTTTTATGAACAATTAAAGTCTGTGAATTAAGGGTGAAAATAATCCAATCTTGCTCTATATCTCTCTCTTAACTTCGGGTGTTATCTGGTAAAAGAGACTTGCAGATTGCTATAAAATGTATTTGTGATGGAACTATAGATAATGCTTAGTTTTTGTTCGACCCAAAAGCGGTGAATCGGTGTTAAAGATAATTTATAATTTTACTGTTTTTATTGATGAAAATTCGTTTTTACCATAAATACCTGTCTCTGTCAATGTGCCCCATACAAATTCAGTCTGTAATTTTGTATTGACTCTTCAATAAAAGAACATAATATTATATTCGGTTGCTTCTCATCATCGTCGTCGTCGTCTTCAAGAAGTTTTTCTCAACACGCTAAGAGCTGTATTGTAATTCTAATACCGCCGCGCTACCTACCATGAGTCTTCCGAACTGCTAGAACATTAGCTGTCCTCCGGCCAACACTCGTTTGAAGGACGCGTTCAATGGTCTCGTGTCGTGAGAGATATTTTTTCATTTTATTATTATTATTTGATTCATTATTACGTGATATTATCAGACAAAACAATATTTTATTATAATAAAGAAACATGAATGCAAGAGCAACAGAAAGAACATGTGTACCGTAGTAATTTCGCCCTTGTTACACAATATATTATAATATCATAAAATATCATTACATTATAAACAAAACGTCGTTCTATGTTAAAATTACATATTAATTCATTCAACATAATATTTAAAAAATTACATTTTACAAAAATATCATGGATTAAATTCTTTATTATTATTCTTCTTTAATAAATTCTTTGAACAGTTTATTAGGTATTTAGCATTGCACGATTGGTTGCTATGCAATTCACAATCATCAGTTTATAGCAAATGTTTGTATTACCTACAGATTTCTCTTTAAAACAGCCTCTCTACCGACAAAAAAGTGGTCAAATATGTTTAACCTTTGGAATTTTCTTATAAACACGCTTCTCCACAAAATTAATACAATATTATTGTGAATGTTTACTCATTGTTGAAAATTGTACAAAAGTAGCGTGGCTCATTGAGTGAATCTCAGATTCCAATGTTGATATGGTCCTTGGTTCAAATTCGAGTTGAGCAAAGGTTTAATTCACTTCTGAATATTAAAAAAAAAAAAATTTAAATTTCGGTAAAAGTTGTGTGTACAATGAATTTAGTTCCGTGTTCATCGAAGAACACAAAAAATAGTAAAAATTTATCCCAAAAATAATCAGTTGTAAAGTGAGTGGGTAGACTCTAATAACTATTTAACTATCTATTTTATATAAACTTATTGTTTGATTATGCACTCGACTGTCGACAAAGTCCATCGCGGCCTCTGTAGCAATTTAGACATGTCGCAGGATGTCAGGCAACCATGGTCTTAACTCTACTGAACTAAAGCTACAGGTTCAAACAATGGATCAGTTTTTATTGCAATGTGATTGTTTAGCTACGAATCGTGCATCGTTTAATAAAATCTAGAAACATTATACTCTAACCATGGAAAGTTTCGCTTAACGTGCTTTTAAAATTGTAAAAGTACGATATTCATGAGAAATATTTCTTCGATTGTACCAAATAACTTGGAAGATCTAAGTTACGAGATTTCAAAGTTCCCCTGAAAGTTTCATCAAGATCGCATAGGCCGTTTGCCCGGTAGAGAGCGAACAAAAAAATAAAAAAATAACACCCTAGCTTTTTTTCTCAGGGTAAGTGAAATTGAAGTCTTTGCTTCGCTCATCCAATTATGAATGATTCATTACATTTACTTATTATTTTTATATCTTGTTGCCTGTACAATTTTACAAGGTGTGGGTGAGGAGACAAGATGTCCAAAAGCAACAACAAAATAAAATATTAAAATCAGTCTTTGTTATTGAATACAATACACTCCAAATAAATAACAAATACAAATGATTTAATACGAGTACTAATAAACAACATAAATATTCCTTAATTATAGTGAATGAATGAAATTAAAATAATGTCAACTCGCTTTTTTTGTTTTTGATTTCATTTTCTTTTCATTTTATTCTGAACATTAAATTTTGGCAAGTTTTGCAGTGATGCAGTCACGGGCAAAGTGAATGTATATATTATATGAAGAATGCGGATATGTACAAATGTACATAAACCTGACCCTTTTTAAATCGTTGTGACTTTGAGCACGGAAAGCTTGATTGTATTTTAACAGGTTGCTTGATATTGTAACCTAACTTTTTAGTGAAAAATGACCCGAATGGTGATGTAAAAAAAAGTGTTTTGTAAAAATTGTCTTACTGGAACCTAACCTAGCAAAAACTATTTGTAAAACTGTCATATTTTGTCATATTTTCATTTTTGAAGGTGCCACGTGACGTGAGTGTCAAACAAGTAAGTTAAAGGAATTTTGTTTCGGGAATTTAAACATTTAGTACGGTCGAATGAGTTTTAGGTTTACATAATAATACATAATATGCCAAAAGTGGTTTAATTAATTTGGTGATTATTAAATTAATTTAGTTACATTTTTGTATACCGTTATTTGTCATAAAATTAGCTTTTAAATGATACCAAGGTGTTAATAAATGTCAACATAAGTATCAAATATCAACAGTGCTAATGTAATTTTAATAATAATCAGTCCCGAAATTGAGTCCATGCTTTCCCGTTAGTTGAATTAACTAATTTAATCACAATTTGTTGTGTAAAATTAACACAGCCAAACTGGGAACCATTTGTTATCTTATTTTATGGGAAAAAAAAATGTGTTGTAAATATTGTAATTAATTGAACATTAAATTACTGTAATGTACTGTGTAACTGTACTGTGTATGTTCTGTAAATTACTGTAATGGTGATTGGATGAGCGTAGCGAGCGTAGCGAGCGAAGCGAAGATTCCATTTCACTACACTGGAGAAAAAAATCCGGAATGTTTTTTTTTTTTTTTTCTTTTTTTTTTTTTTTTTGTATTTTTTCTGTTTGTCCACACGATTCCGGCTAAAACGATACTCCGATTGCGATAAAAATTTATGGAGGTCTTCTAAATCTTGAACTTAGAACTGCCACGTTTTGAGCGCAATCGGAAAATTTTTTCTCATGAAAATCGCAATTTTACGATTTTTTTCAATTTTTAAAAATTTCTTCGACTTATAACACCTACATGCTTTATCCGATTTTAATGATTTTTGCACAGAACCTTTATTTTATGAATTAAGATATTTTTGTGAAATTTGAGCGCAATTGAGAAAATAATTTATCATAAAAATCGAAATTTTACAGGTTTTTTCTTTTTTAAACAATTCTTTGACTTATAACACCTACATGCTTTATCCGATTGTAATGATTTTTTCGCAGAACTTTTATTTCATGAATTAATATATTAGTGTAAAATTTGAGCGCAATCGAGAAATTATTTCTTATAAAAATCGCAATTTTACGATTTTTTTAACAATTACGATTAATTAAAAAAAATTTAAAAAATTACGTTAATTTTTAATTTAATTTAATTTAATTTAAAAAAATTTCAACTTAGTAATGATTTTGCCACAGAACAACAGAAAATTACACACGGCACACACACATGGCAGCTCAATGCACCAATTACGCTCATCCAACAACGCGCGGCGGGACTTAAGCGTTTTCCTAGTGTAAAAAAATGTGTTTTGTAAAAATTGTCTTACTTTATACTACTTTTGACATAAGTGTAATAATGTACACGTAACAATCTTTTACATACATACACACTGACAAGCACAAGCCACTCATGAACTATTTTCTAGACTTCCCAGCATTCTTATTATGTGAAAAGTTGTATAAATTAATTAAATAGAGTTAATTTAATGTTTAATAAGCTTTTGGTTCTCAGTATGGCTGTGTTAAATCATAATAATTGCCAAATTTCCTATCCTCCATCTTCACACACAATGCATGTCTAGACAAGTTTGTTTATGATGACGTCACCCAAGTTTGAAAAGGAAACGAATCTTTGCATGACGTAATCGTTAAAGTGTACTTTCTCTAGAATAGAATTATCCAAAATTAGATAATGTTGATGGTTTATGTCACTTTAAAAAATGCGAAGAATCGGTTAAAGTGGTCACACTCTTGAATAGCGTCCGCCATCTTGATTATTAAATGAGGGGTGGGGGAGGGTCGTGGCACAAAATTTTTTAGGCGGAGCCCCCATCTTGGACGCCATATTGGACGCCATCTTGAACCACTGCCCAGTGTCGTACTACCTACTGGCGAGGCGCGTGCACGGCTGAGTTCATTTAATGGACCTTCAACGTCATCAGCAATGTATAGGGGATTGAATCCGCCTTTATGTTCAATTAAACGTAAAGATCTAGTAAGGGAAATTAATTCTTGTAGTAATTTTCCCTTCGATTTTCCTTGTAGCTTTGATAGCTCTTTCAACTTATCTTGCTGTTGATTTTAAAATAACTTTGTTTGGACTATTTCCTTTAGCTGTGCGTTCTCCTGAACCATGTTGATGTCTAGTAGCTACATCAGCTTGGGGATTTATATTTTTGGGCTTGGAGATAGTCTCTACAGTTTAATTATATTTTGTAATATTAAGATTTGTTGCAACAGCTTGTGCAAATGACATTGGAAGATTAACTGTTGTTGTAATCTGTCGTATAACCTTTTCCGTGCATCATGTGCATTTAGTTTGTCAACAATCATTACCTCACATATTATCTTCTTCTTATTCGTCCATCTAGGACAGTCACGGGTAGATTCACTTCCAACTTTGACTTAGAATATATGCTAACGAGTAAACTTACCAATAGGGCAATGGTCAAACTAATCTCCCACCAGAGCGCAGAACGATCGGAGTTTGGACACAGTTGTTTGGATGTTGATAAAATGGGAATTTTCACAACATTTTGACGGCAGTGGATTATTGTTGTGGTGTGTGACAGATCGACGTTCGGTCACCGCCATGTGTGAGTTCCTCTGGAACCACAATGTAAAGAGTTTTGACATGGCAGGAATAGTCCAGTTTCTTCGTCCATCATCCAGTCTTGTACGGAGATTCCCTTCCAAAGTTTGACAGTCACGTGCACATCTGAAAGACATTATTCAAATACGTTCTACCTATTCTTTACTTAATAATGGTCGTAATACAGTAACAAATAAGCGAATTCAAACAATGAGACCGTAATAAAAACCCGTATTGACAAAAAGAATGTGTTCTAGACCACAATCGATTGCTTTTCGTACTGATACCCACTCTGCGAGTCCGCCATTATATACAGTACGAACCAAACTACGGAATTAATGAGAAAACTCACGCGTTAAGAGGAGTAGGCTAGTCTTCTTGTTTCCTAGTCAATATTCCAGTCTTGTATGGAGATTTCCTTCAATCGTAATTCGAATGTGTTCCAAATGTGTCTCGGGACTTAAGGTTGGATGTCAACAACTCTTAGTTCACAAAAATCTGGTACGTTTTGTCGATTAAACGAATTTTTTCTCCATTATTAATGAAATATTTTATATGTCTTTTGTTTATTGCAGGATCTACGTACGCGGTAAATCTTTTCGGAGCCGAATATTAAATGTGTTGAGCTGTCCAATGTTGTGTGAACACTATACGTCTCATCTAACAGGTTGTTGTAGTTATAGAAACTAACAACAGAAGGTATTCACAATAAAGAGCAATCAATTGTTGCTACAATCCGGATGCCACCGCCTTGGATAGTTACAACTCACGTTGTTGCCTTGCTAGTTACAATAAACCTCCGTAGGAGAGACACTGTAGTCTACACCCACAAGGGACCTGAGGCACAACAATCTAAGTGATAGGGCAATTGACAAACTAATTTTCCACCAGAGAGCAGAATGATCGAAGTTTCGTCAAAGTTGACTGGACGTTAATAAAATTCGAGCTTTTGCTTCGTGCGTATTGTTGTCGATGTTGTTCCTCTGGATCCACAATGTAAAGAGTCCTGTGACCAAACCCCGATCATGCGAACCTGGCGGAGAATCAGCTTGGCACTGCTCTGGTCTGCGCATGCGCGCTCCGTTGCAAAGCATCACGGGAGAAAGGTACGCTTGCAGGGCGCGTGCATGGCGGTCTGCTCTGACCGTGCCGTTAGCTCATCGTGTTTGTCTTCCAGAGCAACTACTCATAAAATATTTAAAATATCGAGAATATACAATTTGGCTCTGAGATGACTTTCATGTGATGCCCACAAGATACTTTAGCTTCCTCTCAACAACCATTCGGCAATCAAATTTATATAAAAATGAACTGTGATTTATTCACATTTATTGTCGGTTATTACAATGATAATTCCAAATTTGATTGTTAAAAATATGCTTGTATATTTTGACTGCAAAGCCCTTGAATAAATGAATGAAATAAATCGGTTTTCATATTTGTAACGAAAATCCACATTTGTTTCACGTACCCGGCACCTCCACCAAAACAGAAAACATCCTATTTATTTATTAAAGTTAATGTCCATTCTTATAAAATATTTGTATTTCTTTAAAAATTTATTGATATTTTCATTTGTGGTCATATTTTGTTATGATAAAGGCAGTCAGCACAATGTGCCCCTGGCTTAAAGCCCTCTTCTGACTGCCTGTCTATACCATATTGTGCAACATAGACCAACAGCTGACATAAATAATTAATAATAATAAGAAATATCGATACTCAAAGGCGGTTATTCTCAATACATGTAGATAGTTGAAAAAACCATACGAAAAAAACACAATTTATAATTTTCATTTTTTACTTGGCGAATACCTTCAGCAAACTTGGCACCTCCACCAAATTCGTTAGAAAAACAAAAACTAAATAACTTTCAGATCTTAAATAGTTATAATGATAAGCCCCGATTCAATTCTGTAGGTAAATGACAATACAGTCTGATATCTATAACCTTTTATACCAAAAACTTGTAAACATACAGCCAAACTAGTCATGTACCCTTCTATATTTGCGTATTATCATTCATAAACGTACACTGCTCGCGACTTTATCCGTAAAAATCTTGGCAAATATATATTTTTTAATGGCACTGTATCACTGCATCCAATAAATCAAAATTTAAGTTGATTTACACAAACTACTTACTTGATAATAAGCAGTATTTAAACTTTTAGAAAAATTATTGTAAATAACGTTGTGATTTCATTATATTATTCCATTGGTAGAACCATGGCAACATAAATAAACTAACCAAAGCTATCCTCGTTTTAATTACAAATATCTAAATAAACAAACAAACTAATCATCTAGGGTGAAAATCTAGAAATTCATATTAAAATTTAAAATTAGAACAAACAAATTAAAATTCTCTTCATGGTATTGCCTTAAATGTGAACGAATTTTTGTTCCATTTACATCCTGACTTTGTATCTTCGTTTCTTTTTCACAATATATAGGGAACTAAGTGACAGCGACAGTCACAGTGAGAGTGAGTGACAACTTTAGTGAGAAGCTATTCAAGCTTATAACCTGTGTATTGGCAACAATTACACATTTAACATTTTTAATGCCATCTGCCAATGTTTCCTTAACGTAATAATTAATTACATGCAACAAATATAAGTAATAACTACTTTGGTGTGATGCAAATTCGAGGTGGCAGTTCTCACTTGCTCTTCTCGCTTATAAGTTGTCGTTTCGGTCGACTATTATCGCTGTCACTGTCACTTTTAGTAACTAGACTCCCTGGTTACTAAACTATCAACGACTAAAAGTTCACTTCAACCTGCGTTCTCCTATATGCTGGTTTTTACAAGGCGCCTGTTAGAATGCTTGTGGAGAAGAAAATCTTTGGATAGTCACTTTCCCTGGCGATGCTAAGCAAACCTCTAGACATTTTCTATTTCAAGGCACTGTTTTTATTATATAAACATGAGTTACACTTTTAATCAATTACATTTTGTAGCTAGAAATCTAGTGGCTAAGGTATATTGTTAATCTTTCATTCAAATAAATTATGAAAATTATTATAACTGTTTCGTTGTATTCGTTGCGAACAACAGTACAGTCATCTTGACATTGAAAATCCTACTACCCAGTTTAATTAAAACGCAATATTTGAAAGTTATTACACAACAAATGTTTTTTAAATATCTAACGCCTAGTATCAACACATGGTTGTGCAATAAAAATAAAGTTGTGTCCTTTAAAAACAGCAAGCCGAAACTTCACATTTTCCGAAACCCGGCACCTCCACCAAATATGATTTAAAGAAAACTATTAATCAGTTCTAACTTATAATCCTGTCAAATAAGATCGTATATTGACGTTTGGAGGAAAAAATTGCGATGTCGCTGAATTTTTGCAGAGACCTTCCTTATATAATACTAATAAACATACTTAAACTCCCCTACAATCGGACTGGAGCTTCGGCCGCCATATTGGAAAATGGCGGCCAAACGGTGTTTGTTATCGAATATCTCCAAATTGGTTTGAGATAGACAAAATATCTCACTGGCAAAAATATTCCTTATTAAATTCCCTACAAAACAGGTGTCTTCTATAGTTTTGGTAGAGGCAAAGGTTACGTCACAAAATCGTGGTTTACACGTTGCTTTTGGAGTACCAGCTAATTTCCAAATTTTCACGCCCAGCATCAAACAATGCCCGGTAAATCCGTTAGAAATCGATTGAAATACAAAAGGACTTTTGTACGGGGTTCATGAAAGCTTCCATTAGTTTAAAAAAAATTCAGGTCTGCGAATTTGAATTTTGCATATACCCGGAATTTGGGTTTTTCCATTGTTGGCATTTCCTCAAAAATACCCTTTTTGACTGTCCAGTATTAAGCACTAAATAGCATTGGAGGAAAAATTCTTCCTACGCACGTTGAAATGACTCAAATAATGATCCGATTACAACCAAAGTTTAAATTCAATATGGCTGCTTATTCCTAATATCCACAACATCAAAGTGAATTATGTAACAAAAAGAGTGTAAAAACAGAACGAAAACAGTATTCATATTGTGAATATTAGGAATTAGCAGCCATATTGGATTTAAACTTTGGTTGTAATCGGATCATTATTTAAGTCATTTCAATGTGCGTAGAAAGAATTTTTCCTCCAATGCTATTTAGTGCTTTATAATGGACAGTAAAATAAGGCATTTTTTAGATAATGCCAACAATGGAAAAAACCAAATTCCGGGTAAATGCAAAATCCGATTTCGCAGAACTGATTTTTTAAAATACTAATGGAAGCTTTCATGAACCCCGTACAAAAGTCCTTTTGTATTTAAATCGATTTCTTACGGATTTACCGGGCATTGTTTGATGCTGGGCGTGAAAATTTGGAAATTAGCTGGTACTCCAAAAGCAACGTGTAAACCACGATTTTGTGACGTAACCTTTGCCTCTACCAAAACTATAGAAGACACCTGTTTTGTAGGGAATTTAATAAGGAATATTTTTGCCATTGAGATATTTTGTCTATCTCAAACCAATTTGGAGATATTCGATAACAAACACTTTTTGGCCGCCATTTTCCAATATGGCGGCCGAAGCTCCAGTCCGATTGAAGGGGAGTTTTAGTATGTTGATAAGTATCATTCAAGGAAGGTCTCTGCAAAAATTCAGCGACATCGCAATTTTTTCCTCCAAAAATTCTTATTTGACAGGATTATTAAGGTAGTAATACCAATTGTTTTAAAATAAATGCAGTGTCTAATGTAGGAATTTATAATGACACTGCATTTTAGCTATGGGAATAAAACTTTTGCATTGCATTGAGCGTCATTGTATTGTTATGAAATCAAAGTAAGCCACAGCGGATAATTGTTAATCAATATCACTTATCCTTGCATGCTCTTCCAAAATTCTTCAAACTTCAACACTGGCTACTGTCTACAGTTAGGTCTTCTACAGTCGTGGAAGAGTTATATATCTCCGTAAGTTGTAACGTAGGCATCGATTGTTCACCATGACTTATTATTTAGTAGCATTATTCTACAATTTATCGTTTTAAATATGTAGGTCTACTTATAAATATGTAATGTTGAGAAAATAATAAGTGTTGTGGAAAATATAGTCTAAAGGGAATTTTATTTTGAAATATATATTGTAACATGTATTGTGGGTCAATTTGAGACACGCGGATAAATTGAGAAGGAGGAGTTAGGCAAGCGTGGATGACGTTCACATGTTCCTGAATGTGTGGTGACGCCGATAGCTATCGCAACCAGCCAATCAATACTGAACGATAAGAATCAAGGCTGCTAATTATTATCATTAATGATTCGGGAGGTTTAAATGATAGGGTTCTCTTTTCTTTTCATAAACGACTCAATAAAACCTTGGTGAACACTTCTAAACGACTCAATAAAACCTTGGTGAACACTTCTAAAAAGTCACAGCTGCGAACGTTCAAGGTACAGAATGACATATGATTCGACACGCTACAAACATGTGATATCAAAGCACGTTTGAATGCACGATTTATATAATGAATAATTAATGTAAAGCGGTTTCACTGAGACTAGCGCGGACTCGGAGGCAAGTTGGAGCACTCAGATATCTTTTTTATATAAAATAGTAATTGACATATTTTTCATATTTCACCAGTATGTACAAAAAATTATTAATCTCAACGTCCAGAATCATACATTCATTAACCGATTTGGGTAAAATAATAAAACTTACTGTGATGTCCGTTGTAATCTCGATTTTAGTTCACTATGGTATTTTCAACCTTCCTAGATTTGTTTAAAGAAACCGGTCGTATTGGATCTCTTGCCCTAATTTTCTAATGTTTAACAAATATCTTCATTAAAGTAGCTACGAAATATTTAAATAGAGAAACATTTATATGTATCTCTTAGCGACTCCTCTTAAATTTGTCTGCGTGTCTTAAATTACCCCATTATGAATTCACTATAATGATAATAATTCTCATATATTCTAAATTGATTCTGTGTGTCAACGTGACTGTGTCAAACGTGTGTCACAACGTGTTATTATCAGAACATAAAAATGTTGATGCTTTTAAATTCGTCCTCATATCTTTAACTATCCCATAATAAAAACTTATGCCGAATTTCCAATGGTGTTTTCCTTCAGAAACTATTGTTCCAAAACAAGTGTTATTTTCTCAACATTTCTTCTTTATAAGATGGTATGAAAGTGGAACAATCGATATATTTTTATCTACAAGTAGGAGGGAGAACGACTCGACCACTCCTGTAGAAGGCCCACCAGCAGAAAGTTGGGTGTTTGTCTCCGTGTAGTAATGCCGATCAATTAACTAAGTGACAACGACAGCGACAAGTGACAATGCGACAACTTCAGTGATAAGAGCAAGTGAGTCGCCACCTCGAATTTACATCGTTTCAAATAAAATACTAATTACATTTCCAATATGCACTGTTTATTAAGTCAAAGAAACATAGGCAGACGGCTTTAAAAATGTTAAATTTGTAATTGTTTAAATACACAGCTTATGCTTGTAAATCTTCAGTCAGATACGTGAGCGTTGAGCCAAGCTTATAAGCTTTGTATTGACAATAATTACACACTTCATACTTTTAAACCGTCTGCCAATGTTTCTTTGACTTTATAAACAACTACAGCAAATAATTACTATTTTATTTGGTATGACGAAAATTCGAGGTGGCAGCTCACTTGCTCTTCTCACTAAAGTTGTCACATTCGATCGGCTGTTGTCACAACAGTAAATAGACTTCCATGATGGCTAATAGTGTTGAAGTTTCAGGAACCCTTGCTAAGAATAGAAGACGGGCGATGTTTTCACCGAAGCGCCTCCTGTTCTCGCAAGGTGAGAGGAACTGTCTTAACTATTCTGATACACCAACCGTAATGAACGGATAATTGTAGAGAAATGAACAGAAACTCATTTTAACACATTCATCATTTAAAAGCATGCTCGATGTGTTTGGAGTACTATGTCTGGGATACGAGTTCTAGGCACTTATAAGGACCGCTAAATACGATAGACATCCTTGCTGTTTGAGCACCAAGGTAACACTTACATAACAATGTCGAGAATTAAGGTCAGACAATCTCTTTTGGCAATTTAGTTTAAGTAATTTGTACGTGTAGTTTGCAAACTATTTAAACCTGCTTATTTGCATGTCGATCCTCGGATTTACTGTGTGAAATATGTAAGTGCTTCTTGTTGCCCGTTGAGGAACATGACATGGAAATGGAAGCAATCTTTACCTAGCAGAGAAGAGTCAATATACTGATTCATAACTGTGCAAGTATTACATAATATCTGCAATGGTTCGTCATCTAGCGATCGTTTAGAAAGATTTGTTTGAGTGCATGTAATAATCACTTATGTGGAATTAAATTTAAATTTGTGAACAGGCAATAATAAGGCAATAATGCGCCAATCTATATAGCCTATATGATAGGCTAAGAGTGAAAAGAACCATGCTGGATCCAGCCTTAGGTAGGGGGAGGAAGGGAATGTTACCCGGTACTCATCACATGGCTCGCTCACTCGTTTAACAACGACTTTAGCGTTTTCCTAGTAATGCATAATTATATAATGTAATGTTTAATTCTTTAGGATGGAGATTTAAGATCAGTTGAAAATAAACAAAACTTAGTTGTTACCATAAGAATGAATTATATCGACATTGGGCATGAATGAGCCATGAGAGTCTTTTTTACCACATGAATATCACATGCAGCAGTTTATTTCCGCGTTTAGTCCATTTATTTATTAGTAAGTTACTATATTGGCCTAAATTAATTTGAATATGCATTCCACTTTTTGACCCTTGTAACGGTCATAAGTACTAACTATAAGGGTGGGGGGTGGATTGGCCGATTAATCTACAATCACCCTTATAATTAATGCTTATGACCGTTCCAAGTTTCACAAAGTAAAATAC
The DNA here is from genome assembly GCA_024449915.1 of Sweltsa coloradensis. NCBI lineage: Eukaryota > Metazoa > Arthropoda > Insecta > Plecoptera > Chloroperlidae > Sweltsa > Sweltsa coloradensis. The sequence continues at coordinate 434,260 of JAMZAV010000678.1, read as the reverse complement.
ACATTTAAATAAATGTAGGCCGATATAATAACTAACTAAAAAATAAATAGACAAAACGCAGAAAGAAAATGCTGAGTGTGATATTCAAGCCGTAAAAAAGACTCCCATATGGCTCATTTATATCCATAGCTAATAATATCAATAGTGATATAATTTAGATGCTAATTAGGGCTTCACACACACACACACACACACACACACACACACACCACACACACACACACACACACACACACACACACACACACAAACATTACATTCCCTTTCCTGCCACTACCTAAGGCTGGATCTAGACAGCACGGTTCCTTCCTCCCTAACCTATCATAGGTTAAAATGGCGCATTATGGCCGTACAGTTGACGCGCACTTATACCAACTTAACTCTCATACCGTATATATCAATCAACTTAAATGCACATGTTCCGGGTACTCAACACATGACTTTCTCACTCGTCTAACAACAACTTTGGTGGCGTTGTTCTAGTATAGGCCTAACTATACACATATACCTACTGGCTAAAGTATATTTTTAATATTGCATTCAATTCAATTATGACGCTGTGTCCTGGGGATTGATTTGCTAACTTCAACGACATTTTTTGTCGATAGGCAGTGACAACATACAGAGTAGAATAATAATATATGCGCCACGTGGTGATTCAACGTTTTTCCGTCCACTAAAGCAATGTTAGACCTGTTGTTCTAGTCGATCTACAAGCTGTAGTTTCAGTTAATAATAATATTATAATAGGCTCCCGGTTTCGTCAGGAGCGTCACTGGAGTTTGACATGGGGGGGGGGGGCGCAAATCCAGCAGTGGCATATCTAAAACTTCTTAAGGGGGGGGGGGCTTTAGGGCCAGTGGCGTATCCAGGAATTCATGGAAGACCAAGTGGTGGGTCCGGGGGACTTGTACTCAGGAAATGTTTTCTACTTCAAGGTCATTTAGTGAAAATATGTGCGTTTTAAAGCACCACAATAACAAACTTTGTATCAACTAAAATCCTCTTTTTATTCTAAAAATGTTCTCCTTCGAGGCAATTTTGGTGAAAATCGGTGCCTTTTAAAAGATGACCAACTGTGGGTTGTTAATTGGGGAAAAAAGGAAAACGAGTAAATTATTAGGGGTGCGCAGGCCCCCCTCAAAATCCCCGAGTGTCGCCACTGGTTTCGTTGTATTACAACGACATTGCACAACTATAAATAACAATCATTAATCTTGACGTTGAAAGAAATATTATAATAAATAAACTTTAAAAAAATAAAAAGTATTACAATGTATTTATATAATGAAAACGCTGAGCTATGGAACAAAGTTATGCAATAAGCTAATCATGTGCATAATTTTGGAAGTTACACAGCCATGCAGTCTTGCATCACTGTATCATTATCGTGCGCAACTGCATTGAGAATTGGCATAGGGAAAATCAATGTCTTCTCACTGACATTAATTACTTTGCTGTGATCTTTGTCCCTTGCTCTGCTTATAATCGGAACACTTTGTCCGTGAGTTGGAATATTCCCGACCTCTGCCATAAACTAGGCCGCTTCGCGAACGCTTTATCCAGTCGCGTTGATGGATGAGCTTTTTAGGATGACTTTTTCTGTCCAGTGATTACTAAGTTTTTGTATGCGAGGGTTCTCATCATTTTTTCAAGTTCCATTGCAAGATTATTTTTTGTTAGTTAAATTTTTGTAAAGTAGGGCTAGTATTAACTGCTATGGTAATACTAATTGACAATAGTATGTAAAATATCTCGAGGTCCAATGACTGGCTTTTTGTACGCATTGTAGGTGATTGGTGTCAAGTTTCTATAGCTTGTAAAATGCTATTAAAACCTTTATTTCTATGAATTCTGGCTGACTTTTTTAACTTATTCTTTCAAAAGGCAATAGATCACCATAACTTTAATGTCCATGTGAAATATGAACATTGTAGTTGTAGCTCCACTCATTTGGTAAGAATCGGCTTCTGTAACACACACACCTGTAAAATGCTTATATTAAAACCTTTTTTTCTATAAATTCTGTCAAACTATTTCAACTTTTTCGTTAAAAAGGCAATACATCACCATAACCTTAATGTCCATGTGAAATATGAACATTGTAGCCCTACCCGTTTGGAAAATATCATCATCTAGTGACGATTCGATTAGTTTTACATAAGGATTGTGGAATGTTTTCAGTTTGCGCTGTACAAGTATCACCGTCCCCCCCCGTCACAACACAGATAAGAGTCACGTGGTCTCTTATCTCTCAGCCAGCAGTGTTTTCCGAGAGACGGAATGTGGCTCTCAGGAATGCGGCGGTCACCTGACCTTGTACTTGCAGGCGCGTGTGTGTGGGTAGTGCAGTGGCGACGGAAGTGCATTTTGGTACTAGTAACCCAGGTCCTCCTAACGGGGTTGGGGGGCGGGGGGTCGATCGCCCCCCATGATTCTTTAAAAATAAAATATTTCATAATATTCCGTAATAATATTTTATTGTTTTATCGTGCAAACCTCTGAAATGTGTCTGCTAGGCCTATGCTAAATTGAAAATAAGATCAAACGTTAATATAATTGCTATGTATGCTGTGAATATTGTAAGCTCGACTTCAAACGACAAAACAAATTGACGCACCGGCACACAAACTACATTGTTTCAATATTGCATTCAGCCCACCACTTTTCTAAAACACACCAAATGCACCCTAAAACCCTGATTTTCAAGAAAATTCGCATGCGCCGCTATATTTATGGTGGGCTCGGCCCCCATACCCCCCGTGCTCGGACAGTTTCCCACGGATAGCCCCCCCCCCCATGATTATGTCCTAGACACGCCACTGGACCCTTCCCACCTATACTTCTAGTTCTGTATGTCTGGGTTCTTATCTCGTATCGGGAATCGAACCCAGAACCTCCCCCCCCCCCCCCCCTCCCTCCCGGTGTCAAATGCCTGCCGCACACGTATTTTTACTTTTTTTTATTTTAATAAATCATCAAATCTCAGAAATGAACTTTTGGTAATTTCTTAGGATAACGTTCATCTGTAGCCCTACAGGCTTAGCTGTGCTAGTTGTCGCAAATGTTCAGCGATAGTTTTGATTGTAGTTGATGCCCATGCCCTGCCAAGTTTCAAAGTTTGAGGTCTGTGGGGGGGGGGGGGGGGGGGAATGTTTAGGTTTTACACATCTTGCCCCCTCAGTTTATTACCTTGCCCCTGTTCTGTACCCCCATTGATTTTTGTCTGGCGCCGCCAATGGAATCGAACCAAGACCCTGCCCCCCACCCACTATCATTAGTAGTGTGGCATATCCGGGTTCTGGTACTTTTGCAGCTGGGGGGGGGGGGTCCAACTTGTTAAAAAAACACTGCGATGTTAGGGGAAAAGTAGGTTAGGGGGAGTGGTGGGGGTAAGGGGGCACGAATAACAATGATAATATTGTAAAAAGTACGCGCTTCGCGCCCTCCCCCACTCCCCCTAACTTTTACAGGCACTTCTTCGGTTGGGGGGAGGCAACTTTTTTACTCTGCGATTTTAGGGGAAAAGCATAGTTTAGGGGGGGGGGACGCGAAGCGCGTATGTTTTACAATATTACAATTCTCCCCCTAACATATGCTTTTCCCACTTGCCTCCCCCAACCGAAGAAGTACCCTTCAAGTTCAACCATAACATCGCAGTGTTAAAATGTTGGACCCCCCCCCCCCCCCCAGCTGCAAAAGTACCACGGGTTCTTATCCCGTATAGGAATCGATCCCAGAACCGCTGCACTATTTCTTATCTCTCATGGCCTACGTGGTCTTGCTACATGCGCAAAGCTTCTAATCTAGTCATGTGAGTGTTGACGTCAGAGTTGACGGTTGGCGGCTGGAGTGGAATCTTCTCGACTAGTTCAGTTGGTCATCAGACTCGTGCACGTACGGTCGTATCATCAGTCGGTAAGCAAAGCCATGGCTTCACAATGTTCTTCTTGCATGCTCTCGACATTTTTCACATTACCTCTATGCTTTGAGTTTTCCTTCAATGTTTCTGCATTGTATTTACGATATTTGCTTTAAAAGTGTAGTTAAATTCAATTCGCGTACTCGAACTTCGTTATCAAGCATTAGGCAATGATTTGGAATGGCGTCCTATGTAGACTGTTGCATTGCATGCTTTCAACGTTGTTCATATCAGCTCTCTACTATGTGAGTTTTCATTAATTTATTTGCTGTTTTCCTTGAATATTGTTTCAGTGTTCAACATTTCCATAAAGGCGTAGATTAAATTAGATTTTTGAACATATTTAGTGACCCATTTTATTTGCATGACCTTTCATGCATGACCTTCACAGTACGTAGCTCTAGTAATGCGTAGCAAGCTTAGATGTTTCTCAAATTAACTATCATTTGCCACAATCCAATCATTTTCTAATGAATTCAGTGGCGCGTTTGCGTTTTTTGGGGGCTAGACGCTGAGAAATTTCGGGGTCCCTATTCAAAATCTATTGGTTGATGTAGCCCCCCCCCCCCAGGCCCCGCAAGCCAACATTTTTCTGTACGCCACTGCCTGTAGGACGCCACCTATAAAACTGGCATGGCAATCTGCTGGTAAAGCTTGGAAATTAAGTGAATGTAGGTTTATATGGTGTATATTCTTATAATCGGTGTCTTGTTAGTTGTTATCAGGAATGCGGCCCCTGCAGCCAGCCTGGAGGGTTGATGGTGGGGGGGACGGCGACCACCTCGCTCGCCCTGCCTACGTCACAGCTGATAGTGACGTCACATCAACATGGCTGACAGCTGGCTGGTTCAACAGCTGATCGCACCCCAGCTGTCACAACATCATGGCTGACTACAGGTGGCTAGCTGGTGAGCAAAACATTTAAGTAACTTTGTCCTTTGGCTTTACATTATAATGCAATTAATTTCATTGTTAATTATCATACTGTATGGCTATTTTCATTCATGATTTATGGTAATTAACTGGGAGCTACATTTTTAAATTGACTTTATAAACTATGGGTATGGCTATGGTGTTGTTTTAGGACTCTAGGGGCTACCGCTAGGCCTAGCCCCCCCCACCCCCTAACCTACTTTTGGGTGAGGCGCTATACAGCATTTTTACCATTTAATATTTTAGCCTAATGTATGATTATGTTGACTATTTTATTTTTTATTTATTTTTATTTTCCAGGACTAGCGTCACTCGCCTTTCCGCTCGTCTCGAAGAAAGAAGTTCGTCTGTACCGTGTGGTCTCGAAAAACTCTTCAATCAACGTCGCAGAAATCGACCTTTCTCAAGACTTCCATGCTGACATGTCAGCGTTGCAAGAGCAGCGTCAAAATTTTTTGGTGAGTGAATTAATTACTTGGTTTTCACTGTACAGGGGGGTGGGGGGTGGTTATGGTGACGAACTACCTTTTTGATTTAGGCCCCATTAATTTAAATTTATTGACTCTTCTTTTCCTTTAGTTTCATTTTAATCTTGAATTTGTCAAGCTTACTTTTTTAAGGTGCCTATTATACCCTTTTATGGGTAAAGGTAGGGCCTATGGAATTGTATTTAACACTCAAATAGTAGGCCTAATGCAATTTTTAAATTAACCGCCGACTCCACATATGAATTTATTTTGGTACCGGTACTAATACGGCTATATTTTCCTTTTCCTTTTCAACCAAATTGAATCGACGGTGGGCAGCTCCACACAGGAAGAGATCAAGACTTGGAAGTCGCTGCTATGTCTGTCCCCAAGACCGGTCGTCGTCTCGAACAACTCTGCGATCTTCGTTTCCGGCCGTCAACTTATCTCCGACTTCTGGTCAGCGTTACTAGCAGTTTTAACTCTTTGGTGAGTGAACTAGATTCCCTTGCAAACTTACGCAAACATTTATACAACCTAATAGCAAAGGAAATGGTGCCCTGGTATGTAGCTTCCTAGGTTTGCTGTCAGCTTTCCTTTCCTAAATTATTCCAGTTGTTTTTAAGGACCGGACTTATATTACACAACATGTAAAATGTACTATCTTGCCTAGGAAATTAAATTACTACAAATGATCATAGGCCTAAATTACTATTGATTAAATTTGTCTTATTTTCTTAACTTTAATTTATCACACTATTTTTTTTAAAATTATAGCCCTATTGTAGACTTCAAATATGAATTTATTACTTTGTTGTTAATATTTCTTATTTTTCATTTTCAACCAGCTTGATTCGACGGTGGGAAGCTCTGCACAGGATGTGACCAAGACTTGGAACTCGCTGTTACGTCCCGAAGACTGAACGTCATCTCGAACAACTCTGCGATCTTCGTTGCCGACCGGCTAGAGACTTGTAGTCCGCTAAGTCAGTGTTACCTGCGGCTAGTTCTATGGTGAGTGAATTGTATTCTTTTCCAAACTTATGCTCTTACTTGGGCCCCTCCCCTATACAACCTAATAGTAATAGCAAAGGATTTTGTGCTGGTTTGTGACCAGCTAGCTAGCTTGGTTGTCAGCTTCCTTTCTGTATCAACACCAAAATGAATTATCTATGTAAACTAGGCCTACAAATGAACATTAGGTAGGCTAATCATTAGGGCTGAATTAATTTTACTTTTATTTAAACATTCGATCTTTCATTTATATGAAACTAGTTTTTTTTATTGTAGTGCAGGGTTGCCATTTTTTTTTTACAGGTTTTAACCGTTAAACGGATTTTGAGGGTGCAATACGGATTGATGGATTTTTATTCCAATAGGGGTCCAGGTCTAATTATTTACAGATTTAAAAAAGAGTTTTATGCTGTTTTCAACTAGGGCTACATTTCGATGCGATATCGTTGATTGGGAATTTTTTCGATATTGAAATATCATAATTTACACAAAAAATGCAAAATTTCATAATTTTGGCGGAGGTGCCGGGTAGGTAGTCGAAATTAATTTAATCCTGGCTGGTACTTGGTGGAGGTGCTGGGTCATAAAACTCGATAGTGAGATCGTAATGTGTTTGTGGTGATGTGATGCTTTATCAACATTATTTGGCCTCAAATCATTAAAAATAGGCCCTACTATTTTTTTTTAAAAATTTTCATTTTTTTTACAACCAATATCATATCAAAATCGGTTCATTTAGGCATTTAAAATGATTTTCAAGGAATTGAGTTTCATTTAAAGATTTAGATTTTTTATATGTCTATTTTATTTTTTCTTAGTGGCAACCCTGTTGTAGTGGGAAAATACTTCAACAAATATGAATTTATTTAGTATGGTTGGTGCTAATATTTCTTATTTTTCCTTTACAGACAAATTGATTCTGCAGAGTAGGCCTACAGCTCTATGCAGGAAGTGACCAGGACTCGGATCTCGCTGCTACGCCGGCCTCCAGACCGATACGTCGTCTCGAACAACTTTCCGATCTTCGATGCTGGCCTCGAGACTTCTCTAGTTCGTCATGTCAGCGTCACCAGCGTCTTGGTTCTCTGGTGAGTTATATTTCTGTTTCCGTAATAGCCGTACTTGGGGAAGGAACTTCTTAACTGAATGAGGTCCACCTATGGTTCAAACACACTTTTAGCCCTACCGGTACTTTGAACGTTTAGGCCTAGGTAGTGGTAGGCCCTACTGTTTTTTTTTTTTTTTTTAATTATAGGGCTACAACTACAAAGCAAAAATAGCATTTATATAATGTGTTTCTTAATGATTATTCTACTTCATAAATGCATTTAGGCTTACTAATAAAAAAGACTGATCACTTCAAAGAAAATAATTTTGTTTTTTAAATTGAATCAACTTACCTACTAACTTTATTTTTTAAATTATAACTGAAACTTAAATGGAGTACTAGGCTACTGTAAAGTGTACAGTGTACTTACAAGTTAAAAATAGTTTTTTTTACCTACTTCCCCAAGTTAGGCGACTGTGAAGGTTATGGATTTATACAGCAGTTCCCCACTTACATTACAATCTTTTGTGACTTTTGTGATATTTTACTACTCAACATATTTTTATTTAAGGCTATTCGACCGCGTTTTTCTATTTTCCAAAATATGCTACCAAGTCAAAATAAAAATATAGTGAATGGCTTTGAAACCTGGCTATTTTAGAAAATCAAAACTATTTTTTTCAAATTTTTCTGACCCGTTACACGGCCAATATCGCCACCTTAAAATAATTTCAAACTTCAATTTGCTAGGGCACATCATTCAACGTAGGGTGTTGTGCTTTTGTGACATTCATTTTCAACTGGTTTTCTATATGCTGACTGAGAGAAAAAAGATTTTTTTAAACAATTGTCGTTCCTGCGAATTTTTTCGTTTGGCGGTACAAATTGGTACAAAATATCGCCAAACGAAAAAATTCTCAGGAAAGACAACTGTTAAAAAAATTATTTTTTCTCTTATTATTATTAGTTATTTATTTTAGTATGATAACATTATTTTTAGCTCTTAAATTGCACATTTAACTTGTGTGATCATAGTATTTAAAAAAAAACATTATTTTATGTAATCCTGTAATGTTGTGATTTGTTGTAATTAGGAAGTGTTTGGATGGAAGAGAAGGCTTAACAGGCCTTAATCCCGCCATCAATAAAGACGACAATCAAATCAAATCAAACCAAACCTATAGAAAACCAGTTGAAAATTATTGTCACTAGGGCTGGGCTATGACATAAAGTTCAAATATCGATAATTGTCAAAAATTTCGATATCGATATTATCGAAAGCAATTCACGTGTTTTAATATCCCCTCCCACATAACAGTTTGCAGTGAAATGAAAAACAAAGTATTTTCTAAACCATTGTATTTATTGATTAATTATATTTGGGTGGTTATTAAACTTTTAATGAAGGGTATTTTTGTTATTACTGTATCGGTCCGAATATAGCGCGATGTTCTTTTCCGAAAATACAATCTCAAAAACAGCACTCGCTTTATTTCCGCGCGCTTGCATTTGAAATAGCGCCTGAACATAGGCCACCCGCAATACAACTCCCGCGCATCGGCTGCTGCGTTTCGCCCCGCCCACCCACTCGATGCCAGCCGAACTCGGGCGAACCTAGCCGACAACCTCGACCAGACCAGCTGTCTGCTAGTCGTCGCACAGTTACTCGTCTTGATCACGTCGTGACTTAGCTTGACCTACATGGACTTTGTTCGTCGGGGTTGTATATCTACGTTGCTAAGAGTCTACGTAACGTAATAATGAGTGATGAAGAAGGAGAAGATGAAATGGCTCAAGATGAACAAATGAAGACTGCTGATCGCGTGGAAAAGAAAGGTTCCTCTGCCTTACAAATCAGCAAGGAATTGCGAAGGAGCTACGACGTAAACTTCAAAACAATGAAGACCAGGAATCAGACTGGTGAACTGTGGACTGTGGTTGGCATATGTGAGCTTGTGCTTGGCCCTACCCTGTTAAAAACCATAGGCCTAGGCCCTAACATTGTTCAAAATGTTTTGTTGTAAGACGGACACGGCCGGCCGGCTGGCTGGTTATGCGCGCGCAGCGGGTGAAGGGGGGACGGACAAGTGTAGCGACGAGTGGTAAGGGGAGGAGATGAAAGGTGATGAGAACAAAAGTTTTAAAAGTTATAATATTTTTTCACAGGCAATTTAAACGTGGAACATTAGAAATCATAACTTGATTTTTGAAATTTATTTTTTCATTTTTTTTAGACTTTTATTTTATTTTTAAATTAATTACTTTTTTCGATATTCAACCAAATATCGATATCGAAAAAATCGGCTCATATCGATATCGTATTGAAATATCTATTTCTTTGCCCAGCCCTAATTGTCACAAAAGCACAACACCCTACGTTGAATGGTGTGCCCTGGCGAATTGAAGTTTGAAATTATTTTGTGTTGGCGATATTGGCCGTGTACCGGATCAGAAAAATTTGAAAAAAATAATTTTGATTTTCTAAAATAGCCAGGTTTTAAAGCCATTCACTATATTTTGACTTTGTAGCATATTTTGGAAAATAGAAAAACGCGGTCGAATAGCCTTAAAAATGTTGTTTATTCTCAACTTAAAAGTTTTCTTTCTTGTTTTCCTACTGGTGAAACTAGGACTATGCCACACCACCAAACCTTCAATTCCATACAAAGAGTTATGAAATTTTAAATTAACCTGGGTGTTCTAACAGATTAGTATTATATTTCACGTGATATTAATTATAAATAAATTGACTGTTGGGTACAATAATTAAGTTTTGATAAAATCTTATTCCTTACAGTCCACCCACTTTTACTCCTTACTATTAATCAAAATACCCAACATTCAGTCATTGATACCAAACTTTTTTTGTTTTCTAGTTTTGGCACATCTGCTTATTCCACTGGTGAACGGCTACACTTTCTCGTACTTTGTCTCTACCAAGAAAAGTCGTCTATACGCAGTGACCTCATACAACTCGGTCAATGCCGCAGTGATCCAGTTTGGCTTAAGACTTCTGACACAAGTGAAAGGTAAGATACATTTGAACATTTAGGCCTACTATTATTTATTATCAATTTGTTTTACGCTGAGGCTATTCGACCGTAGCTACTAGCTACGGGAAAATTACGTTTCTCAATTTGTCCGTAGCATGAACGAACATCGGCGGAAATCACCGAAGGTACTCGAACTGTGGATACGGAAAAATTAGGCCTGCTAATTTAACCGTAGGAACGGGAAGTAAATTACGCTAATTCAATAATAACCACTCTGAAAATATTACAAATTATGTTATAATTAATAAAGATTGAACACAAACACTACCATTTCACTGTTGCCGGCGCGCCATGTTTATTATGACATTACTTAGTAGGCCTACCAACCTTTTCAATAAAATACTCTACTTACCAAACCTTTAACGTTGCTATTTTAAATCTTAACTCGTTTTTTTAATAAAATACTCTACTTACCAAACCTTTAACGTTGCTATTTTAAATCTTAACTCGTTTTTAACGGAAAGGATTTCGGGTGCGCTCTTATCAATTGTATCCTAGAACTAGCGCGGCGCAGCACTTTTTAAATGCTTTTATCATCTAGAATTGTGTTTGCGACGGGGCCGAATGTGGTGAAATCATTTGCAGAAAAAACATGGACCCAAATAGAATGGTAAAAAAAAAACGACCAAACGAAAATTTGAACCGCCGACCTCTCGCATAGAATTCGGACGCGCTACCAGTCTGCCACAATGCACTGTGATATTTGAAGCTATTGGCCTAGTTAGGTGGTATCCCGCGGACGATTCGGATATTTTCGATTATTTCCGCTGATCTTCGTTCATGCTACGGACGAATTGAGAATCGTAATTTTCCCGTAGCTACGGTTAAATAGCCACTTCCTTTGTTTTATTAGCCTAGTTAACATTTTGAAATAATAAAACACTTTGCTGGTTTCATCCTCAAGTGAAATTACTTACGCTGCTGTGTAGTGTTTGTTTTGTGTAGAATGGAGATGAGATTATGCTCGATCTAATAGTAATTGTAGTGGACAATGAAATTAAAACTCAGACAGACTTGATTTTCTATGGGATTGTTTACAAATTACAAACTTTACTTTTTTAGTAGGCAGGGTGTTACAAAGAAGTTGGGGGGGGGGGGTACAAATATTGGTTTTGTTTTTTCAACTAGCACTAGCCTACTACTTACTAGGCCGCTAGTTCTATCATTTTTATCAATTTCTCCATTTCAATTTAAGTAGCTAGGCTTACATATACTTACACTTACATTACATATATTCATAGCATTATAAATAATCATTGTGATTAGAAATTAAGAAGTATGGGGCAAAGTCTTTTAATAAGATGTTTAAAACTAAAAGTTGTTAATTTAATGTTTTCTTCTTTCCAGCTGTCGTACGGTGTCAGTTACTGGATGAAGCACCGCCACCGCCCCCCAGAAGTGTCCCTGTCGCAAGACCAAGCTCCGCTCATAGACTAGCCCACATCATGTCGCTACAAGCAGTGAACAAGCGTGCTCAAGCAGTGCGTAAACAGTTTCCAAACAAACAGAACAGTGTACAGTGTTCAAACAGTTTACAGTGTATAAACAGTGTCCAAGCAGTGCGTAAACAGTTTCCAAACAAAGAACAGTGTAGGCCTACAGTGTCCAAACAGTTTACAGTGTCCAAGCAGATCACTTCTGGTAAGCCCATGTACATTTCAGTAGTTTTAAACTTCTCGTTTCCTTGTACAGTAAATCCCTTCGTATGCAAACTAGAGCAGCTATGTGGAGTGTTGCTTTAGTTGGAGCAACGTGATCAGTTCAAATTAGAGGTGATCGCATGATAAAATTTTCAGATCAATTTTTCACTCGCGTCACGTAGGTAGGGCCTAACTTCACGTAAACTCATTTTCTGTTTGTTGTTGTTGTTTGAAAGGGGGGTTCACTGTATATAAGTTAAAATGAGATTGACTTAGTTGCCTATTTTAAAAGTACCTACCATAGGCTAACTTAGATATAATTTAGGTATCCACAACTCAAAAGTAGGTAGGCCCACTGTACAGATATAAAATTTGAAATTGGTTTGAATCTTGCTAGGCAGGATTTTGTGAATGAGTTGGGAAAGGATAAATTAATCTTGACAACTTATCTGGAAATCGTAGATGGCTGCGCTAGACGAGTACCGTGAATACATACAAAAACACGATAGTTGAAACGTTTCTCACCCATGAGGCTTGGTCACTCCACCGTTAGGGAAGAGAACTTCTCTGACGGTGGAGTGACTAAGGCAACGCAGACCGAAACGTTTTGACAATTGTGTTTTTTGGTATTTACGTCTACTCATCTCACGCAGCCACTTACAATTTTCATTTAAGCTGTTGGACTCATTTTTACTTAATCCACTCTTTCACTAGGCCTTTAAGAAGGTAAAGCCTATTCTACTGTACCGGTATCGTACTCATCATTACTCATTAGACATGGGTTTTGTGTCATTGGTCTTCATCGTCAAAGATCTGAACAGATAGGCCCTTTTGGTAAAAATGAAACGCCCGGTTCCCAAATGCGTAGGGTATGCTGGTAACTCTTGAGCTAGGTCTACGGGTTTGTAATGCTTGCTAGCCAGTCTCCGCTCATCTTCTTTGTAATTCTAGTTTTCTTCCACCACTTCTTCCTGTCCTCCCAGCGTTTTTATTATTTGACGGTTTTTCCTAAATCTCCTACACTTGTTTGATTTTATCCTTCCATTTATCTCTGGGGCCTCCCCTTCCCCCCTCCCCACCTTCATGTGCAATCTTATTCTCTTCTTGGATTCCACCTTGCTTCATTCTTCTGTAACCATATGCACGCCTACCACCAAAGAATGTCCCTTCCTATTTTGTGTCATAGACTTTCGAGTTCCACTCCACAATTTTATCTGGTTTCCCTTTGTAGCCTACTTATGACAGTCTTAATTTTGTATGGGTAACTTAACCCTTTTTAGAAATTTTAGTTCATACTCGTCTGGGTCCCGAATCATACATGTAGGCTAGTACATTTGATCCCAGGTATAGTAGACAGTAGGGAGGTAGGTAGGTAGGGAGGTAAAACGGGATAAGGCCTGGTTAAGTCAGGACAACTCGCATCCAATCAACAATTCTCCAATGCAACAACAAACACAACAAATGTTATTTTCCACTGCCTTCCACAGCCACCTAAATTAGCAGATTATCTAAAGCAAGGTTTGACCGACGATAGACGAACCTCCGTTAGAGCGGAGATCAAGCAGACCTTGACCAAAAGAACACTGAAAATTTGCACAGTCTCTTGTTTTACAATTTTATTTAGTGACGGGAGATTGCGTGAGATCATTAAAATAAAATAAAAACATATTTTTGCTATACCTACACTTTTGTATAGCCTAGGACCATCCTACTATTGTTGGATGAGCGTAGCGAAGATTCCATTCTACTACACTGGAGAAAAAAATCCTGAATGATTTTTTTTTCCCTTTCTTTCTTTTGTATTTTTGTGTCTCTGTTAACACGATTCCGGCTAAACCGATACTCCAATTGCGATGAAATTTTCTGGAGACTTTTTAAATCTCTGAACTTAGAACTGCCACCTTTTTGAGCGCAATCGAAAAATTATTTCTTATTAAAATCGCAATTTTACGATTTTTTTTGTTATTTAAAAAAAATTCTTCGACTTATAGGCCTAACACCTACATGCTTTATTCGAAGTAATGATTTGTTCACAGAATCTTAATTTTATGAATTAATATATTCGTGTGAAATTTGAGCGCAATCGAAAAATTATTTCTTATGAAAATTGCAATTTTACGATTTTTCTAATTTTTAAAACATTCTTTTACTTATAACCCCCAAAATGCTTTATCCAATTGTAATGATTTTTGCAGAGAACCTTAATTTTATGCATTAATATATTATTGGTATGAATTTTGAGCGCGGTTGAAAAATTATTTCTCATGAAAATCGCAATTTTACGCTTTTTGTTTAAAAAAAAATTCTTCAACTTACAACACCTAGGCCCATGGTACAAGGATATCTCTGTGTGGCTAGGTATGACACTGCGCATCTCCGCCGCGAGTGTGACGTCAGCCCGATCTCGTTCATGTGAATCAGATAGCGCCCGGCCGTATACGCCACACGTGTTCATTGCTCCACTCTGTATTTCTCAAGTTATTTGATGGATCGCGACTGAGTTTTCAGTATACGAACATTATTGTTCATTGATACTGTGCTAGTACTAACGAGTAGTGACAGTTTACGACATTTTTCCATTAGCAATTAACTGGAATGGTTTTCATTAGAGCGATATCTCAACTTGCATATACATTCAACTTCCAAATCATAACAGATTCAAGTGCCCCATCTCATCAAGATATCTCTGAGCAGTGTGTAATCAGTAGTCTTAGTGGAACAGTTGTCGTGACCCTGGTCCAGATATTATCTTGCTCGTGAAAAGTTCGCTCAATTTTGTGTCAAACATATATTTGCGTGAATGAAATTCTCTTCATGTCGCAGTTTTAATAGCATTTTAGACAATTATTGTTAGTGGGTTTAATACGGACATATGGATGTTTAATGGATGTACAACGCCAGTCAGTGCCTATTTGATATTAGGCCTACTTTTTTGTTTTGCGTGTCACAAATGATAATTTTATTGTGTATAAGTTATAGACCCTCGACGATACATTTGGGCCTGTTCTCACTAATTAGTTTTCTTATAAGGGGATAGGACTTACGTGTTAAATAACAAAAACATAATTCTTATGACGGACCAATCGGACGTTAATAATTCCATTGATTATAATTCTTCGACCAATCAAACTAGCCTAAAACAATTCCTAAAGAATAAAACACGGTTGTAGAAACTGGGCCTTGCTTTACGTCGCTAATAATTTTTTTTAAAGTCAATCAAAAGCCTTACATTGACAGAAAAATATCAACATATTTTCACTCACGCGAATATGCATCCGAATAAAATAAAACAATTCATGAAGATATAGTCTACCCAAAGAACATGCCGAAGGAAACGCACATTTGTAAGTGCTGAAATGTTTGATTTAATTATTTCGAAGTACGCGTATTTATTACATAATGTTTTAGCTGAGGGAGATGTAAAGTTGATTTAGAAATTAATTACAATCAAGGACCCTTTTATTCCCGCGTCTAATTACATTCTAATATAATTTTGGTGAAAACGGTTGTGCATTATTTGTCCATTTGATCTAGCTATTTCGATTACTATTTGATTATTATTTCGATTGTCTGTATTAGTCTACAATGTGTAATCTTTTACGCAATAAATAATTGCGTGGTAACAGGTTTTATTAGATTTGTAATCCTATATTTCAGTATCAGATAATTCGTCTGCACTACAACAATAATTATCAACTTGTGTTAAATCACGGGTTGGAAGGTTTAAAACATAAATAACGAAAAATCACGCACGGATTTCTTTACTTGTTATAATTTATATATACACTTTAACTATCCCAAAAGTGTATCACAGTAACACTTGTGAGTAGGCCCTATGCATCATATTACGGCTAATATAAGTAATTAACTACAATAAGCCCATAAAACTATCTACCCACATAATTCCTGAACAGTATGTACATAGTAACAAAAAGCAAGAAAGTTTTTAGTTCGGACAATGAATAGTTATTTGGAAATTATTTTACGATTGCGGGATTTTATCACGCGCCGAGCGGTAGCCGGCTCGGGGAGATGATCGGGATAACGTCATGCGCGGACTGGACGCAAACGCGTTCACCGGAATGCCAGACCTGGGTAAGGAAGAATATCATTGGATCATGACCTAGGCCTACATGCTTTATCCGATCGCAATGACATTTTAACAGAACCTTAATTTTATGAATTTTTATATTTGTGTGAAATTTGAGCGCAATCGAAAAATAATTTATCATGACAGTCGCAATTTTACGCTTTTTTCGTTTAAAAAAACATACGCTCATCCAACAACGCGCCTGAAAAAGCGTTTGCGAAGCTTCCTAGTTATCTACATTAGTAATCAAAATTAGTTACGAGGGGACGCTGAGCTTGGCCCAACTTAAATGCGTGCACTCGGGTGTTGATGATTTTTGCTGAACGGTTGGTAATATTTTGCATGAATGTTCATAAAATACTTTTATATTGATATCCGCACTTGGTTGCAAAAAAAGCCTTAAGTAAAGATCCATTGCGAGACATGAGTTCAGAACGTGAAAAAAAAGGAAAATCCAAAACATGGATTTCAATTCTGGAAATTCCCACCAAACCGTTTCTTAGGATAAAAACAAATTAACCTGCACGTTCACATTGATTTATACGTTGATATATACAGTATGAAAATTAGAGTTAAAAAATCTATACACTTGGAATAAATTCCCGAAGTTCGCAAAAATTTAGTCAACTACGGAGATTTCATGATTTTTTTATTCAAAATCAATTCATTTAGGAATACGCGTACTGGATGGATAGCATAAATTGATTCTTTATTAACGTTCGTGTGAAATATGATACCAATGTTATTAACGTCTGCCCGGAAAATCCAGAAAGCCTAGCGCTTAAACTCGTCTCCGTGCCAGCCTCAGCGACCCCTCTTAAAATGACTTGTTAATCTTCTCGGATGCAGTTTTGTTGCCGAATATTGGTTCTAGAGCTAACTGTCATGTGTTATCTAACCGGTGGCCACAGTGCTGCCATCCCTCGGCCGTAGCATTCTTAACCGAACCAACTAAATAAAGTCGCTCCTGTTCGTATCACGGATGTCCCCACCCCTCCACCCTCCCCCTTCCGCCTACCTGATCTATGAATACTCTACTTGTTCACCCTTTCTCTCCAATGACTTAGACCCAACATAACAGTAACACTCGTAGACCCTCCCTACCGTGTCTTACCTCATTCCCCCCTCCCGACTCTCCCCGTGCCCCTCTTGCTGCCCTACGTTGCATCTTCTCCATCTCTGCGACCTCACCTTCCAATGCAGACCCCATACCGATGCGTCTTGACCACTACCTTATTACTAGATACGAGAAAGTAGCATGTTTATTCTTTATAAATAACTAGGCCGCTTCGCGAATGCTTTTTTTAGTCGCATTGATGGATGAGCTTTTTTGTAAGTTTTTAGTTTGCGTGGGATCTCTTTACTTTTGCAAGTGCTTTTTGAACGCATTGTAGGTGATTGTTGAAAAGTTTCTATTGTTACTTGTTAATTGTTATTATATAGGCCCTTCCTAAAAAATCTTATATTAAAACCTTTATTTCTATGTATTCTGACTAACTTTTCCAACTTTTTCTTTCAAAAGGTACTACAGGTAGGCCTACATCACAATAACCTTAATGTCCATGTAAAATATGAACGTTGTAGCCCCACCCGTTTGGTCAGAATCGGCCCAAATGTCACAAAAATATCGCACTAAAAATCGAAAAAATATCGTAAAAGTACGATATTTATGAGAAATATTTCTTAGATTGTACCCGAAAACGTGGCAAGTCTAAGTTTAGAGATTTCGAAGGTCCCCTCCAATTTTCATCAAGATCGCATATTGATGGTGAAGAACCAATACCTTCTATTTGCCATTTTCTGCAAAAATGAGATTTTTGTGTCTATGGATACACAAAATTATTTTGAATTTTTTGATGTTAATAGCTCCTATCTAACAATGCTTAAACATCTCCAAAAGAGACTACTAGGCCTACCTTACTAGGCCTATGTACTACCTTACATCAATATCTTCTATCTGCCACTGCCAACTAGTTACTTTTTTTATGCCTAAATCAGTTTTAATGCTCTCCTGAACAATTTGCTTTTTGGCAGATAGAAGGTATTGGTTCTTCACCATTGATATGCCGTTTGCTTGGTAGAGTGCGAACAAACAAACAGACAGAAAAACAAACGAACAAAAAAAAACACCCGAGCTAAATTTTTTGGATGCTCTGTGAAATTGAAGTTTTTGCTTCGCTCATCCAATTAAATGATCATTAATTAATTTTGTATTTCAATGTATAAACTCATCAAAGTGCTGTTTTTAACGTTTATTACATTTTTATAATTGGTTACAGTAAAATACTCCCAGGCCTACTTTTGTAGGTATCAAAATTTAAAGTCAGTTGGTTTTAATTTTACCAATATCAACAAGCAAAGTAATCCCATTTCCAAGTTATTGAACCTGAAAAATTAAAAACTTAAAAAATAGCAAAATTAATATTCAAAATCAAAATGCTACTTTCCCGAATCTCCAGCTATAACAAACCTGGCCCCAGCCCAGACCTTGTTCCAGATACCATTTTGTATAGGGCCTAGGTCCTTTAATAGTACCAAAAAAAACAAATGACAATAATTGGAACCCTATGATCACTCATCCCCTCCACTACATCGGACCCAACCCAAACTCCCTCCGGCCTTACTAATATCCCATCCAAAACAAAACATTATCCCCTCCCCTCCCAGTAGCCTATGACCCTATGCCCCCTGTACCCCCCTGTATTGTATAGCTCCCTGTAGCAATGCAGTTTGTCAAAGGATACACACACACAAAACTAGTGTTAATCTCTGTTGGCGGCAAGACCGCATTAGATAACAATGGCAAGGATAGTCCCGTTCCCCTGACATCTACGGTCCCCAAAACCTTTCTGCGTCATCTTTGTTTGGGGGGGGGGGGGGGGGAGTTACTCAAAAAACACTCGTCAATTGGAGGTCACGTTTGGTTTTTATCGTGAAGCGTTATGTGGACAGACAGAGAAGTGACCAAGACAAACCGGCTTCCTACCCCTCCCCCTAATACACTCAATAAATTTACAAATCTCCTGCTGTAGCCAACACCTTACCCCTATCCCTGCACTACCTCCTTCAACCTATTCCAAACTCCCCCATCCCTTCCTCATCTTAAAGAAAGTCTTAACACATCATTTCAACTTCCTCATCAAAGTACAGAAGTCAAAAGATGATATGAGCCTATTATTAATTAATTTATATATTCGTATTTATCAACGTATGTCGCGATATCTTCTAATAATTTCACAGTATTGAATGTTGAACTATGAGTAGAGGTACGTGAAAATAGCGTTTTGTGAATAGATGCTACAAAGCGATGATATATATAAACGATATTGATATATATAAACGACTTGGCGCAATATATACAGGAAAGAAGCGAGGTAAAGATCAAGTTATTTGCGGATGATGTGGTGCTTTGGTGTAGTGACAGAGACGTACAGAAAATGGAGTTAGAAATGAACAAGGCATTGCAAGCATTAGAAGAATGGACCAGGGAAAATGGGATGGTAGTAAATGAAACAAAAACAGTATACAATTATTGTACAACAGGAAGAACAATGCCCCAGTTTAACCTAAAATACAAAGGAGTAAGCTTAAAATACGAAGAAGACCCAATCTATCTTGGCGTAATGATGGATAAGAAAATGACGATGTCTAGCCATATCGACAGAATGTGCCAATTAAGTAATAAAAGACTAGGCTTACTGAAAAGAGTATCAGGGGTAACTTGGGGAGCCAATGTCAATACACTATCTACGACATACAAAACATACATACGTCCAGTGTTGGAATATGGAAATGCCATGTTGATTAACACTTCAAAAACACACTTGGACAAGCTCAACATTATCCAAAATAAAGCCCTGAGGATCATAACAGGAGGAGTGAAAACCACACCTATCACCGCAATGGAAACAGTAGCTGAAGTCCCACCACTGGAAGCAAGGAGAAATGTAGCAGCTGGAAGCCTGTACGAAAAAATGGTTCGCTTGGATGTAGATTATTGGGACAGAGATCCCCAAGAAGGCCTTAAAACACAAAAAACATTCATAACTGAAGCTAGAAATGTAGTGGGAAAGTTAATGGGGGAAGTGATAACTGAAAACAGACAAGAAATAGGAAAACCCAAACATTCATATGTCATCATTGGAAGTAAACCATCAACTAAATATTGAAGGAATACAAGAGAAAAAGAAGAACTATCAAGAGGAGCATATGAGAAGTCTGGCACTAAGATTTATTCACAAAGAATACCCAGAGAAGGAGTGGCTGCATATATACACTGATGGATCAGCAACACCAGGAGAAGGGAATGCAGGTGCAGGAATACACAGTAGAGAGTTTGAGGAATCATTCCGAGCAGGATCAAATGGGAGTAACTTTGATGGGGAGATGAGAGCAATAAGCAAAGCGTTGGAGAAGATTGAATACTTTAGAAAAAGGAAGGTGGTGATACTAACAGACTCAAGAGCATCTATCCAGGCTATAGTGAGTAGAGAAGAAACAGAAGCAGAAATAAGAAACTGCAAGATAAGAATCCTTAGGTTGATGAATGCAGGTAACACAGTAATGCTACAGTGGATACCGGCACACTGCGGCATAAACGGAAACGAGAAGGCTGATTTCCTCGCTAAAATGGGAAGTAAAACCAAGCAATTCATAAACAACATTTCATACAGATCAGCTAAATCACATCTGAAATCAGCCAGCAACTCGGAGGTAAAGAAAGCATGGAAGGAGAAAGGCAAGAATAAAATGTGGAGTGAGCTGGTTAAAAAGGAAAGGAAGAAATGATAGGACAAACCATTATAGGAGAAGAACTACAACAGCACAGTTTAGACTAGATACCGGCCATGACTTGCTAGCAAAGCACTTACATAGAATAGGTGTGATGGAGAGCAGCATGTGTAAACTCTGTGGTGATGGAACACAGGACAGACAACATCTATTTAGATGCGCTACATTGAAAGGACACTATGGGGAAATGCCAGGGGGTATGGACAGGAGGGAACAGGAGTCCTATCTTTACTGGTTGTCAAGACACATGATGACATAGATATGTCAATGTGGGCATAAGAGAAGAAGACAAAGCGCTAAATTTTCACTTAAAACTAAGGTTTTCAAGTCCTATTTTATTTTTTTTCTATAGTATCTTTAATTTGTTTATACACATCTTTATTCAGTTGATATTATTTCAACCTTGAACCTTGATGACCAAATTTCAAATTAAAAATCTGAAAAAAGTTCAAACACAAGGTTTTGAAATAAGCCAAAAAATAGATGCTACAAAACGCTATAAAACACTACTTAAAAGCACCTCTAACTATGAGGCATTGAATCTTGTTCCTCTGTCAGTCATTTCAAGTAACATGTAATGACAGTCATCAATCACATCATCCATCGCAGTTTCCCATTTCTGGCAGGGTCCTGCGTTTCTATCCTCCACAATCGTATCTCCTCTTGCCTCAGCAGGTCTCCTTCCTTTCAAGCAGCAGTGCAGAGCAGTGTGGCTCGTTGGTCTTGTGGTTAGCCACCTGCTTCCAATGCAGAAGGTCCAGGGTTCGATTCCCGCTTGAGTCAGAAGTTTTTTTACTTCTGATTTGGACTTAAGTCCATCAGTTCTTGTTTAGGAATTTGTAAACGGTGACTTTGGAGCCGTCCTAGCAACGAGGCACATAATAAATTATATAAATAAATAGTGGGAGATCCGTGGTTCGAGTCCCGGTCGGGGCGGACTTTTTTAATTTCTGGATTGTATTAAATAATAAATTTAAAGTTGTTTTGAATCGGCCTTGTTGATTCTGGCGTTGATCCGCGGGTGTTCGCACTGTACATACCACTGATTGCTATATTTCCTATTAAAAATATTGAACTTTGGTTGGTTATCGTTCACTCATATTGCGTCGGGGCCTGCAGGATTGTGTTGGTCACTTTGGTTTAATGTCCCCTCCCACTGAAAATCGGTTGTGTGACTGAGTGGGTAGACTCTAAATACGGATTTATTTAAAGTCATTTTTATCACTTCAAAATTGTATAGTTGCAACTGTCATCAGCAGGAGAAAAGTGTTGTCGCTATGTCCTCTTTCCCAGCCTATCAAACCTTCTCCAATCTATAATAAACTAAAACAAGCCAGGCCTTTTTTGCACTTTGTTAACTAGGGC
Source organism: Sweltsa coloradensis (assembly GCA_024449915.1). NCBI lineage: Eukaryota > Metazoa > Arthropoda > Insecta > Plecoptera > Chloroperlidae > Sweltsa > Sweltsa coloradensis. The sequence goes on along the minus strand of JAMZAV010000678.1, from coordinate 411,937 downwards.
CTACGAAATTGTATGAAATTACGCAAACAAACTGGAGTCTATCTTACAAATTCAGACCCAAAATTCCACTTTCATATGAAAATAATTTGTTCATTATTAATTCATTTGATAAGACAAAAAATTGCAAACAGAATTGTATCAAATAGTCTTAATACAAATTAAATCACAAAAAATGAACTGGCATCAAAATTAAAATCAGTACTTTTTGTAATGATATAGAAATTTTTAAAATGCTGTTTTAAGGCTAAATTTAATATTTTAAATCAACTACGATCTTTTCCTTGATATCTTCCTCTACCTTAGCTGTACACCATTGTCGATTTTCTCATAGTTACTAGGCCTACAATTAACTACAACATTTTGAATTCCTACATTACAGTGAGGTCTACGTATTGCTTTTAATGCCGTCGCGTACATTCCATATTCCTAGCGAGTTTAAGGATTATTTCAACAACATTTCTCTCGAAACTCGATTCAATGTCTCTCGATCGCCGCCCACAGTCGGAAGTAGAAATTTATGTCACTGCAGAGTCCATAAAAATAGCCCCTGTAAAAAATTCGTTGCTTGGGTAACCGCAGACTCTCCATTTCATTTGAGACTATAAAGAACGGGAAAAAATACAAAATTTTCAAAGGGTAGGCTATAGTCTTCGTAAATTTTTTGGACCCAATATGTACTAAACTGATGGTTGAGTGAAACTATTTTGTAGAGTGTGTATATGCAGTACTTGATTTGAAAAACGACCACAGTTGACCGTCAATTCAAATTACATAAAAATAAGCTGGCGTCAAAATTCAAAATAAGTTTATTTTTGTTTATTTTGTGATTTAATAGGCTATTTTTTTTTTTTACCATTTGTCATTATCTCAACCTTACTCACTAGCTTAGCTGTACATCATTGATTCATTGTCCATTTCCCCACTGACAATTACTATAGTAGTTTGAAATGCTTTTCATACCGTTGCTTATATTCCATATCCCTAGCGATTTTTAGGATTATTTCAACAGCACCACACGTACTTTAAGTCTAGTTTCTTTTCCGTCAAGAATTGGCTTAAGGTGTCGATCTGTATGATAGCTCTCTTTGTATCGGTGGTTACAGTGTTATTATTTACTACAATTCAGAAATTAAAAAAGTCCGCCCCAACCGGGATTCGAACCACGGGTCTCCTGCATTCCAGGCGAGCGTCTTAACCACTAGACCATCAGGACGGGTACATTTTAATCACTTAATTGTAGATGCATTATACATCTGAATGGAAGGAACAGTACTGCAACGAATATCTGTTGCCTTGGAACTGACCACCAAACATTAAGACGTTCACCTGGAATGTGGGAGACCCGTGGTTCGATTCCCGGTTGGGGCGGACTTTTTTAATTTCTGAATTGTAGTAAATAATAACAATTACACCTACAGGAGTGTTTTCCGACCAACCAAATCGAGAAATGGTTACAGTGTTGTGTTTCGCAAGCAACATTACTTTCCGTTGAACGTCAACTATCGGTAGCAAGAAACTTAGTAAAGGCGGTGTTGTTTTATTCTCAACGAAAACAAACTCTTGATTTAGCTCCCATCGTGTTGGGTAGGAAGAAGTTTTCCCCCACCTAGTTCCTACCACCTGACTTAGGCCTACATTCTCCTCAACCACCATCTTAATTGTGCAATTATGTAGTTTTTGCTAGAGATGTCTTAACAATTAATTACTACAATCAAAATCAAGCCCTGTTGATCCGACATAAAAAAAAATAGCAAATTTGTAACTTGTTATATGAAGTCGGTCAATAATTTTTTTATGAATTGAATTTCTTGCATTATTTTTCATATTAATTAAGTACAGTTAAACTGAAAAATTAATTTGTTTTGACCAACTTTCTACTTAAGCATCAAACTGGATAACTCCTTGTATGAGCAGACTTGGCTCGGAATGCTCCTAGTTCAAGAAGCCTCGATGTAACTACTAGAGGCAATAGTGTAGGATCAGGTTAAATATATTTGACTATTAATTGTTCAACAAATAATAGCAAATGACATATATAAATTGGTTTTTAAAGATTTGCAGGGATATAGTCCCAAAATTACTCTTTGATTTACTTTTTTTATTTAATGTATGGACTAAACAACTATAAAAACTGATTTTTCTCAAGATCACATCCAAAATAATATTCCCACCCCCCACTCCCAGTAGCCCTTGATCCTCCTCTAAATCCAGCTCAATGCTACCTAACAACGCTAATTAATCAATAGATTGTCAAAGAATGATACACAAATAAACCTCGTACAGTGATCGCTTTTGGTGTTTGTGCCGGGTGTGAACAAAGTTCCTTTTTAAATGAGGATAGCCCTCACCAAAACCTTACCATATCATCTTTGTTAGGGAAGGGGGGGGGCAATGCCATCCAAAACACATATGCGAGTCAGAGGTTGTTTGGTTTATACCGTGAAACGTGACACTGACTGACAGAAAAGTGATGGGTGTAGGGAAGCTTTGCTCCCCATCATGCTCATTACTGCTTCCTGTTCTCACTCCCAACGTTGTCAGAAATTACCAAATCCACTGGTGTAACCAGCACCCTACCACTAGCACCCACCACTACCTCCTCCAACCTATGCCGTCCGCAGTGGCTCATACGATTGGGGCTTAGGTCCACAGTGTATGTCACTAGGACGTGAGTGCGAATCCCACATAAGGTATGTTTTTTTTTGTAGGCTATCTATTGTCCTTCACCCTCATCTGTCACCACTCATTTGAATGCATAGTAGAGGCGTTAAGCAACAAAAATCAATCAATCAGTTCTCCGACCTTTTCATAACCCTTCCTTCAAGCATCCTCAGGTGTAGGGACATCTCCTACGACATCCATGCAAACTCCCTCTTAAAGAAAGTCTAATTTATAATTTCAAACACCATTCTTATTTATTTATTCTATCATTTGTCAATATATTGTTAACAGGGCAAATCCCCACCAGTAACCTACAATAAAAACAAAAAATATGTACAAACATCTAAAAAAAATAAACATTACAGTGATACTGTCAAAGTCAACCTTAAATTAAAACTTGAAATTTTATTTTACACACATCTTGCACTGCTCTCTTGAATGAAGCCAATGACACATTAAATGGATCTAGCTCTGATGGAGCTAGATCATTGTAATCAACCTGAACATGATTCAGGCAAGTGTATCGAAAAACATCTATAGTACAGTGTTTTGGTAAAACATACATGCCCCTTTGCCTAGTCGCTCTGGAAGGTACACGGAAGTGTTGTTTATTAGTGTGGCTCGTTGGTCTCGGTGTGGCTCGTTGGTCTTGTGGTTAGCGTATCTGCTTCCAATGCAGAAGGTCCAGGGTTCGATTCCTGCTAAAGCCAGAAGTTTTTTAACTTCTGATTTGGACTTTTTAAAGTCCACAGTTATTGTCTTGGGAATTTGTAAACGGTGACTTTGGAGCCGTTCTAGCAACGAAGCACATAATAAATTCAGAATTGTTCTGAATCGGCCTTGTTGATTCTGGCGTTGATCCGCGGGTGTTTGCACTGTCCATACCACTGATTGCTATATTTCCTATTAAAAATATAGATCTTTGGTTGGTTATCGCTCACTCGTCGATTGCGTTGGGGCCTACAGGGTTGGCTTGGTTGCTTTGATTTACTATCCCCCACTGAAAATCAGTTACTTATATAACTGAGTGGGTAGAATCTACATTCAATTTATTTATTTTTATCTATCCCAACAAGTTATTACAGTAAAGAAAATGTGCATGCAATACTAGATCAGTGACGTTGCACCTAGACTCGGAAATCCCCTGGCAGTATTGGTTTTATGGCTTGTTATTAGGGTTCCACACATGGCTGGCATATTCTAAGGTGCTATGCACGATGGAAAAGTACAGCACCATATTACATTCAGCATCAGTGCCATATTTTGAATGAAAATAAAATTGTGATTTTTTATTCTTTTGTGACTAAGATGCAATTACTTTTGATGAAGTATCCGACTGGCGATCAGGAGACTCTGGTTTGAAACCTAGCTGAGATTGATTTTGTAATATCTAGATTTGTTTCCATATTTCCATATCCATGTTCCATATTATTGAAGACCGTGTTCTTATCCTTGCTTGACAACCTTGCAAAGTTTCACATCATGCCAACCTAGCTTCTGGAAATGCTCCCAATCATGTCTTAAAAATATTGTTCCATCGTAACACTTTCTGTTGAAATTCTTTGCACATTTCACTCACCTCTGTATCTTTCCTGCATTCGAGCCCACCTCTCTTCAAATACGAATGGGAATGAATTATTGTTCAATAATCTGTAATCTACTTACTTTATTTTTTATTTGTTGTAAGTTGTAACGTCTATCCTGGTTATAAAAATTGATTTACAAAATTACAATAAATTAAACCAATTGCCTATGTACGGAAAATACTATTGAGTTAAATGTTTATTGAAAAGATACATTACATGCACTTCTTATGCATATTGCCTCATCACCACTATAACTCGAATAAAGTGTTAGTGTCACAATAATGATTTGACATTTTGCGATTTCGTAAACCTATTTCACACTACTGTATTTCCTACCCAAGTAATTTTATGTAACTGATAGATATTGAAGATTGTTCGCTCGGTCCGTCTGTTAGTCGCGTTGTAATGATGAAGTCATTCATTGCCGTTTCCTGCTTTTGACAGTCGCCTTTAGTTTTGCAACCACGTTTTTCTACTTTTTTCTCTCCTCCCACAAGCGTATTTCTTAAACATCTTCATAGCTCTCTCCTCTTGCCTCTTAAGTCTCTTGCTATGGTAGTTTTCCATCTTGTCCTTGGTGTCCCACATCTTCTTCCTTCTCAGTCAGTTTGTTCATAGAATTGAATGAAATTACCCGAACTTAAAGTTCACTAGGATCTATCAATTCAGACCCAAAATACCACTTTCTAGAAAACATTATTCCTTTATTATTATTATTTGTTTGATAAGACTAAATCGCAAACCAAATTGTATCAAATAGTCTAAAGACAAATTGAATCACAAAAAAAAAGCTTGCATCAAAAATAAAAAGTAAGTCTTCTTTTTTACACTAAGGAGAAATTCTGAATTTGGTATTTTGTGGGCTAAATTTAATTTTTCAAATCACCAACTTACAACCTTTCACCTTCAACCTTGCTCTAGCTTAGCTGTATATCATTCATTGGCCATTTCCCACTTACAATGACTATAGACTTTGGTACAGTATAGCCCTTCATGCGTTGCGTTGCGTACATTCCTTATTCCTAGCAAGTTTTAGGATTATTTAACAACGCGATGGCCGCCCTTAGGTCGCGATTCAAAATCTATTAGTCTGTGCCGAGTCCGTTACAGAAATTCAAAAGGATATTCAAAATTTTGATTGCCGTATGTAAACTAAATTTAATTATAATTACAAACTTTCATTACCTCAACCATCCTCTATCTTACCTGTACATGATCCATTTTTCCACCGACGATTACTATAGTTAGAATGCCTGCCTTTAATGCTGTTGCATGCATTCCATATTCCTAGCAAGTTTTAGGATAGTTTCAACTACACCACCCCTACTTAACAGTCTAGTTTCTCTTCAGTCAGAGTTCACTACAGAAGGTGTCGATCTTTACAATAGCCCTTTGTATCGATGATCACAATGCATTTCACAGCATTACTTTCCTTTGGAAGAACACGTACCGACTGTACTGTTGCCAGTGAAATAAGAATAAGAAGTGTCACTGTATCGTAACGGAAAACAAACTCTTGTTTTTTTGTGAGGCTCGTTGGTCTTGTGGTTAGCGTCTCTGCTTCCAATGCAGAAGGTCCAGGGTTCGATTCTCGCTAAAGTCGGAAGTTTTTTAACTTCTGATTTGGACTTGAGTCCATCAGTTCTTGTCTTATGAATTTGTAAACGGTGACTTTGGAGACGTCCTAGCAACGAGGCACATAATAAATTTAAAGTTGTTCTGAATTGGCCTTGTTGATTCTGGCGTTGATCCGCGGGAGTTCGCACTGTCCATACCACTGATTGCTATATTTCTTATTAAAAATATCGATCTTTGGTTGGTTATCGCTCACTCGTCGATTGCGTCGGAGCCTCCAGTGTTGGCTTGGTCGCTTTGGTTTAATGCCACCCACTGAAAATCAGTTATATGACTTGAGTGGGTAGACTCGAAATAGTTATATGAATATTTATTTATTTACTCTTCGTTAGCTAATTCCCATCGTGTAGGGTAGGCAGGAGTTTCCCCCACTTGGTTCCTATCACCGGCACCTTGACTATATTTTCCCATTTCTAATCTCAACTGTTGCAATCATGTACTTCGTGCTAGAGATGCACATCGAGTAATTGATACTACTCAAAATCGAGCCCTGTTGAAACGATAGAATAAAAAATATGTCAAATTTGTAATTTGATACCGATCAATAATTTTTATAAATTCAAATTTTTGCATTATTTTTCATATTGATAGCTGAAAAGTAATTTGTTTTGTTGTTTTCTACAAAACAAATCTGAATCAATCCCTTCCTAGTTCCTTGCATAAGCTGACAGGATATTTACTATCTATGGTCGTGCTGAGCTCGGAACACTCCTGGTTCAAGAAAGCCTAAGCAAAACAATACCATAATCTGACCAGATTTTATATTCATCCCTTTATCGTTTATTTGTGTTTGAACAGTTCTGTTTCTCTTAGTATTCTTACATTATCACACAGATAATTTAAGCGAATTAAGGCTATAAATAGGGATCCAAAGATTTACTTGAGATATAGTCCCAAAATTGCTTGTTATGTGTTTTTGATTGCATATGTTGGCCTAGTGCGTTTGAATGTCATTTCAAAACCCAAAATAACCCTCTTTTGGATGAAAATGAGAAATAAAATACTTTTAATAAGCATAATTGCCCACAATTGCAGTCTTTGATTATGCAATACGTGGTTCTAAATTAGACAAACCAATTTTCTGCCTTATCTGGTCATTCTGTTCCAAGGATAAAACAGAATAATTATTAGTTTTTGTGTGGCTCGTTGGTCTTGTGGTTAGCATATCTGCTTCCAATGCAGAAGGTCCAGGGTTCGATTCCCGCCAAAGTCGGAAGTTTTTTTACTTCTGACTTGGACTTAAGTCCATCAGTTCTTGTCTGAGGAGTTTGTAAACGGTGACTTTGGAGCCGTCCTAGCAACAAAGCACAATAAATTCAGAGTTGTTCTGAATCGGCCTTGTTGATTCTGGCGTTGATTCGCGGGTGTTTGCACTGTCCATACCACTGATAGCTATATTTCCTATTAAAAATATCGATCTTTGGTTGGTTATCGCTCACTCGTCGATTGCGTCGGGGCCTACAGGGTTGGCTTGGTCGCTTTGATTCACTGTTCCCCACTGAAAATCAGTTATATAACTGAGTGGGTAGACTCTAAATACAATTTATTTATTTTTTATTACAATTTCATAATGCAAGATTTCACAAAGTAAAGTAGGTACCCTCCTATGATCCCTGTTCCCACGCTATAAATCATACCCTACCTTAGACCCTACATCTTCTCCCCTTCAAACCGTTCCGACGTAGGTGGCCACATTTGAGCAAACTACAAAGTTTGTATTGTAATTAGTTATCACTCGGTTGATGGTAGGTAATTTTGCTTCAAAATGGCAATAAACATTGGTGTTGAAGCCATTTTCTCCGTGCAAAGTTGTCGGAAAACAATTAACAACGCTTATTCAAGCGCAGCACTTGCACCGTTTGCATTAAAAACTTGTCACTTCCTCAATTCAAATCCTACGCAATTATGTACTATAGATTTAGTTAAATAGAGTAACGAATTAAAAGGTCGCTAGATTTTGTTACTAGGTGTCTGTATTGTTAAAAGTCCGGTCCTGTGCAAAAACATAATGCAGGTTCTGTTGATTACACTTCGTAATTTTTTAAATACATTTATGCAAAATTTGCGACGTTGTATGTACCGATCTGCTTATTGATGCATGTAATCCCTAGTTAAGATCAATACATCGAACCCATGGCCCTTTGATCGCCTTGCCAAACCGGTTATATTGATTTGAGCCAAGCTACTTTTATGAATAGTTATCATATTGAATAAGTATTTTGTATCGGAATGCAAAAAATTGGTTTGTGAGCTATTTTTATTCCCCGTCAAGTTGCGAACATTAACACGCTTATTCAGCGCAGCACACACAAGTTTCGATGAAACAATTGTCACTTCCTCATTCGACCTACATCAAATTTATGTCAAATTTAGTAAATACAGTACGAATAAAAAATACGCATTTTAGATGTCATAGATTGTATACTGGTGCCGTAGTTAGAAGTCCGGTGCTGGTCGATACAATAAGCAGCGTTTCAGTTGATCACAACACTACGAATTTTATAAACATTTTTGGACAAACATTTAGTCTTTGAAGTCTGGTATTGTTACACTGCTTATTGTGACAGTGATGAGAATTTAGCCCCAGACTGATGATGAGTAATGACGATGTCCCAGTGGCCACTTAGTGATGCTAGACCAAACTAGTTATATTAAACCATTTGTACTTTTTTAATGAAAGGTAACATTCATAATAGTTGAGCTAAGTCTGATAACAAAAAAACTTTTGGAGTTGTGATGGTTAGACTTTATATCCATCTCACACACTATTGCTCATTTCAACCGCTATTTGTAGGAACATTTCAAAAACTAATGTTTAACATCTATAGTATCGCACGAAAGATAGTTACATCAGCCTGATGAACGGTACGATCCAGATTTTTCAGTTCACAATATAGCCAAAGTACAAACATTTTTACAATAAATTACCAAAGTTTTAGCACTTCATTATAGTAGCTCAATCAACAATAGAGTAAGCCTAGTTAGCACAGCCTGATGATCTGGGTTCGAGTCCCAGACAGGCTGACTTTCAAGTACACAACACACACAACAGACATACACAACCACTTTTGGAAAACATTTACAATGAAATAATTGTTTTAACACTTCATAATAGTAGCGCAACAATAGAGTAGCTAAAATCAGTAATTTTAGGTTCAAATATAGCAAAGTTTTGTCCTAGTGAAATACCTGAGAAATCCACTACTACGGTAATAAGATTTAGAATTTTCTTTTTAAATTCACATTATCGATTGCAATAGATTTGTGATCAATGTTGCACATACATCGATTATTCGATTGGTAGAGCATCGCTACATTGAGGCGGAAGTTTTGGGTTTGATCCCCAGTCGGGGCAAATTTTTACGATTTTTGCTATCAAATGCTGATTATAAGATGCCTAATAATTTAAATGGAAATTTTGATAGTTGATTAGGAAATATCACCTAACGGCAACCCTTCTCATTTCATGATTTAATTCATAGAGGAATTATTAGTGGTGGAAGAGTTGATATATGGAATACAATCCAGACATAACAAAACAACTCGACTTGGGATTGAACGCAGGTCCCCTGCTTGCCTGGTGGACGTCTTAACCACTAGACCACCAAGCAAGCTAGCGGTAGTCCTGCTGGGTTTAATCCCCGGCCGAGTTGGATTTTGTAATTTTCAGATTATGTTCCATTTAATCGAACTGTTGAAATCTAATTGAGTAGTACAGTCGTAATTAGCTGTCGCATGTATTCATGAATGCACATTAAGTAACGTAAATAAAAATTCTTCATTAAATTTCTCGACTTGATAAGTCTGGAAAAACTCCAGTAGGGCCTATGTGTAATTGTTATTATTTAATACAATATATTCAGAAATGAAAAACTCCATCTCGACCGGGGTTCGAACCTGGGTCTCCCACATTCCAGGTAGGCGCCTCAGCCAACTAGACCACCAAGACGGTAACTTTTGACTTCAGAATTGTAGTTGCCTTCAGATCTATAATGCAACTACTATTCAGAAGTTAAGAAGTTCTTGGTGGTCTAGTTAGATGAGTGCCTACCTGGAATGCGGGAGACCCAGGTGCGAACCCCGGTCGGGATGCAGTTGATAATGTCGGAATTTTGTTTAATATTCACCGTTTAATGGTTTGCATTTCTATTGTAGCTTTAAAACTTGTCAATTATCTCCCCTGTGTTTAACTGCATAGAATGTCTTACCATGAGTAGTAAAAATGTTGTTGGTGAAAAATTTTGGTTGGTGAAACTTTTGATTGTTTTGACAGCAAAATCTGTAGTAAAAATGCAAATAATAACAATAAAAGATAGTACAGTAGATGCAAGTGCAACAAATTCTTTTACTAACAGACGTGTAGAGGAGCCCAACAGCTTACCTTAAAGAGACCCCTTGTGATTTTAAAAGTTTTCAAAAGTTCCAAAATGCTTTCACTTGCCCATCAGGTGGGCCTTTTGGTTCTCTTCCCACTCCCCTAGTAAAATATTTTGTTGTAATCATTGTTAGTTTTGTGTTCCGCACTTAATGTAAGGTGCTAGAATTGTATATTCCACGCATAGAAAAAAATTGTAAAAATTTAAAAATACAGCCAAACCTGGCACACTCACAAGTAAAAAGATCTAAAAAAGGGCCAAGCTCATCTTCCCTTCCACATTTGCGCATTCTTATTTCATAAACGTACAGTGCCCCGTAACAACATTCTTGAAAAGCTTGGCAAAAACGAATTAACAATGATAAAATTTGACGTAAAGAGTTCATCCGAATTCTATTTTGTCAATTAATTTAAAGATAATAGTTAATGTTAATAATTAATATCAATGTGAAGATTTCTATCACTTAAGTAAATATTAAGAAAATTAGTTTTATTAAGTAAATAATTGTTGTCCTCCTTTGTGAATCAGTTTTTTGACTGAATAAGATAGACGTTAAATAAATAAATAAATAAAATAAAATAAGATGGTAAAAATTTGTTATAATTATTAAACTTAGCCCAAGTGATTCCCTATACTTTGATCCAACTAAGCAAAGCCTACCGATAGTAGAGGTTTTGTAACAACCTTGCCGAAACTAGATTAACCGACAAGTGAATTGTAGCCAATCACAATCGATTGGTATTTTATATCCGAGCTCTCGGATAGGGTATGATTCACAGCCAATGGCATCAGCATCGGCAAGGTTGTTTCAATACAACTTTATCTCTATTTACTCCTCGTCCACTTGCTACAAAGTCCGCTTTAGGATGCAGTTCCTTATTGAATAATTGCATGTGTCGTAAATGTTTGCCCCAACTGGGGCCGGAACCTAGAAATTTTGGCTTTAGTTTAGACTGAGATTCTTGGTTTAAGCCTCAGTTGAGGACTGAGGTAAACTATGACAATTGCTATCATTCAATAGAAGATTTCATTGTTACTAGGTAGAATTTGACTCTTGAGACCTATATTATGATTTGTTAAGCAGCAGCACTGAATTGGGAGGGTTTTATTCTAATTGTTGCCTTTTTGTATGCGTTTCCAGAAGCTTCTGTATTTCATGTGTAATCTTCAAAATTCGAAGTTGATATAATTACCTATACTGAGCCAATTCACAGTTTCAAATAAAAATGCTTTGTTGTAAAATTCTATTTTTGACGTTCAAGTTGAATAAGATTAGTTTGGCATCAATCTCAAAATTTAAATTTTTACTCTTGTATTTTAGATCCTAGTTCATTACTCTGCCTTAACAATCAATAAACAACTGGTCAGTCAGGGTTCTATTCTGCAGTTAGCTGTGCATTATCTTCAGCCTTCTTTTTTCCAACGTATTTTTCTTTTCTTTTCTTTAATGCTCCAAACGCCCTTAACCCTACGTGCTGCTGGTTTTACCACGGACATTTCAGCCCCCCCCCCCCCCCCATATCCCCGTACAGTTAGATTCATCATCGTCGCAATAATATTGATCTTTGGTTGGTTTTTGCTCACTTGTCGATTGCGTCGGGGCCTACAGGGTTGGCTTGGTGGCTTTGGTTTACTGTCTCCCCACTGAAAATCAGTTATTTGACTGAGTGGGTAGACTCTAAATAAATACGAATTTATTTATTTATTTGTTTGCATAAATTTGAAATGTTGAACCAAATTTAGTTCATTCACCAACAACAAACAAATTGCCCGAATATGTATTTAATTTGACGATTCTTTCTAACTGCATGTTGCTATTTTCAAAGTAATTCTATGTTTTTAACTTTTTATGTAAATCAATCCAGAAATTAAAAATCCATCTAAGCGGGCTATCGAACCCCGGTCTCCCAACCACTCGGGCACGACCGGCAATCGGGAGACCGGGGTTTGGTACCCACTGAGATGGATTTTGTAATTTCTGACACCTATGGGAGTGTTTCCCGATTAATGAAATTGAGAAATGATTGTATGTTGTGGTTGTTTCAGATAATTGGAAATGCTGTGCAATGCATAACATTGTGCATCTTGCATATCTGCTCGCTGCATCTACACTCTGCACTTCAGTGTTGCTTCGCGCGCAGCACTTCTACGTTGCACCTTGCCACTCCCACGATAACAGGCCAAAACTACGAACAGCTGACCTTCGTAACAAATTTGGTGAGATGACCATGTAATAATCCTTATCACTTTTCATTTTCAAGGCCGTGGACATAGTCTACATTTAAGTGTACTACCTGTTCAAATATATGCAATGTTTATTTACATTTTGGATACTATTTACTGTACTACCTGTTCAAAATATATTCAATGTTTAACTCATGCTGTTGTTTACTACTTTTTTGTACTTAGCACCTGTTCTACTAATTCCCATGTACTTTCTTAGCAGTGTGATGTATTAGAGCTGACATCTGTAAGTCTCTGGACCAACAGAAGTCATCTCCAGCTTAGCTTCTGTTCAAGTGTACTTGAACAGAAGTTAGCTGGAGATGATTACGGTTGGTCCATAGACTTACTTATACAGATGTCTGCTCTAATACTTGCATTTCCTCTTCCATTTAGGACTTGACCCAATTTATGGAGATAGTCTATTTTTCCAAGGCCATCAAACCATTAACTAGGTCAACTGCTAACCTTGCTCAAGGTTAGCAGTTGACCTAGTTTATGGACATAGCCATTTTTTTGAAGGCCATCAATTGGTCTAATAATACTAGTAAATAATAACAATTGTATTTGAAAAATATATAATTTATTAAATCATTATAAATAATACAAACATTTATATAAAAACAATACAAATATTAGTAAAATATAAGAAAATTAATACAATTTTAACAAAAAACAAGCAAAAAACAGAAAAAGCGGGCCAAAAAAGCGCTTTTTATACTACCTAAGTCTTTTTTGCACTTCAGAGCTACCATATTTAGCGTCGAAACTTTTCACTTAAACAGAGTGTTCTCCCCAATGCCGAGACGGGGCTGATGATGAAACTCGAAGAGGTCCACTTCCCAAACATTTAGTTGTGATTGAACGTGTGAGGGTTCAATCACGACTAAGATATTCAGAAAATGGCAACCTCTCGCGAGATAACATATGAGCCCCGTCTGTCCGTACATTGCACACTCTGTTTAAGTGTAGCAAGAGCAGCAAAAGAGTGAGTGAACATAACCAACACCACTATGCAGGACGATGCAGCCATGAGAACAAATACACTAGGTCTCCTCCTGGGGTTAAGTGGCCATCATTGCTCCTAGTTTTATTAAGTATTGAAAACCCTCAAGTACTTCTGTGCTTGTAAAATAAACAGTACACTTCCTCAATTCTTTGGAAACTGCATTTATTTTTTTCATGTAGCTATCCCATTCATATTTACAAATTGATTTACAAATTAAACTAATATTGCATTTAAATAAAATAAATACATTTGTATTTAGATTTGACCCACTCCCCACTCAGTCCCAGAACTGATTTTCAGTGGGGGGGGGGGGGAATTAAATTCAATTTGCTTCACCCAACATGTATTTTATAATAAGAGCGATGTTAACAAGGTAACTGAGACAACAGCTAACAAAACTTGCCTAAGATTTTAATTTATATAAATTTGCAATTGGCTTTCACAAAGGTTTTGAAGCTGAATTTTAAGAACCCAAGCCAAAGAGATTTCTACCGGCTATTTCAGACTGGCGTTTTCCCCATCGTCGTATGATGGGCCAAGTTGAAAATAATTATAGCAAGCACAGAAGAGTTTAAGGGTTGCCAATGAGCTCAATTATCGCTCGTGTTTTTAAAGCGACAGACCCCTGCCAACATTTTGTTATGTGGTTTTGAGAAAACTATAGCCTGCACGAAAAAAGATTCTAATGTTATGGTTAGCAAGTTAAGTTAAAGTTTAGTTTAGTTTAATTAAATGCATAATCGAAATACAAACTGTACCGATTATTATATTTGAATATTTCTTCTTGCATTGTATAATTCGAACAATACCACATGACTGTTGCAATCAGTTTTTAGATATTTTGCACCATTCTCGAGATATCACTAAAAAACTGTAACTGCAGGGGTCTACCACCTTAAGAAGCCTGGTTCTTCTGGGTCGCAATGTAAAAGTTCTCATAACTGTCGGCCACAACAATAGGTCTGTTCATTTCTAGTGCATAAGTTATAAAGCAAACAAGGATATCCATAATTTGGTTGCTGGCTACAACAATATGGCTTACAGATTCATTGAATTGTTGCATAGGAATACAGACAGTTCATTCTTTAAAGCAGTGTTGTCTGTAATTAATGTATGAACATACTAGGAAGCTTCGCAAACGCTTTTTCAGGTGTGTTGTTGGATGAGCGTAATTATTTATAAACAAAAAAGCGTAATAAAATTCCGATTTTCATAAGAAATAATTATTCGATTACGCTAAAATTTCACGCGAATATATTAATTCATAAAATTAAGGTTCTGTAAAAAAATCATTACAATCGGATAAAGCATGTAGGTGTTATAAGTCGAGGAAATTTAAAAAATCGTAAAAAAAATCGTAAAATTGTAATTTTCATAAGAAATAATTTTTCGATTGCGCTCAAATTTCACACTAATATATTAATTCATAAAATTAAGGTTCTGTGAAAAAATCATCACATTCGGATATATCATGTAGGTGTTATTCGTTGAAGAAATTTAAAAAAAATCAAAAAAAATCGCAAAATGCGATTTTCATAAAAAATAATTTTTCGATTGCGCTCAAAAACGTGGCAGTTCTAAGTTCAGAGATTTCGAAGGTCTCCAGAAAATTTCATCCCAATTGGAGTATCGGTTTAACCAGAATCGTGCTAACATACGGACAAAAATACAAAAGAAAGAAAGAAAAAAACAAACAAAAAAAAACAAAAAACATTCCGGATTTTTTTCTCCAATGTAGTGAAATGGAATCTTCGCTTCGCTCATCCAATAATATTTGGCCCCTATTCATTTACAAAAACTGCACAACACTGCTGTGAAAGAATGTGCAATCTTTTCAAATTAAAATCTTAATCTTGAAATCAGTTTGTTTTTGGCAAAACAGGGAAATAACCTTTAACAGATGCTGGTGTGTAAACTATAATCACAACAATGCTTAGGTCTAGGTCAGTAAATGAAATAAAGACAAAAGTGTACATAGAGCCAACACACTTGGATGCCAGCTATTGATTTTCAGTGGACATAAATTACTATGTAAGATTTCATATGCTTTATTGTTGGCTCCAAAGTCACCTATACAGTGTTAAAACTTGCTGGAACCAGGATTTGAACCTGGGACCTTCTGCATTGAAAAGTGGAAGAAGCTCACAAGCGTTTAGGCACAAACGCAAGCATGAACCTACAACAGGCTACATATTTTGTAAATCGACTTTTTAACTGATTTGAAGTGACAATGATGATTAGTGATTACTATATCATGTCAGCATGTTAAACATATTTTAAAAAATATACCTTTCTTGTTTGATATCTCTATATTTGATTTGATGTTTGTACTTTGAAATTATTATTCATTGAGTAAGAAGTTACTAAATTGCACAAACTATTACAACAAAACAACTGCATACCGGTATACTTAGTATACGAGAATATTATCTGTGTTGTATCAAACTTGACTTGACAAACCGTTAAGTACTGTACATACAATACAATACGTATTCTGTAATTGTCTCGATTAGCCAAAGTGCATAAATATGAGACGTTAAGCAATATCCAATCCAATCCAACGTATTATGTACATGTCGATTGGCGAATTGATTCTCGACTCCCATCTACTCTTAACCTTTTCTAGAGTACGGCCGTAATATTATGTCCGCACACTTTGCTTTTTTGCATTTTGTAAAATTTTAAAATTTTCCAAAAATATATATTTTTTTTACATTTTTACATTTTTTTTTTACTTGAATATTGAACTCTCCATCAATGAAGTCTTCTTCAGAACTTATGTACATTCCTAGTTTAATAGGCCAAGTTAAATAATCTGCAAAAAAAATGGTAAAAAAAAACACTCCTGGAAAGATTAAGTGTCTGTCCTGTCAACACTTTAGTTTATATAATGGGTTTTGCCAAAAACGAAACCTGTTTCAAGCATTTACCTGAGGAACACAACGACTATCATAATATAGGGCCTTCTATAAAAAAGGATGTTATGTACAAAAGGCCCTAACGGTACCTACATAGAGTTTATTGTTGTAGCCAAATTGAACAGACCTGTTGTTGTTTGCAAGTATGCCAATCGTCCATGATATATAATCAAGATAGCTGCCTTAGAGAACAACACATAAAACCAAGGCCATTCGCAAATCACGGAGTCAGTAATAATAATTTTAATAATTTTAGTGGGAAGCCTGCACAGGGTGCAATTCATGCCCCTTTTCAGGTGTCTTAACTAGGTATATTGGAGTAATTGTGAAGGGAAGTCCAAAGGCCGTTTAAGAGGACTCGATCCCTTGCATTCGCATTAACGACTGTTGATCATGGAGTCGGTTAATCTAGGATTATTGTAACTTGAAAGTGTTTGAAAGCCAGACTGTGATTTGCAATTGACTATGGTTAGGGATAACTATGCCACCACCTTGGAATTACTATGCGAGAGATTTGAAACCACAATTGACATAAACAGCAATCTTGTAGGGTACGGTAACTAAAGGTTTTACTTGTATAAAGGTCACAAGACATTTAAATATTCCTCGCGAATAATCTTTGCCGTTGAAGCGCCCTAAAACTACTAATTTAAATATTCCAACTTAGTAAAAATAATAAATAAATATATCAATATAAAGTCGTAAAACGCAATACTTGAAACAAAATACAGTAGTCTCCCTTTCATTTGAAGCCCAAAAAATCCCAAAAATCTCAAGTTTGAATCATAAAAAAATTAATTAGTAGAAAATATATAACATCAAGTCATAGGCCTAACCGAAAGCTTCTGTAGGGACTTCCAAAGAGCTCTACTTTGAATTAACGAGGGTTAACTTACACCTTCGTGAGCAATTTGCCATAAAACTAAACAGCACGGCAAGAAAACATACAAGTATTGATTTGTTTAAACTTATGCCAAGCACATAATTGATAATTTTTAATTTTAATTTCCTACTTTAATATCAATTTTATTATACTTACTATTTTGGGATATCACACACAATTCTGTGTTAATAAAGGGCTATGCTCGTTGTGGTATTCCTAATGATTGTGTAATAATGATCATTGATTCATTGAATATTAATAAATAAATAAATGTCTCTTTTTGCTTAGCATGCCAATTAAATTTGTGAAACAAATTTGCTAAAAGTTTTCTGAAATTGACTAATGGACGGCATAGTCAACGATCAACATGTATGCTAAATTAATAAGCAATCAGGATTTTGATAAGAAGGTAATTTCAATTCAAAAGTCATGATTAGGGCTAGTATGTAACTGACATCTTCTATTGTTTCTATTGGTAAATACATGCCTCAAAAATAGTTTTAAATATGTTGTAAATCTTACTGATGCCAAAAATTGCTAATTTAAAATTAAATATTGCCTATTTTATACATTTTATGAATTAGATCCTTTTTTGACCTTTTAATGGTACTACACTATTTTCATATATTCTGGTAAAAATGATACATATCGCTTGAGTTTGAGCGCAATGTCCAGCGGTGCCAACTACAAATATAGAAAAAATGAAATCACTACAATTGATATAAAGCCGAGTATATATTGCAAATTGTTTTTTGCCAGTCTCACTTTCTCCCTCTCCCTCAACCTCTGGTATAGTTCTTAAATACTGCAACCGGGAATGCCCCCAAAACATAATCCTTTATTAAATGAAACGATTTGATAGGAAAAAAAGAATTTGTCCTTTTCCCCCTTATTTTATTTTTTGTGTCCTTTTTGTGTTTTAAGGTAGGGCCCTACCTACTAGTATTTGCCTGCCTTTTTTTCACTTTCATAGGTCCTAAACATCCGAGCCCTAGTCACGATAGAGGATCTAGTCCTAATATTGACCTGCGTGTACTAAATTTGAATTTCATTACTATTAGGTAAAATAAAGTTTTACGTTTACTACTGTAGGCCTATTTCTTGTGCTTACGGACGGCATGTGACGTCATAGTTTGGGTCACCACATTGTTGTAATTTAATGCACTCAGCAGTTTGTGTTAAAATAATTGCACATTGCTGCTGTTTTCTTTATAAAATATATTTATTAAGCACACTTGAAACAAGATTTGTATAAAAGTCTTGTACATATTATATTAGATAATAATTGGCAAAAAAAAACTATAGTTGTATATATGTATTAATTTTAATACTACATATATTAATAGGGTTGGGACTTGACATCGATTATTCGATTTTGAAGCAAAATTTGACTTTCGATTCGACATCGATTTGCCATCTTAACAAAAATTACAGTAAATTTTAAAAAAAAAATCGATTTTGAAACCCCGTAAAAACCATCTATTTTACTTTTTGCATCATTACTTTACCCATTTTTACATTACAAAAGCAGAAAAAAACAAAAAAACAAAAATTCCCCATTTAAAAAAAATCTTATCAAAAGAATTTTGAGAACAAATTTATAATCGAATCCAAACCAACCCTACTACGTAGTTATATTTAATTGTTCATTGGGCATTGAATACAAAGCTGGTTGGTTGGAATAATATGCTACTGATTGATTGGCAATACCAAACTATGGCATTCTGCATTTTATAAATGAAAATCTAAAATCTTATCGAAATAAAAATAAAGTATACCTCAACCTTACTATTTGTAAAGTATTTAGAATTACAGTAGTTATTTAGGCCTAAGTGCAACACGTTATGAGTAAATTCCTCATTAAGCCTAGATCTATGATTGATTATTGATTGTAATTTTTCATCGAGCTGAATAATATGTCAAATATATACAAATGTTAGTACGAGATTGATGTCAGACCTCAACAAAAATCTTTTGAAGATACTGTCAGTGTAGGCCCTACACAGTACACACACACATGATGCTGTTTATGTGAATACCAGTAAGTTTCAGGCACAAAGGATTGTGCACACATCTCTCACAAGTTCATGCATGGATCACAAAATAAAATAAACAGCTAACATTTGATATTTTCACTCGTTCAGTTGCTTAACGAGTGCCATAGATAAAATGAAAGCATTGGTATTACATTGAGTAGGCCAATCTACCCACTTGGGCAGTTCTTTCGAAACACTCAAAACCAGAGTTAGCGCTGGTGATATGTTTTAATATTATATTGCTTTATCCAACGTAAAAACTAACAATGTGAAGCTAAGCAAGCAAGCAATTCACTTCACAAATTGGAGCAACTTCAAGAGTTGTGTATAGACTAATTTCCTATAAATAAGTAAAGTGTAGTTACAACAAATGAAGATTTAGACTAAGTTGTGATTGTAAATGGAGATATACTGTCAAATTATTTTGTGATCCACTCAAAAACGGGGATATAAAAGGCTGTGGGTAACACCGAGAAAACAACATGGAACAAAGATGAGCATTTGAGAAACAACCAGACCTCTGGTCTGGTAGTTATTTCTACAGTCGCTCCATCTACAAGTCGTGGGTGTTGTATTGTATTGTGTACTGACTGCTGCTACTGCGTTAATAAATATGGTACGAATGCATAATGACATAGTTAGAAATAAGTATAAATAAGTAGAGATTCCCAACGATATGAAAATCCATTATCGATATTGAAAAAAAAAATGGCCAAACGATATCGATGTATATTGATATTTTCCCTCCAACTTTTAAATATAGTTTCCGTGACAGTTCCCCCAACATGTGCGTCTTCCCATCGCCACGCCCATTGAATGACACATGCCAGTTCCGCCATGCCGCACCGGGTCGCGACCGTGCCGAGTGCACTCTAGGCAGCAGATGACGCGATGTTGACTGAATACCTACTGCAAAATTACTCGATGCCGAAGCTACACAAAACCGTGATTTTACGTGTTTTTAACGCATTTTTTGTTACTTTGAAATTTTCATAAAATATTGCGATGTAGAATAAAAATATCGATATTGAATTGAATTGTGTGCAACCTTATAAATAAGAAACTACGTAGTAGAATAGGTAATTTGAATATAACAATAGTTTTAAATGTATTATCTCCGACGATGGAAAAATAGACGCGAAGATTGCAAGGCGTACTGGTATCGCAGAGAGTTTCTTCCAGTTAGTGAGGAAACTGCTTTGGAAAAAAGAAGTGCCAAGGCAATGCAAACTTTTAATATACAAAGCATATTTTTTACCGGTACTCACATATGGTGCAGTGACATGGCCAGTTGGGGGTAAAGAAGAAAGACAAATTCAAGCTGCGGAAATGAAATTTTTAAGGAGTGTAATGGGAGTTACGAAGATTGATAAGATGAGGAGCACGAAGATAAGGAAAGAACTAGGAGTAGAGAGTTTAAACTTTAAGCTAGGGAAAGAAAGGCTGAGGTGGTTTGGACACATGAAGAGGATGCAGAAGGACAGGATCCCGAAGATACAGTATGAACAAGACGCAGGAAACAAACAGAGAAAAAGAGGGAGGCCCAGACTGAGATGGGAAGAAGTTATAGCAATGGATTTGAAAAAGAGAAATGCAGCTTGGGAAAGGATTAACCAGGAAAGATGTTGGGAAGAACGAAAAATATGGAAAAAACTGGTGGAGGTCCCTGAGGAAGAAGACAGAAGAGAGGAAGACAGTGAAGTTGATGACGCAGAGGAAGAAAAAGATGATGTGGGAGAAGCGTCAGGCATGGCTAGCCGGCTTCGATAACCCCATGAGCCAAGATATCCAATTGTCAAGCCAAGCCAAGGGATATCACACACAATTCTGTGTTCAAGGGCTATGCTCGTTGTGATATTCCTAATGATTGTTTACATAATGTGATGATCATTGAATAATAATAAATAAAATAAATAAATGTGGTGGGAACCTCCCACCCCCTACCCGACCTAGTTGGAAATAGGGTTCGATATTAATTAATCTAAGAACCAGTGTTGGCGCAGTTCTTTTTTAAAATGAACTTTTTAAAGTTCAGTTCACAGCTCAAATAATGAACTTTTAAAAAGTTCAAGTTCTTTTAAAACCTAAAATTTTGAAAAGTTCAAGTTCGTCTAAAATATGAACTAAGATCTTTTTAAAGTTCTTTTGTACAAAAATCACTATTTTATTAAAGGCTGGTATAAAATGAAGAAAAACACAAGGAAAGACATTAGGGGTGTTCGAGTACCAAACTACTCCCGAGTTGAGTCTTACGAAAGTGTTGAGCTGTCTTTGATTGTGTTGATGATTTGTACTACATTCTCGTCGACCAGCTTGTAAAATTATGGCAGATACTTAGAATTTTAGGTTTCCAATATTTTTTTCGATTTCGATCAAACGATTTGTTATTGTTTTTAAACGTCGACGGCTGCTTGACGCACGGAAAGAACTTACAAATGAACTTTCTAAAACTGAAAAGTTTGTTCTCGGAAAGAACTTTTAAAAGTTCAAGTTCATTCATTTAAAAAAAGAGTAAGTTTACTGAAAAGTTCACAAAACAAGAACGCGTTCACGAGAATGCGTTCTTTTTAAAAGTTCCTTCCCCAACATTGCTAAGAAGTGTTTGGTCAAATAATTTTCTTTTAATAGAAAAAAATGAATAAACTTATAAGAGAATTATTGATCTGCATGTGAATTCTTAAAAATGCTTGAACTTCTTTAGACACTAGATTTGCAAATGAAACAAATTAGGGATGTGCGGTTCCAGGTTTTGGTTCCGGTTAGTAAATTAACCGATTTGTTGGTTCCGGTTCTGGATAGTTTGTTTAAAAATAAAATAAATTTCTAAAACAGCAACCTACCCGTTATCATCTTTCATCTCAGAAGCGCGATCACTTGAAAGTTATGCTCACACATTTAATCGGAAAAATCAACACGGACGAAAAAATATATAAATGCCGCGATCGCAAGTCTTGATACGGAAGTCGGATTAATTTGTTAACACTAAACTCGTAGAACAACAGACACGATCCAGGCAGAGATGTCGACACAACACGATCAAAGCCTCCTAGAGCTATGCACAGTCTGTAGTGCGCATGAGTGTGGAACTAGCAGCGAGTATAGCGGCGGCGGCCGGCTGGAAATCTTGAGGCAGCGCCTTCTACTGGCGATAAGTCGTGACCTATGAGCGCGATTCAAACTACCCGAAACCAAACCGAAATAGGTTCCAAATTGTCGCACTTCGGTTCGGGTACTAAATAAAATAACCAAATCAAAATTTCGGGTACCCGCACACTCCTAAAACAAATAAGTAATTGTGATGTGCTCTGTCTCTTTTTTATGCAACAAAAGAAGGTAATTCCGTACATTTTGATGTACGGTATCATACTTCAATTTAGAACTAATTAGTAATAAATAGAGCTGGACCGATTCCGATACCGAGTCTTGAGACTTGGCGAGTCTTCGTAGAATCGGTAGAATCGCCGATTCCGAGTCTTGGATCAAGATTTTCGATGCCGATTCTTTGTTTGAATTTCGGCGCGCGGAAGAATTAATCGAAGGTCGATAGTCGAAATTGCTCGCAAATCGACTTTCCACAGAACTCGCAAAATCTTAAAATGGCGGTTTTTTTCTCGACGCGTATTTCCGGATACTTGAGATAGCAAGAAATAGTTATTTATTGTTGATGCTGGTGGATTTTCTGCAGGTGAAAAAGATTATAATGACATCGACGCGTAATTTTATCGATCTACTAATGAGTTTTCATCGGACAGTAACAGTCCAAATGTATCCCGAAAGCAGGCCTAGGTAGGCTAGGGTCCTAGGGCGAAACCGGTAGGGCCTAGGCCTACTAATGTTGATTTTGATGTATTGTCTTCAGGTTTGGCTATGAAAGTGGCATTGCCGCTTTATTTCATCGATCTTGTAATGATTATTCATCGGGAAGCGATGGGGATATTGGTCCAAGTGTATCCCGTAAGCCTAGGCCTCTACAGGCCTAGGCCGACCTTACCAAGACGCGTAGGTCTAGGCCTAGGCCAAGGCCTATTTTTTATAACAGTTTAAGATCATAAGAAACTATTATTAATGTTGATTTTGATGTTGTCTTCAGGTTTGGCTGATTTTTTTTCGGAAAGTGATGTCGTGTTGGTTGGTTTAGCCTAGGCCTAGGGGCTAGGCCCCTAGATCTAGCCTAAGGCTTTGGGCCTAGTCCCTAGACCTAGGCCTAGGCCTACCCCTAAAACGTTTTCCCCACATGATTAAAAATAGGCTAGGCCTAGGCCTATATCCTAAGAATCCCAATGCGCTATATTTGATATTTGTAATATTATTATTATGAGATATACTAAGCCAGGGAACCTAGGCCCTAGCCTAGGCTAAGCCTACTTTTGGAGATGGCTTTTCCAAAATGCCTGGTTTTTGAGCTTGCACACAGAAAATGTATAATAGGTAGGGTATTAGGTAGGGCCTAGACCTAATGATGGTGAATTTTTAAACATTTTTCATTATATGTTGATCGCTCAATCTCGATATTTGCTCGATCACAAATCTCCCTCGAAATTTAAGCAGGAATTCTCATTGCTGCTCATTTCACTGCTGTTCTGCTGTTCACACATCCCTATGAAATCAACTACTATGGGGAAATTATTAATTATTCCTTGCCATTTTAAAAAAAGAATCGGCATCGCTAAGAATCGGTGAAGAATCGTTAATAATTGGAATTGGAACGGAATCGGAATCGGCAAAAAAGTGGAATCGGTCTAGCTCTAGTAATAAATGAACAATTTACCATTATTTAAAGTGAAAAATGTGAGTACATCTAGATTTTAGATATCTAGCTGTTAGCCTTTCAGCTGCTAACCAGATTGATCATTAGGTCAACGTTTAAATCTTAAGTTGTTTGTTCTGTTCTCAGTCCTTATATTTCCATGTTGTTTTACTCGGGACAAGGAGATTCAATAAGAGCAGCTGAGATTAAGTATCATGGACGACACAGACATACACCGCACCCACTACCAGGGGACACTAGAGTTCACTACACAGTTCACTCAAGAGTCGCTTCGTGCTGGCAAGCATTGGAAAACATTGATCTTGCCGACATTAAGCTAATGCTAAAGGGGTTCCAATGCCTGTTTAGTAGGGTTAGCAATTTCTCAATCAAACTACCCTAGGGTCGATTTTGATTTTTTCATCAGGCCGCAATCCTAACATTTACGCTATTTTATTTTTACTAGGCCCATTTTACTTGGATAAATGCAATACTAATAGGCCTATAGTAGGCCTATACAGTTACTGCATAAGATGAATACTTTGCGTTCAGAAAAGGCTGGATTGATCAAGTGTTGTTAATTGAATGATTGGCTGAAGATGTTGTGGTAAAAACAGTGAAAAACAGCACGGGACCACAAAATTATGGCGTCATAAGCAAATCAACTTATATAACCAGTGGACATAATAGCCTAAAAGGAATTATAAATAGCATTGTTCTTATGGAATGTGAACCAGACCACTCAAAATTCAATGTGAAAACAGTTTGACTGTAAGGTGAACTGTGGTGTGAGCTAGTGAACATGCAACCATGCTGGGAACATGCAAACATGCTGGTGCTTCTTCATGACCACTAGCTTAACGATATCATAACTTCACTCACTGACAAAAGCCGTGTCAGATAACTTAGAGACTGCAAGAAACAAGGAAGTAAAGACTATAAAATAACGCCAACAAATGAAATAGTTAAGCAAGTAGTCGAGAACTGTACCTAACTAACATGCAGGATACACTCTTAAAAGGGAGGATACAGGGATTAGGAATAGATCAACTGTTCCAAGAACTGACTTACAAACATCAATACGATACAAGCGTAGGTGGCTGAATATGACGATGTCTGAGACGTTGAAGAATCACTCGTGAGCTGCGACATACGATGTGGAAGGTTCTCGAGGAGCCTCAATGACGGTCATACAGGTTCCTCCCATTCCTGAAATGTGCAACACAATCACTATAATTGAATTGGAAATATATAAAACCTCTGTACGTATTATTATTTGTTTTATTAGATATCTAAGAAGTGAAGTAGGCCTAATGGCAAGTGGAAAGATTAAAAAGGAGATAAACATCGGAATACAAAATGCCAGTAACTTCTACCAGTGTGTGAAAGACCTGGTGTAGGATAATTTTTATGTTAATTAATGTAGATTTTCATGCTTAAAACAATATAATTATGTACACTACACACATAGCTCTTTTGCAACAGAAGGGAACAACAATGGTGGTACAGTATAGATGAACCAATAACACTTACCTGTGCACACAATTCTTCTAAACTGGTGATGATAGCGGTGACAATGATGCTCTTGTAATTTCCTTGACCACTGAGAGTTTCTCGTACTCCTGAAAGTGAAACAGAGAGTAAGAAACAAGCCATAAATAAAACAAATTGTGTTTAGATTTAGAGTCTACCCACTCAGTCACAGAACAGATTTTCAGTGGGCCACATTACATTTAAAGCCGACCAAGCCAACCCTGTAGGCGCCGACAACATTGAAGAACGAACCTGACCAACTAGAGACTGGCATATATAATATGAAACACAGATCAATCAAGCTGGTCACGATTGCACCCACGGATAGCGCCAAAATCAACAAGGATAAATCAGAACAACCTTAGAATTAATTATAATATGAAATTTGCGCTTCTTTACTAGGATGGCTCCAAAGTCACCGTTTATAAATTCCTAAGCCAAGAACTGATGAAAACTTGTCTATAGCGGGAATCGAACCCTGGACCTTCTGCACTGGAAGCGAGACGCTAAACAAAAACCCAAACGAACCCCACACATACGAGCTTGGCTCTATTTTTTGTATCAAAAAACCCTTCCTGATTTTGTAGCCAAAACAAAAATTATATTAAGTTTTTTACATAAATTTTCGAGAAGCTTTTGTAGGCAGTAGGCCTAACCCAGGGGGACCAAAAAATACGGAACATGAGATATTTGGATGAGAGTAGCGCGCATTTTTGAAAACTTTCATGAAAAGTGATAATGGGCAAATTTATGCCAACTCCAACAAAAAGATAAAGGGGAACAAGGGGGTATCAGAATGTAAAAATACATATCTTTTTTTTTATATTTGATGGCATGGCCCCACAAAAGGCTGATTTGGGGTTAAAATGTTTCTAACTAGGCCCTTCCAAAATGCTTTTTTTAAAAATCGCTTGATGGAAAAGGTTTTTTGAAATTTTTTTAGTAGCTGGGATCTCTTCCAAAAAAAAAACCCTTTTTAATTGAATGCCTTTTATTTTGGTGGTCATTTTCCGCAGAACTTGTGATATGGGCGATATTTCAGCGGTCGTTTTCTGCAGAGCCCATGAAGGCTGTCTTGCCCGCCGATCCCAGGGAACGATTATTTTGAAACGTTGCTTCGTCGTCTGTTGACCATAACTGCCTCCCTTTTGTGTACGATGGGCGTCTGGGGGAAAGGGAGGGACAGTAACACGGGGTTTCACCGTTCTCCCATGCTCCAAACCGACACGCAAACTTTACTGTCTAGTTCCCGTAAAATCAAAAGGGCCCTCCCCCTCGAAAGCGATTTATTACTATGCTTCTTTGTGCAACGCGGAAAAACATCAAATTATTTTGGGCAGATTCTCCAAATAGAGAGAACGGGGGGATCCATCTTTTCCAATAAAAGTGACCTAAATTAGGCGCCCGTTGCCCATGTACCCTCGCATCTCCTCAATGAGCAGTTTTCTTAAAGTAAACATGGTTACTTATTTTTTTTTCTTTTCCAAGAAAAAAAAAATACTGACCCTCCCTTCAAAACCCAGGGAAATGAAAGACAAGCATCAATCCCTCACCATTTTTTTTTTTAAAAAAATTGAATAGATTAGTCCCCACACCGTGTGTATACCTCAAACAACTCTATTCCAATCCCACAAATAAAAATTTCTCCAAACAACAAAATATTGATCATTCCTTCTTTTTTTTTTGAACAGAATTTCAGCAAGCTACATTTCCCCCGTACTAACTGTGGCCCGTATTTTATGGAGAAAAAATAAAAAGTATTCTATTCTTTGCTTTAAACGACCGAAAAACCTTAAAAAAAACCTTTAGTCAGGATTTCCGGTCTCGAAGGGTTTGGGATTTGAACCCGGGCCTCCAAAATGAGAGTCAACTTTTAAATGCCGAGCCAACAATGTAAAGGAAAACCACCATTGGTTTTGATTATGCCTGACATTTTTTCAATAATATTAAAACATACTTTGAGGGGCCAAAATAGGGTGGGGCCCCCGGGCCACTTTGTTTGGGCCTGGGTCAAAATCAGTAGGTACGTACCCTACTATTAATTGAAAAGTTTGTTTTAAAAAAAGCTTAAATTTTACGTTCAACTAAGGTAGGGGGCCCCCAATACAAAACACTGTCTTCCCCTAAAAAAGCACATTTGAACCTCTGTGTAGGCCCACCCTATGCAGATAAAAAAGATCTTTTAAATATTGAAAATTTAATCTCCCCTACATCTATATCTACCTATGGTAAAACCTCGTGCATTTCTTGTAATAGGAGAGGTACATATAGGGATGACATCGGTAAAAAATTTTTGGAACCGGTTTCCGACTCAAATTATTTTGGGTACCCAGATCCTTTTACGTCTCGATGTGTGAAACACTGTTTCCTACTGGGCCTGGGCCTAAAAGTTGGTTTGAAGGTCTCGACTGACTGGGTTTCCGCTCGAAAATTTTTGAAATTTCGTACACAAAAAAAGAAAGTGCCTAGCCTATCGCAGAAAGCAGGGGAAAACAAACACGCATCGCTTGGGAAAAATCTCTCACTTCTATCCCCGCGCTGAACCCCTTTCGTCGCGAGATACCCTGGAAAAAAAAAAGAAACCCCAGGAATAACAATCATATGCTCGTATTACGAATTTTGTAAATCTGTTGAAAAAAAATCCTCCAAATTTTTCCCCCACACCATCTTTGATCCACACAGCCGGTACTGTCAGCAGCGTGAGTTGGATGGTTCCAAGTCACATCCCATTGGACGTACGCGCCCTAGTTGGGGGCAGGCATCCCAGGGCGTTGCTCGAGATTTCGCCGAAACCTCTCTCTTGCACTCCTCGTAGGCTGGGCCGAGTTAGGGTGGCCGGGAAGGGGCAGAAGACCGCGGACAAAGCACGTGATGTTTACACCACTCTGTCATCTCGGTTACTCTTTAGGCAGGCACTGGCTCCCGGGAAAGACAAATAACGTACGCGTAAAAAAAAAAACGGTGATTACCCTAAAAAGGGTCGAAAAAAATACCCGTATTTTAAAAATTGGCTCCGGGTAATTTTCTATAACCGGGTACGGTCCCGGTACCCGATGCCATCTCAAAGGGGGTACCTATGAAAAATGGTGATAACAAAATTCAAGATTTTTTTAAATGCCAATTTTATTGCTTAAAATGTAATATTGTCGAAGAATTGCATCATTTAGAGATGGAAAAACCAAATTTTAAAAAAATGTGAATTTGACAAATAACGAACGAAATAGTATAAAAACTGGTAAAAAACCTTTTGTAAAAGGTCAAAATTAAAGGGTGGGGGAGTGCTGGTCCAGAATTTACGCAATTTTGGGGGAGGTGCCGGTCCGCCCAAAACATTACGCGGCGGTAAATTTAAAACACACACACATCCACACAGACGACAATGCGACAGCGTGCCGTGACTTCACGGGCTTCACGGAAATAGACCGCCAAAATAAAGGTGCTATCCGGACTCCACGGAAAAAAAGTCACCAAAAAAACGGGGCTATCTGCTCATCGAAAAATGCAGATACTAGCGGCATGGAGAGTCGAGAGGGCCAAAGAGAGATCATATTTTTTTTTAGGGCCCTGATTTTGTATAACTACCCGCCGGTGACGTCACCCCTGCAAATCTCGTGGAGCAGCTATAGCCTACAATCTTTATATTTTGTTGGGAATCAATTAGATTACTATGAATAGATTGGGTCACAACTCACATTAAGGGGCTCCATTTTGTTTTTTTTAGTAACGTTTTTTTACAATTTTTTTTAAATTGCAAAAAGGAAAATTTGATTTTTTAAAAAAAAATTTGTTTTTTTAAAACACCATTTTTTATTATCTCTAGGAATACCTAAAACCCAGGGCCTACCCACAAACTAAACAAAATCAAATTGATTTCTTTGAAGACCTATCAATAAATAATCAATAGTATAGACCCTACCACTCGAAAAATTTTTGGGCCCCTTTAAAAAATAGGTAGGGCCAGCTTAAAAAAACAAAATTTGAATAAAAAAATTTGCTAATCCTACACATAAAAAAAGCCTAATAAAAAATCCTATCTCCTCCCAGGCTCAAGTAAAAGCAGAGGATGAAAGGCTTGTTGGATCTTGAACACTGCAGGCTCAGTTACTGTGTAGACCTTTTGAACCCGGGGAGGCTTAGGCGTGAGAAATAAAAAATCATCTTCTATGAAAATCTCTTTAAATTACGGTCTTTCGTTACGTCACTCTGAAAAGTAAAAAAGAACTTTTTTAAAAAGATTGAAACTGTTTATTTTGTGCCATGCAATCTCGTCGTTTTTTTATGTCTTTAAGGGTTTTAAGGGGGGAAAATGGTGCGAAGCAGTTGGGAGTTAAAAGATGATATAATACCAAATAAAGGGCCCAGCCTCTCTCCCCAAAGGGTGTTTTGGAAAACCCTTTATCTGGTTAACCCCCACCGGGTCCGACATAAATGGGGGTTTGGAAACCGCCCGATTCAAAGTATTGCGTTCGAAAAGCTTAAGAATCCGTCGGATCACGTAATCGGGTTGGGTCTAAGTGATCCCCCAACAAGAAGGGTCAATGGGTTGGGTCCGATCCCATCGTTCCCATTTCCAAAACACCCCAGAATGCTGGTGTTTGTAGTGGTGGGGTAGTAAAAGCGCAGAAAAGGAATGTTTGCCATTGTGTATGAAAAAAGGGAAAACTGTACTATATCTTTACCACGCAGCAAAAATTTTTCTGTGCTAGATCCCTGGTTCCCCTGTGAGAATCCACGTTGAGCTGCGTAGAGTTTATTAAATTGTTTGTTGGGGAAAACAATTTCAAAACAATCTCATTCTTTCATTGGGGCCCCCCTAGGGCCCAGATATTAAAACAATTCTAAAAACCCAAAACACTTTGCGCAACCCCCTAAAGAGCAAACAAAAGTTTTTTAAAAAAATGACTGAACTGATGGCTGATATTTATAGGGCTAACGTAAAAAAGTATTAATAAATATTTTCCCGTCCCCCCCAGTCTCAAACACTCAAAAAGTGCCCCCCCACACTTGTGCTTCTGTGGAAATCTTCAAAAAACTTTCGAGTTTAGAGCAGCTTCACACACAAAATTTGCAACCACAAAATGCACGCGTGAAGGCCTCCATTTGATCAGTGTGTGTTACCAGGAAGTGGAAGGGATGCAATGATACAAAATAAAAAAACACATATTAAAAACAATCGAGAAAAAAAAATTTAAAATTTAAATCACCGGAATCAACCCGGTCCCTGCTTGCCGGGGGTGTCCCCAAACACTTTAAAACCCCACCCAATCGGGGTAATTCAAAACAATCAAGAAGTTGGTCTAGTGGTTAGACGTCTGCCTTGCTACCGGGACCCGGTTTGATCCCCCTCGGATAGACATTTTCAGCCTGTGGTTGAAAATTTAAAAATTATTCAATTCCACCTATGGGAGTCTTTCCCCCCCTAGGGGGGTCGGATACCCAAAATTTTGGTTCGGTTGGATATTTAGTATCAGAACCAAAGCGCGACAAATTTGGGAACCAGCTTCGGTTCGGTTTTTGGGGTAGTTTGAATGCTGCGCAAACCTAGACTACTCGCACAGAGAGTACCGTAAAACGGTTTTGCACACCAGAGACTGCCAGGCTCTAGGGGCTTTGCTTGTGTCGACCCGCTATTTGATCGTTTTTCCCCCAGTTTTACGACCCTTTTGACTATCGATATAAAACACTTCACCACATGACCTTGAGACTGACGCGATGTTTTAAGTTTTTGTCCACACTAAAGTTAGGCCACACTATTTTGTAATATAATTGAGCTAGGAGCCTTTAGTTTCTCACTTCCAGTATTATTCGAGACAATTGGTAGGTAGGCTATGCCTAACATGCATCGTAATATTGTTTTGCAGGTACAGCGCAATCAAAATAGGCCTACGACGTTAACTACAAATCGTTATGACTGATTTAACCCTAGGCTACTTCTGCCGTGAACAGTCGTATTTTTAATCTAGCCTAGACCTACATTTTATTGTTATGGTTCCTCATTAGGCCTACAAGTTAATAGTCGAGCCCACTTATAACAAACTTGAGAAAAACTGACTTTTACTTTGTTAAAAAAGAACTTTGTTAAAACAGTCACTTTACATGTACTTACAAGTTACAAGCTTTAAAATTACTTTGTTAAATCCAGAACTTTGTTAAAAGGGAGTCCTCTATAAGTGGGCTCGACTAGGCCTACTCAATTTATGGTGACTCGGAGCGGTAAAATATATTACAAAATGATGAAGGCTTTCAATCTTATGTTGCTGTCCCTAGGTCCTAGACTAGGGCCAAGGCCTACAGGAACTGCTATTGACTGCAACTTGGGCCTACCTAGGCCTCATCACTCCTGCACTGGTTTAGAAAATTCGTTGCATTCGAATAGGGAATTTGCATAAGTTCCAGATATCGGTAAAAGTATGTGCAATATATAGAAGTTCGTCTAAAAATGATATAAACGTTAATTTCTGGTTTTTAAAGTTAATCGTTCAATATCTGTTGAGGGTCAAAGTTTGACCTTTTAAATTTCCCGCACATTTATTTTGAAACGGTTACCTACGTCACCGGCCTTCATGACGAACATGGCCGCCTAGATAAACAACGAAATTCCCTCCTTTTACCAAAGTCTTTGGTTCTTACAACAATGGGCAACAATAAACAACAGTTGATGTCCTTTTCCAAGTTTTATAATCAACATTGTGTTTTTACTTCTTATCAATTAAAATACAGTTAAAGCTTACGTTGTGATATTACTAAATGTTTAAAATAAAATATTAATCATATTAGAACAAACTAGATGTCAAAATATGCTTCCACAGCCAAGATAATCTCCAAAAGCGAGTAACTTGATATATCGTTACGTGATTGGTTGATTGGCATGATGAAGGCTGATGACGTATGACCCGTTTTTTCCCGCCAAAATATGTAGGAAACTTTCACCTTATTTTATAATTGAAAATATTCTCAAAATCAAGAAAATAAGATATTTTTGTGTAAAGGAAGGTGGCCTTAACCCAGTAGAACCATAAAATAATGTTATGCAAATTCCCTATTTGATCAACGTAGCAAAGATCCTTAGTTTTTTTACTAGGGCCTCTGAGGAGGCTAGGCTAGGCTTTATCTTGAACTTTGGAAGCTGCAACAACACTCAAATTCTTAGATTAGGCCCTAGGCCTGGCCTACTTTATTAGTATTGCATTCAAATTACTTTGATATGTTCAACATAAACAATGTTATTTAACTAGAACTAGAAGGTGTAAGCCTAGCCTAGTGGAAATTCATTCCAAATCGAACTATCCGGAACCGGAACCTAAAAATTAGGCCTACTTTACTAGGTATCCGGAACCGGAACTGAACCAAACACGGGAACCGCACATCCCTATTCCTGACAAACCAAGTTGAGAAGTAGTTTGACAGCAACATAGCTCACTCACCAGGTTTAACCAGCGAGGTGGACGACGAAGAGGAAGAATGAAGAAGCGTCGATGAAGCAAGCGAAGATCGCAGTAGGTTGCAGAGACGCTCAGCTAATGACGGTGATAGGCATTGCGAGAGCTAGGGTAGTTCTAGACCATCAAACTGGCCTGTGCTAGGTGGAAGAATATAACAACACAACATAACACAAAACACAAACAAAACAAATTGAATTCTCATTCAAAGATGAAAATGATTGTCTTTCTAGTTTCTTCCAGAAATCTTGAGAAAATGCAACTTAAACTTTGTTTTAAGTTTTATGTTCTTCGAGTCATATTGAAATAAACACACGGACACGATGCACTGTATGGTGAAATAAAACGATCGTTGTAAACAAGAAAACAAAATTATGCCCTTGGTAGTTTCAAGTTAAAACTTAACAGTTGGCCTACAGTGAAAAATGTAACTCACTAGGTGCGGTACCCTAGCCTGATTGTAACATTGCAAACTCAGTATAATATTATTTAAATCTACCAAGGCATTGACTTTGCTTTAAATTTTTAACGCGGGTGTAACTTGATTCAGTAGCTCTTGCGAGTAGATGTCCTTTCCTGAAACAAAGAAATAAATTCTAGGTAGGTAGGTCTACACCCAGCTAATATTCAATTGCAATAGGCCAATTAAATATACAATGCACGACACAGTCCTGAATAAGAATCAGTGGCAGCTTTTACGGTGTGCAATTTGAACACACTGATCAGTCAGGAAAAAAGCCTTACAAACACAAATTTAAATATTAGTAGGTCTAGGCCTATGAGTGAAACTTATTTTTAGTAAATATGTTCTCTCTAGGCCTAAAGTATCTTCCATAATCTATAAAACTTACGTAAGTAGCCTACTTAACTAAAACCAATAATGTGGAAATTACAAGAACGCTACCCGTTACTTGGGGGAGTAATCAAAATATATATAAAAAAAATAATGGTGAAGCGCAATTAACTACGGTTGCTCTAAGTAACACGCAACACAAGTGATAGTGCAGCCGCCATAGGCCTAGACGACATCTTTGGTGTAGGGCCTATTCATTTTCAGCACTTCTAAATAAATGGAATTCTCAAATTTAAGAGAAAAACATAGAATTATTTTCATTAGGCCCTACCTAAATTAAATTAAATTAATTAAATTGAGCAAAATCTAACTACCATGAACATGGGGCTGTGCTTCGAAACCCCCATGATGTAGGCCTACTCAATACTGGTTAGTATACGGTAGCATGCAACCTATCAAATTGCACACCAGCAATGGTGTCATGAGGGATACGAGAGTATTTAGTGTAAACCAAAAACGATATACTATAGGCCTACCCTTTGGGCCTAAGTAAACCAAAAACAAATCATGAGGGTAGGCCCTATGCGAT
The DNA here is from genome assembly GCA_024449915.1 of Sweltsa coloradensis. Lineage (NCBI taxonomy): Eukaryota > Metazoa > Arthropoda > Insecta > Plecoptera > Chloroperlidae > Sweltsa > Sweltsa coloradensis. Next base: position 377,509 of record JAMZAV010000678.1, on the reverse strand, counting down.
GTATACGGTACGCGTGTTATATAGCCTATTCTCTTGCGCCAATGAGGAAATCCAATGTCAAGTCAATGCAATCACAATTCACAACAATCATCGTCATCAAAACAAAATTATTTAAACATGGTTAAAACTTGTTAAAATCCTTCAATCTCACTATGAGACTATACGGCCTCTCTCTGAGTGGACTTAGGTTCTTTTGGCAATGGTCATTTGAAGATGGATTCTTATCTTGAAGTCGATGCCGTTGGTCAGTGAAAGGGAGCTGTGTATTTTCAGAGCTGGTTCTAGGCTACTACTGAGGCAACTGGTTTAAATGTGTAAACCATGTATAAACTAATTAAATACTAATAACACAGAACGGGTTTGATTTAAATCAGAAACTAGAGAAAATTTCATTTGATTTCATAAAAAGAATCATGTGATTCATTTAAGTTTAACAATTTTCATATAAAATCTATGTCAATCTATTTTATTAAATTCTAGAAAATGCCAAGATCATATTTCATCATTTTCGCATGTAGCGTCACCCGGACATTTGTTTAGACCTAGTTCAGTTTAATGACGCTGTGTGTTGGTCTTTGATTGGTTATCATAACGCTACGATCGTATTTGGATTGTTGAAAGCGGCGTCTGTCGGCAGTGTGTCGTGAGAGGGCTTGGGCATTCACTTAAAAAAAGAGTAAGTTTACTGAAAGTTCACAAAAACAAGAACGCATTCACAGAGAACGTGTTCTTTTTAAAAGTTCCATTCCCCAACATTGCTAAGAAAGTGTTTGGTCAAATAATTTTCTTTAATAGAAAAAAATGAATAAAACTTATTAGAGGAATTATGGATCGCATTTGAATTCTTAAAAATGCTTGAACTTCTTTAGACACTAGATTTGCAAAATGAAACAAATTAGGGATGTTGCGTTCCAGGTTTGGTTCCGGTTAGTAAAATTAAACCATTTTTGGTTCGGTCTGATAGTTTTTTTAAAAATAAAATAAATTTCTAAAAACAGGAACTACCCGTTATCATCTTCATCTCAGAAGCTGCGATCACTTGAAAGTTATGCTCACACAGGTAATCGGAAAAATGTCAACACGGACGAAAAAATATATAAATGCCGCCGGATCGCAAGTCTTCATACGGAAGTCGGAATAATTTGTTAACACTAGACGCGTAGAACAGACACGATCCAGGCAGAGATTGTCGACAAAAACACGGATCAAAGCCTCTAGAGCTATGCCACAGTTTGCAGTGCACACGAAGTGTGGATATTAGCAGCGAGTATAGTGGCGGGCGGACGGCTGGAAATCTTGAGGCAGCGCCTTCTACTGGCGATAAGTCAGTGATCTATGAGCGCGATTCAAAACTACTGTACCCGAAACCAAACGAAAATAGGTTCCAAATTGTCGCACTGCGGTTGGGTACTAAATAAAATAACCAAATCAAAATTTCGGGTACCCGCACACTCCTAAAACAAATAAGTTAATTGTGATGTGCTCTGTCTCTTTTTTTATGCAACAAAGAAGGTAATTCCGTAATTTTAGGATGTACGGTATCATACTTCAATTTAGAATAATTAGTAATAATGGAAACCCAATTTACCATAATTTAAAGTGAAAAATGTGGAGTCCATCTAGATTTAGATATCTAGGTGTTAGCCTTTCAGCTGTAACAAGATTGAATCATTAGGTCAACGTTTAAATTTAAGTTGTTTGTTCTGTTCTCAGTCCTTAATATTTCCATGTTGTTTTACTCGGGAACAAGGGGGGAGATTCAATAGAACAGCTGAGATAAGATCATGGACGACAACAGACATTACACCACCACCCACTACCAGGGACAATATAGAGAATTCCATACACAGTTCCACTCAAGAGTCGCCTCGTGCTGGCAAGCATTGGAAACATTGATCTTGCCGACATTAAGCTAATGCTAAAGGGGTTCCAATGCCTTTTAGTAGGGTTAGCAATTTTCAATCAAACTACCCTAGGCCCTAGGGTCGATTTGATTTTTTCACAGGCCGACTATATCATACATTTACGCTATTTATTTTTTACTAGCCCATTTTACTTGGATAAATGCAATGCTAATAGGCCTATAGTATACAGTTTACTGCAAAGATAAAATACTTTGCATTCAGCCAAAAAAGGCTGGATGCATCAAGTGTTGTTAAATGAATGATGGCTGAAGATGTCGTCGGAAGAACAGTGAAAAAGCACGGACCACAAAATTATGGCGTCTAAGCAAATCAATTATAAACCATTGGACATAATAGCCTAAAAGAATTATAAAATAGCATTGGTTCTTATGAAATGATATGAACCAGACCACTCAAATTTCAATGTGAAAAACAGTTTGACTGTAAGGTGAACTGTGGTGTGAGCTAGGGAACATGAACCATGCGGGAACATGCAAAACATGCTTGGTGCTTCTTCATGACCACTAGTCTTAAAACGATATCATAACTTAACTCACTGACAAAAGCCGTTGTCAGATAACTTAGAGACTGCAAGAAAACAAAGGAAGTTAAAGACTATAAAAATTAAGTAATAACGCCAACAAATGAAATAGTTAAGCAAGTAGTCGAGAACTGTCTCTCACTAACATGCAGGAGATACACTCTTAAAAGGGAGGATACGGGATTAGGACTAGATCAACTGTTCCAAGAAACTACTTTACAAACATCAATACGATAAAAGCGTAGGCGGCTGAATATGACGATGTCTGAGACGTTGAAAGAATCCCTCGTGCAGCTGGCGACTACGATGTGGAAGGGTTCTTCGAGGAGCCTCAATGACGGTCATACAGGTTCCTCCCATTCCTGAAATGTTGCAAACACAGTCACTATAATTGATAATTGGAAATATATAAAAAACCTATGTAGTATGATTATTTGTTTTATTAGATATCTAAGAGTGAAAAGTAGGCCAAGGGCAAGGGGAAAGATTAAAAGGAGATAAACATCGGAATACAAAAATGCCAGTAACTTCTACCAGTGTGTGAAAGACCTGGTGTAGGATAATTTTTATGTAATATGAAAACGCGTAAGTCCCGCCGCGTTGTTGGATTAGCGTATATGGTGCATTGAGATGCCAGGTGTACGCGGATTTCTGTTTTTTCTTTGTTTGGAAAAAATCATTACTAAGTCGAAGATTTTTTTTAATTAATTTAAATTATATAAAAAAATTAACTTAATTTTTAGAAGAAATTAAATTTAAAAAAAAATTAACTTAATTGTTTAATTAATCGTTTTTTTTAAAGAAAAAAATCGTAAAATTGCAATTTGCATAAGAAATAATTATTCGATGCGCTCAATTTAACACGAATATATTAATCATGAAATTAAGTTCTGTAAAAAAATCAATTAGAATAGCAATAAAAGCATGTAGGTGTTATAAGTCAAAGAATTGTTTTTAAAAGAAAAAAAAACATAAATTTTGATTTTTCATGAGAAATAATTTTTGATTACGCTCAAAATTTAACACGAAAGCTTAATCATAAAAATTAAGCGTTCTGTGAAAAAAATCATTACAATCGGATATTTAGAATGTAGGTGTTATAAGTCAAAGAACTTTTTTACAAATCCCCCGTCAAAAAAATCGTAAAATTGCGTTTTTTTATGTGAAAAAATTTCCCGATTGCGCTCAAAACGTGGCAGTTCTAAGTTCAGAGATTTCGAAGGTCTCATAAAATTTCATTGCACGGAGTATCGGTTTAGCCGGAATGTGTTAACAAACACACAAATACAGAAAGAAAGAAAAATAAAAAACATTCCGGATTTTTTTCTCCAGTGTAGTGAAATGGAATTTCGCTTCGTCGCTACGCTCATCCAAAAAGAAATAAAAACCTGTAAATTGTTAGATTTTTAGATACATATTTTCAATTGCGCTCAAAATTTCACAAAAATATCTTAATTCATTAAAATAAAGGTTCTGTGCAAAACTCATTAAACAAAATCGGATATAAAGCATGTAGGTGTTATTAGTCGAGAAATTTTTACAAAATTGAAAAACAAATCGTAAAATTGCGATTTTTTCATGAGAAAAAATTTTTCCGGTTGCGCTCAAAAAGTGGCAGTTTCTAAGTTCAGAGATTTCGAAGGCCCTCCATAAAATTTCATCGCAATCGAAAGTATCGGTTAGCCGGAATCGTGTGGACAAACAGACCAAAAATAACAAAAAAAGAAAGAAAGAAAAATAAAAAAAAACATTCCGGATTTTTTCTCCAGTGTAGTGAAATGGAATCTTCGCTTCGCTCGCTACGCTCATTCAAATTAATGTAGATTTCATGCTTAAAACAATATAATTATGTACACTACACACATAGCTCTTTTGCAACAGAAGGGAACAACAATGGTGGTACAGTATAGATGAACCAATAACACTTACCTGTGCACACAATTCTTCTAAACTGGTGATGATAGCGGTGACAATGATGCTCTTGTAATTTCCTTGACCACTGAGAGTTTCTCGTACTCCTGAAAGTGAAACAGAGAGTAAGAAACAAGCCATAAATAAAACAAATTGTGTTTAGATTTAGAGTCTACCCACTCAGTCACAGAACAGATTTTCAGTGGGCCACATTACATTTAAAGCCGACCAAGCCAACCCTGTAGGCGCCGACAACATTGAAGAACGAACCTGACCAACTAGAGACTGGCATATATAATATGAAACACAGATCAATCAAGCTGGTCACGATTGCACCCACGGATAGCGCCAAAATCAACAAGGATAAATCAGAACAACCTTAGAATTAATTATAATATGAAATTTGCGCTTCTTTACTAGGATGGCTCCAAAGTCACCGTTTATAAATTTGTAAGCCAAGAACTGATGAAAACTTGTCTATAGCGGGAATCGAACCCTGGACCTTCTGCACTGGAAGCGAGACGCTGAACACAAGACCAACGAACCACACACATACAGAGCTTGGCTCTATAGTTGTATCAAATAAGCCTTCCTGATGTTTGTAGCCAAAACATAAATTATATTTAAGTTTTTACATGAAGTTTCTGAGAAGCATTGTAGGCAAGGTAGGCCTAACACCAGTGGGACCAAATAAATACGGAACATGAGCAACTCGACAAATCCACGCGAAGTACTCTCGCGAGGCGTAATATCCACTCGCAACTGTGGCGCGGGCAAACCGGGGTCTGGGGGAAGCCCAGCCGTCGGAGGCAAATCCGCCGGAGAGCACGTGAATTTTTTTGGGTCCTTGTTATATTTGGTGGCCTAAAACGCGATTTGAGGCGAACATCTAACCTTAAAAAAACTATTAAAAGAAAGCAAACACTGCATTATTAACTCCTTACGTCACTTAATAGGAGTTCAATCCTCAGTCATGTGAAGAGGCCTAGGCCTAGGGACGCGGCCACAATGCGAGTTCAAAAAGCCTTAGGCCCTACCCACCTGCTGGATTTACGTCATGTTTTCATGAAGAGGGCAAGGTCACTGATTTTATAATTATACTAAAAACACTACTTTCGTTTATTATGATCAGAAAAACTAAATCCAAGATCCGGAAGGCCTAGACCCCATTGTGATTTCAACCTAGACAGCGACGTGCAAGTCTGCGAGAGCTCGGAAGTTTCATCGATTTCATATTACACTTATTATAAGGAGGATGTGACACGGGATTTAGGCTGGTCGGTGATTCTCATATTTCTCTCCCATAACGTCAGATGAAGTAAAAACATTTCGTCGTTCGCGTCGATTTTACGCCTAGTTTAGGCGTCTCGTCGTCTCTTCAGGTCTGTTTGTTACGTGCGTTGTTAGGGTAGCTGGAACTTGACCTGACTTTTTGATACTTCGTTTTGGCGAGTGGTTTGTAACAGGCCATGCTGCGCATCAGGATATGCGCGGTAGTTGTATTGCAGGCGCGGCGAATTCAAATTGCTAGATCGTAATAAAAAGCGCGGTGGTCGCACGATAAGTTATCTGCGAGTGTCAATTTGCCACTTCGCAAGCACAAATTTTCACTCGCAAATGCGAGATTGCGAAGTGGGATTGTCGAGGGGTGACATGAGAATATTTGAGATGAAAGTAGCGGCGTATTTTGCAAACTTTCATGATGAGTGATAAGTGATAACATAGGCATAATTTATGCCAACTCCAACAGATAAGGATGAAGGGAACAAGTGGGAATACAGAAAGTAAATAATACATATCTTTTTTTTTAAATATTTGATGGCATGGTCCACTAAAGCCTGATTTAGACGGTTCAATGTTTCTAACTAGGCCGCTTCGCAAATGCTTTTTTATAATCGCGTTGATGGATAAGGTTTTTGTAATTTTTTAGTATGCGTAGGATCTCTTCCCAAGAAAAAACTCTTTAATTGAATGCACAGTTATTTTGGTGGTCATTTTCCGCAGAACTTGTGATATGGGGCGATATTTCAGCGGTCGTTTTCCGCAGAGCCCATGAAGGCGTGTCTTGCCCGCCGTACGCCACGGAACGATGTATTTTGCAACGTTGCGTCGTCGTCTGTTGACCGTACTGCCTGCCTTTGTGTACGATCGGCGTCTGGCGGGAAAGGGAGGGACAGTAGACACGTGGTTCACCGTTCTGCCATGCTCCAAAACACGACACGCAAACGTTTACTGTCTAGTTCCCGTCAAATCAAGAAGGCCTCCCCTCGAAGAGCGACTTATTACTACGTATGCTCTCTTTGTGCAACGCGGTAAACATCAAATTATGTTGGCAGATTCTCCTAATAGAGAGAACGGTGGATCCATCGCTTCCAAATACAAGTGACCTCAATTAGGCGCCCGTTGCCCATGTCACCCCGTCGCGTCTCCTCAATGAGCAAGTCTTCTAAAAGTGAACATGGTTACTTATTTTATTTCATGTCCAAGGAAAAAAACAATACTGACCCTACCTTCAAAAATCGCACGGAAATGAAAGGAAAAAAAAAAACAAGCATAGAATTCCAGCTCAACATTTTTTTTTTATAAAATAGGATGATAGATAAAGTGCCCACACCTGTGTGCTAATACCTAAAACAAACTCTATTCACTAAATGGCCACAAATAAAAATTCTCCATAACAGGACAAAATATTGATCATACTTCTTTTCTTTGAACAATGAGTATTTCAGCCAAGCTACACTTCCTGTAGTAGCCTAACTAACTGCTAGGTCCTATGTTTATGGAGAAGAAAATAAAAAGTATTCTATTCTTTGCATTAACGACCGAAGAAAACTTAGAAAAAAACCTTTAGTCAGGATTTACCGCGTCTCGAAGGGATTGGGATTTAAACCCGGGACTGCCAAAATGAGAGTCAAGCGATCAACACTAGAGTCACCAATGTCAAGGCACCACTAGTTGGTTGATTATGCTCTGACAGTTTTCAATAATATTATAACATACTTTTGAGTGGCCAAAATAGGGGTGCGGCCACCGGCCACTTGATTTAGGCCTAGGTCTAATCGAGTAGGTACGGTAGCCTACTATTAAATTGAAAAGTTTGTTTTCGAAAATTGCTTAATTTTACAGTTCAATATAAGGTAGGAGGCCCAATACAAAACACTGTCTTCCCCTAAAAAAGCACATTTGAACCTCTGTGTAGGCCCACCCTATGCAGATAAAAAAGCCCGGTTAAATATCTGACAATAGTCTACCTACACATCGGTACACCTCGAGCATTTCGTTGTAATAGGTAGAGGTAGAGGTAGTAGGAACCGGTTCCAGCACTCAAATTACCTGGGTACTCGGATCCTGTTACGTCTCGATGTGTGGAAACGCTGTTTCCTACTAGGCCTAGGCCCACAAGTTGGTTTGAAGGTCATACCGACTGACTAGGTTTCCGTCTCGGGAAATTTTTGTAATTATCGTGTACAAATAAAGAATAGTGCCTAGGCCTATGCGCAGAAAGCAGGGGAAAACAAACACGCATCGCATGTGGGAAAATCTCTCACTTCTATCGTCCGCGTTGAAGCTCTCGTCGCAAGATAAGCCTGGGAAAGAAAGAAGATAAGCCCAGGAATAACAATCATATGCGTGTGATTACGAATTTCGTGAATCTGTGAAAAATAGATCGCATCGCAAATTTCTTCTACACCGACCACTTTGATCCACACAGTCGGGCAGCTGTTCAGCAGCTGTGAGTTGGTGGATCCAAGTCACATCCAAATTGGATCGTACGCGCACCTAGTTCACGCAGGCAATGCCACGGCGTTGCTCGAGATATATCGCTGCATCCATCTCTCTTGCACTCATTCGTAGGCATGGGCACGAGTGTATGGGTGGCCGGACGGGCAGAAGACCGACGGACGAAAGCACGTGATAGCTTACAACGCGCTCTGTCATCTCGAGTTACTCTTTAGGCAGCGCACTGGCTCCGCGGGAAAGACAGAATAGACGTAGCGCGTAAAAAAAACGGTGAATTAGCCTAAAAACGGTCGCAAAAAATACCCGGATCTTAAAATTGGCTCCGGGTAATTTCTATAACCGGGTACGGTACTCAGGTACCCGATGCCATCCCTAAGGGGTACCTAGTGAAAAATGGTGATAACAAAATTCAAGATTTTTTTAAATGCCAATTTTATTGCTTAAAATGTAATATTGTCGAAGAATTGCATCATTTAGAGATGGAAAAACCAAATTTTGAGAATGTGAATTTCGACAAATAACGAACAAATGGTATGAAACTGGTCAAAACCTTTTGTATAGGTACAAAATGTAGGGGATGGTGGAGGTGCTGGTCCAGAATTTACGCGAATTTTGGTGGAGGTGCCGGTCCAGACCGAACATTACGCGTGCGGTACAGTGTATACACACACACATACACACACAGACGACAATGCAACAGCGTGCCGTGACTTTACGGACTTCACAGAAATAGACCGCCAAAATAATGGTGCGTATCACGGACTCCACGGAAATAGTCTACCAAAATAACGGTGCGTATAGCTGCTCAATCGAAAGAATGCAGATACTAGCGGCATCGGGAGAGTCGAGAGGGCCAATGAGAGATCAGTATTTTTTATTAAGGACCGCTGATTGGGTATAACTAGCCCGCCGGTGACGTCACCATCTGCAAACTTTCGATGGAGCAGCTATAGCCTACAATCTTTATATTTTGTTGGGAATCAATTAGATTACTATGAATAGATTGGGTCACAACTCACATTAAGGGGCTCCATTTTGTTTTTTTTAGTAACGTTTTTGACAATTTTTGTAAAATTGCAAAAAAACAGGAAATTTGGATTTTTTAAAACAAAATTTGTTTTTTTTATCACCATTTTTCATTATCTCTAGGAATACGTCTAAACCTATGGGCCTACCCACAAACTAAACAAAATCAAATTGATTTCTTTGAAGACTTATCAATAAATAATCAATAGTATAGACCCTACCACTCGAAATATTTGGCCTACATTTAAAATATAGGTAGGGCCAGCTTAAATAAACAAACATTTGAATAAAAAACTTTGCTAATCCTACACATAAAAATAGCCTAATAAAATAATCCTGTCTCACTCACCAGGCTCAACGTAAGAGGCAGAGGATGAGAAGGTCTTGTCTGGAGTCTTGAAACACGTGCAGAGCTCAGATTACTGTGTAGACCTTGCGAGACCCAGGGTAGGCTTAGGCAGTGTAGAAATAAGATCATTCTTCTATGAAAGTCGTCTTTACGTTGACGGTCTTTCGTTCACGTCACTCTGAAATGTAAAACAGAACTTTAAAATGGTTGTAAACTGAGTAATTATTTAGTAGCCTATGCAATCTCGTCAGTTTTTTTATGTCTTGTAAGGGGTTAAGGGGGAAAGTGGTGCGAAGCAAGTTGGGAGTTAAATGATGTATATATACCAATGTATAGGCCTGGCCTACTAGCTCCAATGGGTGTTTTTGGAAACCTTGATATGGTTAACCCGACCGGATCCGACATGTTTTAAAAAAAAAAAATTTTTGGCGTTCGGAAACCAGCCCGATTCAAAGTATCTGCGTTCGAAAAGCTTAAGAGATCCGTCGGATCACGTAATCGGGTTGGATCTAAGTGATCCCTAATCAGAGAAGGGTCAAGTGGGTTGGATCCGATCCGATCGATTCCGAGGTTTCCGAAAACACCCACAGAATGCTGGTGGTTTGTAGTGGTGGGCCGTGGGGGTAGTATGAATGCGCAGTAAAAGGAATGTTGCCATTGTGTATGAAAGAGAAATCTGTATGCATATCTTTTACCAACGCAAGCAAAAATTATCTGTGCTAGATCCAGGGTTCCTCTGTGAGCAAGATCCACGTTGAGCTAGCGTAGAGTTGACAAAGTTGTTATGTTGGGAAAACAATTTCAAGCAATCTGCATTCTTTCATTGGGACCACCATAGGCCTAGATATTAAAACATATTCTAAAACCAAAGCACTTTGCGCAACCCCCTAAAGAGCAAAGCAAAAAGTTTGTAAAAAATGACTGAACTGATGGCATGATATTTATAGGTCTAACGTAAAATAGTATTAATAAATATTTTCCAGTCCCTTCCAGTCTCAAACACTCAAAAAGTGCCCCCTCACACTTGTGCTTCTGTGGAAATACTTCAGAAGAACTTTCGAGTTTAGAGCTAGCTTCACACTACATATCAGTCAATCTGCTACAAGAACTGATGGCTACGAATCTTGAATGTATGGCCTCGAAGATTGTGATCAGGTGTGTGTTGTTACCAGAGAAGTGAGAAGGGATGCAATGATACAACATAATAAGTCATAAACAGACATATTAAAAACAATCGCGAAAATTTAAAAAGAGCGCCCCGTAAATCGATCCCCGGAATCGAACCAGGGTCGCCTCGTTCTTGCCGGGCGGATTGTTCAAAAACACTTTGTATACGCCGAGCCAGATCGAGGATTGTAATTCAACAACAATCAAGAAGTTGGTCTAGTGGTTAAGACGTCTGCCTTGCTAGCCGGAGACCCAAGTTTGATTCCCGCTCGAGATAGACATTTTCAGCCTGTGGATTGAATTAATAATTATTCAATTCCACCTATGGGAGTCTTTCCCCCACTAGGGGTGTGCGGATACCCCAAAATTTTGGTTCGGTTTGGATATTAGTATCAGAACCAAAGCGCGACAATTTGGAACCAGCTTCGGTTCGGTTTGGGGTAGTTTGAATCGCATGCGCAAGCCTAGACTACTCGCACAGAGAGTACCGTATACGGTCGTGTACACCAGAGACTGCGCATGACTCTAGGAGGCTTTGCTTGTGTCGACACCGCTATGTTGATCGTTTCTCCCAAGTTTGACGACCAGCGTTTGACTATCGATATAAAACACTTCACCACATGACCTTGAGACTGGACGCGATGTTTTAAGTTTTTGTCCACACTAAAGTTAGGCCACACTATTTTGTAATATAATTGAGCTAGGAGCCTTTAGTTTCTCACTTCCAGTATTATTCGAGACAATTGGTAGGTAGGCTATGCCTAACATGCATTGTAATATTGTTTTGCAGGTACAGCGCAATCAAAATAGGCCTACGACGTTAACTACAAATCGTTATGACTGATTTAACCCTAGGCTACTCTCTTGCGTGAACAGTCGTATTTTAATCTAGCTAAGACTACTTTTATTGTATATGGTTCCCTATTAAGGCCGACAAGTTAATGTCGAGCCACACGTATAACAAACTTGAGAAAAAATGACTCGTTAGTTGTTCAAATAAGAACTTTGTTAAAACAGAGTCACTTACATGTACTTACAAGTTACAAGCTTTAAAATTACTTGTTAAATCCAGAAACTTTGTTAAAAAGGGAGTCCTCTTAAGTGGGATCGATACTCAATTTCTGGTGACTCGGAGCGGTAAAATATATTACAAAATGATTGAAGGCTTTCAATCTTATGGTTGCTGTCCCTAGGGTCCTAGGCTAGGGCCAAGGCCAACAGGAACTGCTTTGACTGCAACTTGGGCCTACTCAGGCTCATCAATCTGCATGGTTTAGAAAATGCATTTGCATTCGAATAGGGAATTTGCATAAGGTCAGATACGGTAATAAAAGTCTCTCAGTTCGTGCAATATATAGAAGTTCGTGTAAAAATGATATAAATAGGGATGTGCGGTTGGATACCCGAAAAAATCGCGCTAGCCCAGGGTAATTTTTCGGGCCTAGTAAAATTACCCGACCCGGTCGGCCGTTTAAATTCCACCCGGAAAAAGTTCGGGTAGGTTAGAAGTAATAAAGAAACACACCAATTGATCCTTTTTAAACCTCCCGCTCACACGCCAAAAAGACACGAAACCAGCTGACGTCGGAACGGACCAATCGCTACGACAGTGGGCGCGGCTATGCTATGATGGCTGTTGTCCTTGGGCTCTTCCCGTTTTCCGGCGCTCCCCGCTGGCAGTAAAGGCCCTAGGCCCCTACTGACCCTGTCAATTACTCGTCTTCGGTTATTCAACGCTAATAACGGAATTAAGCAAGTGAATATTACGTACGTTAGGGCGAATGGGAAAAAGAAACAACGCTAATAACATCGTCTAATGCCTAGGCGGCAGGCCTAAAAGTCCGATCTAGTGGAGCGTTGCGCGCAGCAGAGCGTTGGGCTGGAAGTCAGACGAAGGCTGGTGCAAACGCGCGATTTCGTCAGATGCATGGCTGGTACAAAACGCATGATTTCGTCGGCCCCGGAAGAGAAAAATACGCGATCGCATCGGTTTTTCTTGGGGTTTTCGTATGGAAATATTAGAAAACGATCATTACGATATTATTTCCAAAAATCAACGAACGATTGATGCAGGAGGAAAAAACGATATAGCGGGGTTTCATGTACTAGGGCCTAGGGCCCAGGGCCTACTCCAACGCAAAAGTTCAGTAGACGCCGATTTGGAAGTACTGCGTGTCAACACAGCCCCGAGTGGCTACCTGCAACCGATGCCAAAACTGTTTGTAGGATTTTTTTTTTTTTTTAATGAATTACAAATAAAAAAAAAATTCACTACCCGAGCCCGAGCCCGACCCGAGCCAGGAGGTACTTCAATTACGAGCCCGAGGGTACTTCAATACCCGAACCCGAAGAGCCCGACCCGGAGTTCAACCAACCAATACCCGCACATCCCTAATATAAACGTTAATTTCTGGTTTTAAAGTTAAATCGTTCAATATCTGTTGAGGGTCAAAGTTTGACCTTTTAAATTTCCCGAACATTTATTTTGAAAAACGGTGCCTACGTCACCGGCCTTCATGACGAACATGGACCGCCTAGAAAAAACGGAAATTCCAGCCTTTTACCAAAGTCTTTGGTTCTTAGCCTACAAACAATGGGCAAACAAACAATAAACAACAGTTGATGTCCTTCAAGTTTTATAATCAACATTAAAAGTGCTGCGCACAATTGGCATAGCATAAGCGTAGCGCAACGCAAGCACCACACGCAAGAAATATAAACAAGTGTTACCTGGCTGCTTGAACCACAATCACGTATGCATAGCGTAGGCGCGGAAGAACCAGCGCAAGAGAATGGTTATATTTTATAATTTCTTATGCTTGCGCTTGCGTTTAGGCCAATAAGAAATCCCGAACAACACGCATCTCAACACAAACGCCCATTTTCAGTCAATCAAAATTCACCAATATTGTTGTTTGTGTCAAGTGTTAAAAATTAATCATGGACGAACTCACAGAAGAAGACGTCATTATCGAGTGTGAAGTTGAGTCGACGTTCTTAGTGACGAGCTGATAATTACGTATTTAGGCAATATTCACATCTCTATGACAATAGGCTACTGCAAATGGTTTTTTCAAAGACGAAATGTTCAAACGCAAAGTTGGACATTGCAGTCATCTGATCATGAGCCTTTCCCTAAAACTTAACAGCCTTGTAGTTTCTTTACCGCACGCTTCGTTATGACAAATCTGTGCAGCCTACATTCCTTGTGTTGCGCTTATGTTTGCGCTTGCGTTTTATTGCTACGCTTATGATATGCCAATTGTTGCATGGCCGCACTTTAGTGTTTTTACTTCTATCAATTAAAAATACAGTAAAGCTACGTGGTGATATTGTTAATTAAATGTTTAAAAATAAAATATTAATCATATAGGGCCTAAGAACAAACTTAAGATGTCCAAAATAGCTTTCCACAGCCAAGATAATCTCCAAAAAGCGAGTAACTTGATATATCGTTACGTGGATTGGTTGATTGGCATGATGAAGGCTGATGCGTATGACCCGTTTTTCTCCCGCCAAAAATATGTAGGAAACTTTCACCCTTATTTTATAATTAGATAAATATTCTCAAAACAAGAAAAGAAGATAGTTTTTTGTGTACAGGAAAGGTGGCCTTAACCCAGTAGAACCATAAAAATAGTGTATGCAAATTCTCGATTTGATCCAACCGAGTAGCAAAGATCCTAGTTTTTTAACCTAGGGCCTCTGAGGAGGCTGGCAGGCTTTATCTTGTACCTTGGAAGCTGCAACACCACTCAAAGTCTTAGAATAGGCCATAGGCCTGGACTACTTTATAGTAGGTATTGCATTTCAAAAACTTACTTTGATATGTTCGCAACATAAAACAATGTTATTTAATAGAACTAGAAGGTGTAAGCCTCTAGCCTAGTGGAAATTCATTCAATCGAACTATCCGAACCGGAACTAAAAATTAGGCCTTACTTTACTATCCGGAACCGAAAACTGAACCAAAAACACGGGAACCGCACATCCTATCCCTGACAAACCAAGTTGAGAAAGTAGTTCAGCAAAACATAGCTCACTCAACAGGTTTAACCAGCGAGGTGGACGGCGAAGAGGAAGAATGAAGAGCGTCGAGAAGCAAACGCGAAGATCGCAGACGGTTGCAGAGAGGCTCAGCTGATGACGGTTGGTGATACGGCATTGCGAGAGCTAGGGTAGCTCTAGACCATCAAAACAGACCTGTGGCCTAGGGGAGGAATACAACACAAACCATAAACACAAAACACAAACAAAACAAATGAATTCTCATTCAAAAATGAAAATTGATGGTCTTTCTAGTTTCTTCCAGAAATCTGAGAAAATGCAACTAAAACTTTGTTTTAAGGTTTTATGTTCTTCGAGGTCATATGAAATCAAACACACGGGACACCGATGCACTGTATGGTGAAATAAAAAACGATCGTTCTTGTAAACAAGAAAACAAAATTATGCCCTTGGTAGTTCAAGTTGAAACTTAACAGTTGGCCCTACAGTGAAAAATGTAACTCACTGGGCGGTACCCTAGCCTGATGTTACATGCAAAACTCAGTATAATATTAATTAAATCTACCAAGATTGACTTTGCTTTAAAATTTTAACGCGGGTGTAACTGATTCAGTAGCTCTTGTGAGAGATGTCCTTTCCTGAAAAAAGAAATAAAATTCAGGTAAGTAGGTCTACACCAAGCTAATATTCAATTGCAATATGCAAATTAAATTTACAATGGCACGAACCCAGTCCGAATAAGAATCAGTGGCAGCTTTTACGGCGTGCAATTTGAACACATGATCAGCACGAAAAAGCCTTACAAACACAAATTTAAATCTTAGTAGGTCTAGGCCTATGAGTGAAACTTATTTTAGTAAATGGTCTCTCTAGGCCTAAAGTATCTTCCATAATCTATAAAACTACGTAAGTAGGCCTACTTAACTAAAAACCAATAATGTGGAAATTACAAGAACGCTACTGTTACTTGGGGGAGTAATGAAATATATAAAAAAAAAAAAATGTGAGCGCAATTAACTACGGTTTGCTCTAAGTAACACGCAAAAACAAGGATAGTGCAGCGCTAGGCCTAGACGACATCTTTGGTGTAGGGGCCTATTCATTTGCAGCACTTCTAAAAAAATGGAATTACTCAATGTTAAGAGAAAAAATAAATTATTTTTCATTAGGCCCACCTAAATAAATTAAAATTAATTAAATTGAGCAAATCTAACTACCATGAAACATTGGGGCTTGGCTCCGAAACCACTGATGTAGGCCTACTCAATTACTGGTTAGCATACGTTAGCAGCAAAACTATCAAATTGCCACACCAGCAATTGTGTCATGAGGATACGCGAGAGTATTTAGTGTAAACAAAAACGATATCACTATAGGCCTACCTTGGGCCTAAGTAAACCAAAAACAAATCCATGAAGGTAGGGGGGGGGGGGCCTATGCGATGTATACGTTAGCGTGTTATTCTCTTGCGCCAATGAGGAAATCCAATGTCAAGTTCAATTGCAATAACAATCACAACAATCATTGTCATCTCAAACAACAAAAATTATTTAAACAACATGGTTAAAACTTGTTAAAATCCTTCAATCTCACTATATACAAAAATCCGGAGCTGTGCGCCCCGGACCCGCACTGGCTAGGGTGTCTCCCCCCAGTACGGTACCCCCATTGTACAAAATCAATGTAGCGTGCTTTTCTCACGAAAGAGCGTAGGCACAGATAATAGAGTACACCACGTAGTGTACTCTGTTATCTGTGGCGTAGGGGTAGACCCATAAATAACTTTTGAATGACACCTACCCGGTATATTTAGTTAGGGCTAACTAGAGTCGATTAAGAAGTTTCCTCATTGGGGAAGTCCTCCTGCTCCTAAGTCAAAACAGTACTAGGCCTAACTATTGTTCAGAGTGCTGTTGGGCGGCTTAAATGTGAAACTACTACACACTGCAGATGCTGGCTAGCCTAGGCCAGAGCCAGCAACGACCTTAGCTAAGAGTGGAATGGTCAAAAGTCTCCCAAGCCAGGGCTAGGCTAAGCTAGTAGACCCCATGATAAATAATAGGCCATGCGCAGTCTTGGGCACGTTTTCCCAAAAAAGGAACTTTGAAAAGTTAAATTAAGTTACTCTGTCTAAAAAGGAACTGAGACGTTCCTCGGAACTGAAAAGTTCCTCGCTCCTCAAAAGGAACTTTAAGTTCCTTGCATGTTCCTTAAAGGCCCCTACCATCACTGATCAAATTAAATAATAATAAATGTAGGCCTAATGAGTTAATTTATCATTAGGCCTACTATTATTTAGGCCCTATTAAAGTGAGTCCCAGGCAATCTGACGAGGATGGCGCCATTTACGAAAACACAAGATGTCACAAGATGTTTTTCATATGCCTACGCAGTTTACGATATCAGTTACCGGTACTGGAATTCGACGGGATGACGACGGCGAAAGGAACTTATAAAGAAACGTTTAATTCGTTCCAAGTTCTCACGAAATGTTAACTTTGACGTAAGAAAAGGAATGCGTTCCCATAAAAAGTTCCTGAAAAAGGAACGCGTTCCTCCCCAAGACTGGCCATGTATCACAAGTAGAGGGCACGGCCTAGAGCCTATCGGAAATTACAATGTTTAAGATTATCAATTGATAAAGATTGAAGGCCCACAATCGTCGCAACTTACAGAAAAGAGGAAGTATGGAGTTGACTTGCTCGGTGGACTTGGCCCAGCTCACCATGGGGTCTGGAAAACAGCATTTAGATGGCTCCAACCGACCTAAAACAGTTTAAACAATGTTAATTAGTAAACGAAGAACATAAATGCCACCCAACCCAAAGGCCTAGGCCCTAGTAGGCTAGCCAGGCCCCTAGCCTAGGTCTAGGCCTACGCCCCATGCCTGGGCGTAGGTAGGGTAGGGGCCTAGGCCACGGGTCACTTGAAGGCCTAGGGCCTACTAGCCCAGGGCTACAATAATTACAATGCTTAAGATTTAAAAAAGTTGATAAAAAATAAATATAAAGTAAAAGATTGAAGGCCCACAATCGTCACAACTTACAGGATCCTTCTGAGCAACCAGCATGGCCCAGCTCACTCGGATTCTGGAAACCCGCCCTTTTAGAATCACTCTAATGAAGACTAACAACAGTTTTAATGTTAATTAGTGGACAAAGTACACATTACAACTAAATATTACAATACATAAGTAGTCTGCATTAATAAATTTACCTTAATACTGCAGAAACACCTTAGACCGGCCATTACGTCATGAATTTGAGCCTTTGAGGTTATGTTCGTCTTCTTCTTCTTCTTTTGCGCCACGAGAACGGATAGGACCCCTAGACCAGGCATCGGCCAGCTGCAAATAGTGGGTTGGTTTAGATACTATAGGTGTTAAGATATCTATGGTTTAGGATGGACAGATAGGACCTAACGACTAGAATAGTAACTGACTGATGGACATACGACACGACAAAATATTGGTACAGAACAGATGATGCAGACTGACAAGCAGACAGACAGACAGACAGACAGACAGACAGACAGACAGACAGGACAGACAGACAGACAGACAGAACAGACAGACAGACAGACAGACAGACAGACAGAAGATAGATAGACAGATAGAATTTATGTATTAAGAAGATTGCGAAAATGTAGGAGGGTACATAAGCATGGCATTTCTTTTAGATCTCATTGCTTTTGATTGTGTAAGGTTTGGCTGTTTTTTCCAAGTTTTTTGTTTTTTGTGGATATTATTATCTGCAGTCGTATGTATTAAATTATTGATATTTTATATTATTGTTCTAGATTTGTACTGTTTGTAATTTATAACCTATATAATGTGACATTGGGTAATAAATAATTTATGAAATAAAATAAATGTGAGTGGCTGATGAAAATTTAAATAATTATACTCCTACGAACACATGCGTCACACAATACGTCGCTAGATTTCAGCCATATACTCACAGCACAAAAAAGGAAAATCTTTAGCACACTCTCACAAAGTCCAACGAACAAACTTCCATAAGTCACAATACTGTAACAAAAAACCTCTTTCTCTTCAACCGTCAAAACGGTGTATTTAAACTTCCACTCAAAGTTCCCACCCACCGAAAGCCTCCCTCATTCCGCATATCCATCTAAGAGCATTGCCTGCTCTGACGCCATCAAGTTCCTGGTCTACATATGGACTGACACTCTTGAGTGGACAGACACATAGGGACGCTGTTTGCTAGAGATAACGAGTGGATGTTTCCCCCCTCCTCAGAAGATTAAAGCCCTAGTCCAGCCACAACGTCTTATTCGCATATACATGCTCACATCCACCACACATATCATACGGACTTATTTTCTGGAGGAAACTAGCCACAAGTATAAGAGTTTTTAGATTACAAAAACGGCCATTTCGATTTATAGTAGGAGCCTCTTGGCGTACCTTCGTGCAGAAATATCTTCACACCCAAAAAATCTGACCTTAGCATAGTACTTTGATACACACTTGCAGCAGTCTTTGTCAAACAAACCTCACCTCTTCAAATTAAAACTCAACGATCATGTCATGATACACGATCGCAATCAAAAATTCATGTCCCAACTCATAATACAACGCGGTTCTCAAAGACCTCATTACCAATGGTCTAAACAATCTTCAATCATAATAACCCCCAGAAAATAAAAATATACAATCCCTAGAATCTTTTAAATATACATTGAAATCATTTCTTATAAAGCGTTGCTTCTACACCATCAATGAATTACCTTCATCCAGCTGACGTTTAACTTAATCTTGTGCCCGAAAAATATAAATACCCCAACCCATAGCTTACACTCAACTTTCCTTCACACTCCCTGAAACTACTATGTATTTTCAGAATATAATTTAATATGTAAATAAACAATTCACATAAAAAAAAAATAAGTATTATGTATAAGAAATAGAAGGAAAAGATATATGAAATTATGAAAGGTATATTTTAATGTATATTTTTTATAAAAATTGTTAACAATTTATGTATTACTCTCCATAGTAGGCTATTCCACTTTCTCTAAAAAGAGGTTATACTTATGAAATGTAGGAGTCAAGGTGAATAAAGTTATTGTTATTGCAGTATATTATGAGTTTTCAAAATGTGAAACAAAATTAGGTTCCTACAGGGATCGAACTCCGAACTAAAGCGTGAAAAGCGTATACATTGATAATAATGCTATATCGACTGCTTGGCATAGTATTACGCAGAAGTTATAGTAAAATAAAATATGTAAACCAACTACTCAACGCATTTTGCTCGCAACTCTCCAAATGTTCCACTAAACAGTGAATTTACTTCGAACATGTCGTTCCCCAGACACCCGTTCTCTTCAGAATCTTTCCCCTGTCATGTAAACTTACTTCGCATGCTATCAATCAAGATAGGATGTGAGTGGGAGTGGAGTGGGAGTGCGAGTGCAGTGCGAGTCTCTACGTGTGAGTGTGAGTAGTGAGTTGTGTGTGTGAGTGTTGAGTGTCGAGTGGAGGGTGAGGGTGAGGTGTGAGTGGAGTCTGTGAGTTGTGAGTGTGAGTGTGGGTGTGGGTGTGGGTGTGGGTGTGGGATGTGTTGGTATGTATTCCGTCTAAGCGTGCTAACTTAATTAACACGATGACATTGAACGATCTATCGCATGCTTTACTCTTCATCCCTAGCCTGTATTGTATCATGTTATCTATCGATCTAAATTTTCAATAATATTAGTTCAGGTTTCAACAATCACTAGGTGAACAATTGCCTGATGGGCGACACGGAAGTACTCTACATACACTTCCGTAGTACTGAGGAATGCACGGTGATTTCTCATAATACTCGCGAATGATATTAACATTTATATTGTATTTACATTTATATGCATACCCTGTTGATATTCATAATAGGAAATATTCTAGCACAACGTCGTGATATGAACAATATATAATATGTAACCTCACTTTACTACTCTCTACTATTGAAAAAATAATAATTGTATAATTTCCTGAAATCAGAAAAATTACGATCAATTGAAAGGAAGTACGTACCTAATTAAAACTCAATGTAATATTATCTTGTAATTGCTTTGGCTTTGTGAAAATCAATAACCTTCTGATCTAAATCTAATACCGTATGTAGTTCTCGGGATGTCCTTAATTGATATCAACGTGATTGTTGTTGATACATCAATGATTTCCTGATCTCAGTCCAAGGTGATCGGTGAGTATAAATACGAGCAGGTGACTGAACGTCTTCAGCATTAACTTCTTTGCTGCCAAGTCGCTGTCAACCAATCAGAATGCAGCTCGTCCAGACTCTACTGGGTCTCACTCTTGTTGCCTGGCTGGTTTGCGAGTCAGAGCAGTTTGGAGCCAATATGGTAAGTCGTGTTATTTATCCATCTGCGAAACAGTCACGCGTTTACTTTATAATATAAAAATATCTATACAAATACAATAAATATAATATTTGTGTAGTCTATCCAGTCATGGTCACATAATCGAATGTCGGTGGGAGACTGCAATAAAAGCAGCTTTAAACTAATCTTGTTGATGCCGACGCTTTCAGTTACAAAATATATTGGCCAACCAGCGATAAATACTTTAAAGGGAACCGCTGGGTGGATAAGATTCGTGAGCGGGTGACGCTAGAATCGTATTATGTGTAACGTTGCTCGAAACGCTTCAATTGCACCGTTTAAATAATATATACTTGTATAATATTATTATATATTATTTTAATATTGGTTAATTAAGTAAACTTTGAGTTTGATTGCATTGTAAAGGATGTTGTATTTCCACAAACACTTTCGATGTTTCAAACGGGAACTGGGAAATATACTTCACTCTCCGACAATTCATCTATTTTGTGCTTAAAGGGGTATTCACCCACTAAACTCAAAAAATATATTTCATTTGGGATAACTAGTTATTAATGTACAGAGTAACAGATAAATTATTGGGTCCATCATCACCAGAAACAAAATGGGCAAAACTTAGCAATTGTCGTGTTAGGTTCAAACGGCAAAATTCCCCCATAAGAAATAACATGACCACAATCTTTATGCCTCGTGTCCTTGGAGGATTTTGGTCCAAAAATGATGTCGGAAATTATTGGCGTACTCGTGAACGTTTTCTGTAAATCAGTTATATATATTTAATTTGGGCAAGTGGTTAGGTCAATATTATGTTGATTGACAAGAAAAGGTGCGATTTCGTTTTTTTTTTTTTAAATTGCTCACTCAGTTACAGAACTGATTTTCAGTGAGAGACAATATATTTAAAGCAGTCTTAACCAACCCTGTAGACGCCGACACCATTCGACGAGCGAACAATCACCAACTAGATATCGGCTTATTTAAGTAGGAAACATCGATCTGTCTAGCTGGACACGATTCTAACCACAGACAGCGCCAGACTCAACAAGGCTGATTCGTAACCACCTTCAAATTTATTATGTGTCTCGTTGCTGGGACGGCTCCAGTCACTGTTCACAAATTCCTAAGCCATATGCAAGAACTGCTGGACTTATTTTCAAATCAAGTTAAAAAATTGTATGCAGATTTTTGTGTGTTTGAGTAAATATGTGTACACATTTTCAAGTTACTATTTTATAAAAGGAGGTTTTTGATTTGTACGATGCTCTTGTATCTATGTGAAACCAAAAATAATTAGGTTAAAACCAATTTAAAAAAATTCCCAAAACGTTAACTTTCGCAAATTTTAGGATCCGAAAGCGTAAAAATTTTGTGTAAATGTAATCACAGTTACATGCTCTATTATTTTTAATTGGCATTTAAGGCTATATTGTACCGCCTCTGGCCGATAATTTGAAAGTCGAAGAAACATGTCTGAAAAGTTTGCTGAATGAAAGAAGGCCTTTAAAATAACAAAAAAAAATTGTGAATTTTTTTGGGCGGGACATAACCTCACTTTTGGAAATTATATTTAGATTTTTGGACAAAAGTGTGATATACAAGACTAGTTCAAAATTAAATTTTGTGAATCGGTTTTCTGGACATAGTTTCTAAACACCTTTAGCTACAACTTGACTATAGCTAAAATAGTTTTCTGAAAATAACAGTTGGTGTACGAATTTTTTTGTCAAACGGTACAAATACGAGTTTTGTACCGTTTGACAAAAAAATCGTACACCAACTGTTATTTTCAGAAAACTATTTTAGTTATAGTCAAGTTATAGCTAAAGGTGTTTAGAAACTATGTCCAGAAAACCGATTCTCAAAATTTAATTTTGAACTAGATTTGTTGGATGAGCGTAGCGAGCGTAGCGAGCGAAGCGAAGATTCCATTTCACTACACTGGAGAAAAAAATCCGGAATGTTTTTTTTTTTTTTTCTTTCCTTCTTTCTTTTTTTTCTGTATTTTTGTGTGTTTGTCAGCACGATTCCGGCTAAACCGATACTCCGTTTGCGATGAAATTTTATGGAGGCCTTCGAAATCTCTGAACTTAGAACTGCCACGTTTTTGAGCGCAATCAAAAATTATTTCTCATGAAAATCGCAATTTTACGATTTTTTCGATTTTTTGAAAATTTATTTTCCTTGTAACACCTACATGCTTAATCCGATTTTCATGATTTTTTCACAGAACCTTAATTTTATGAATTAAGATATCCGTGTGAAATTTGAGCGCAATCAAAAAATTATGTTTCATGAAAATATAAATTTTGTGGGTTTTTTCTTTTTTTAAACAATTCTTTTACTTATAACACCTACATGCTTTATTTTATTGTAATACTTTTTTCACAGAACCTTAATTTTATAAATTTATATATTCGTGTGAAATTTGAGCGCAATCAAAAAAATTAAGTTTATTTTTTATCTAATTTAATTTAATTTAAAAAAAATCTTCAACTTAGTACTAATTTTTTCACAGAACAACAGAAAATCCGCATAACACATGGCAGCTCAATGCACCAATTACGCTCATCCAACAACGCGGCGGGACTTAAGCGTTTTCCTAGTAGTGTACACTTTTGTCCAAAAATCTAAATATAATTTCCAAAAGTGAGGTTATGTCCCGCCCAAAAAAATTCACAATTTTTTTTTGTTATTTTAAAGGCCTTCTTTCATTCAGCAAACTTTTCAGACATGTTTCTTCGACTTTCAAATTATCGGCCAGAGGTGGTACAATAGCCTTAAATGAAGTTTCAGGCTCATGAATTTTTCACAAAAAATTAATATTTTTGAGTAATAGCCTCTTTAGCAATAATCTCATTAATTCATTTCCGTCACCAATACCTGCCTCAGGGTAGATTACTCACTGTCATTTACTGCCGAACTGCCAAGATTTAGAACTACTCGGACTCCCTATCCGATAAAAAACAAGGTCTTGCCATGTCTGCTTTCAAGAGAGCTATTAAGTCTTCTACATTTTGTTTGCTTTTTTATTGATGTTATGAATTGTTATTGTTTTGTTAATTTGTCTCTTTATGTTTATGTTCTGTTTTTTAAGTGCTCGTTTATTCACACAATTTGTTGTGTAGAGGTTGGCAGACACCTTGTGCTTGGGGCACACAGACCTTTTCTGCCAACTTTCTTACTAAGCATATAAGTGGAAAAAATAAATGATAATTATAAATAATAATTATTATTATTATTATACTATTATTATAGATTGGCTCAGGCGTCTAGATAGAGTACAGACCTAACCATTTACCTCGGTATTTTGATGTAAACATTTCATTATAGACATTTGACATTTTCAGGGACCGTATGACTTTGTGGTAGAACAAGTCTCCCTATGTGAAGACCAGGGGAATGGGAAAGGGTAACTTCAACATCTCCATGTATCTGGGTGCGCCGGACGCTGCTAAGAAGAGGCCGCACGTACATAGGGGTGGCTTCTCCTGGCCGTTCACCAAGGAACAAGGGGGAAATATGGAGGTAAAGTATGGACACAGTGACACTCTTACGATTTAGCCGACACAACTATTGAAAATATGTCGACAATTAATTGTATTTTGTACAACACTGTTTTAATCAGACGAGTGAGCGCAGCAAACGTAGTCTACAACGCAAGTCGAATGGGCCTTCGACGTGATTAATTTGTCTGTCTGTAAAAACTGTCTGTAAAATGTTTGTTTGTTCGGTCCCATACGGCCGAATGACCAAACAGATTGAGATGAAATTTTAAACAGAATCCGTGACCAGGTAACTGAAAACTTCTAACAAAATGAGCAAAATCCTTTGCGATTTAAATCTACAAGAAATAATAAATTGAAAATAGACTTAAATTATTGTGTATGTTTTATTTTAACGACAATGGTTTTGTTCTTGAAGAAGTCATTTTTAACTAATCATTTTTGGCAGGCTTTGATGGCATGCAGTGACCAAGGTGTACCCAATTTTGCACGCTCAAGGTTCCCCCAAATTCCGCTGGGAGATTGAGTAAACCTTGCAATCTTTACTCATGCAGTTTGGCTATTCGAGACAACGTATTTCGTAATTTCGTACTGGCCATATTTTCCATAGTACAATATATTATATTGTATGCATTTCAAAACATGTTTTATACATTTTTTATAACAATATATAAATTAAAAAATCTTTCCCAACCAAGGGATTGAACCCAAGTCCCCCACATTTCGGGTATAAGGGCGCCTAAGCCAAATAGACAAGGAAAACGCCAAAGTCATTATTAGACGAGTGAGCAAGTCATGTGTTGTGTACCCGGGAACATTTGTATTTAACTTTGATAATTATATAGGTATAAATAATAGGGTTTTGAGTTAGTTGGTATAAGGGCGCGTCAACTGTAAGGCCATAATGCACCACTATAGCCTATGATAGAAAGGCAATGTTACCGGATACTCAACACATGGCTCATTACTCGTCTAACAACGACTTTGTCGTTTTCCTAGTATTATTAGCTTTTGACAAGAATGAGCCATACGGGAGTCTTTTTTACCACTTGAATATCACTTACAGCATTTTATTTCTGCGTTTAGTTAATTTATTTATTAGTTAGTTACTATATCGGCCTACATTAATATAAATGTGCATTTCACTTTTTGAAACTTGTAAGGGGCTTTAGCATTAATTATAAGTGTGTCTGTAGATTAATCGGCCAATCCACCCCCAACCTTTTAGTTGATACTTATGGCCGTTACAAGGTTCAAAAAGTGAAATACATATTTAAATTAATGAAGGCCAATATATTATTTAACTAATATATAAATGAACTAAACGCAGAATGAAACTGTTGCAAGTGATATTCAAGTGGGAAAAAAGACTCTCATGGCCTATGTATGTCTATGTTTATATAGTTTATTCTTATGGTAACATCTATGTTTTGTTTATTTTTCAACAGATCTTAAGTCTCGATTCTAAATAATACAAAATTATACTAGAAATACGCCAAAGTTGTTGTTAAACGAATGAGTGAGCCATTTGTTGAGTACCCGGTAACATTCCCATTCCTCCCCCTATACCTATGGCTTGTTCCAGCATGGGACTTTCCTCCATAGCCTATCGTAGGCTAGAGTGGTGCATTACGGCCTTACAGATGACGCGCCCTAATACCAACTAAACTCAAAACCTTATCATTTACACATATCAATCAAGTTGAATGCAAATTTTCCTGGGTACTCAACGGATCATGAATTTTAATGAATTTTTGGAAATTTGGAATTTTAATAAAAGATCCATTTTAAGCAGAATTTTAAATTTGAAAAGCATTCCTAAAAATAGATTTTTCATGGATTTTTTTTATATTTCGAATTTTTGTATCTCAAATAATAGCAATACTAGAGATTTATTACATTTCAGAGGCACACCGTTTTTTTCTCTACCTTTTAGTCTTTTTTGCACATGTGTATTTTCAATCTTTTCTAAAAAAATTACTTTTGGTCCTGTTGGAATGTAGAATTTTATTTTATTTTATTATGAAAAAAAAGTTTGGGGTCAAATTGAAAAAAAACTATTATTTGCCCTGATTAAAATTTAAATGCGTTATGGGTCCATGTGGTACTGTTGGGCCGGAAAGGGTTTAAAACAAGGCGAAATAATAGATTGTTACTCACATCTCAAGACAACTGCAAAACATAGGACAAGTTATCGTACACAGCAATGAAATTTTGTCAGAACTACAGTGACCTTGACTTATGTTTTAAGTATTTAATTCGTGATAGAGAGATAACTTTTATTTTTTTAACAAAACAAAACAAAACTCTGTTGTACAAATACAATTGCCACAAGGACACAGAATAACAATAACATTCATTGATTAATAACAATTAAAAAAGGTTTAAAATTTAAATACAAATTCAAGAAATTAGTCATAATAATACAATTAAAAATTACATGTTTAGGCCATCAAGGTGATTCCTAAGAATGGAAATGGAACCTTTCAATGCCACCATCGATACGTCTTGTATCAGTGTTTTGCCTAACTTAAAAGTGTTGCAAAAATCAACAAAAAACTTTGGGATTGTCCCCCTTGCACCAACAAACAATCCGATGACATGTATTGGGTTTGCATTGTATTTGTCTGCAAAGTATGGTATTGTTGGTCGGTATATGTCCTATTTATTTAAATGTATTTTTTTAAATAAAAACCGTATTATTTTATATATTATCTCAAAATATTTTCTCACATGTTAAGGTGACAAATCCAAATTTCTGCGCGCAATTAAATTTTCTATTTTTTGCAGTGTACCTGTGTTCATGACTATATTTTGCGTTATATAAATGTTGCCAGTGGTCTCCCCCTTTACTCGCTATCGTCGAAGAAATAAAATCCATCGGACCTCTTTGCAAATTTGTCTCGGAGAATTAGTTTCAATAAGTTGAATACACGTGATCAATGGCTCGCGACACACGAAGGGACAATTTTGAATTTTGTTTTTTCTTACTGTTGTAACAGCTGTCAAATGTCATAAAAACCAGTTGAAGAGGACTAAATAGTCTTCGAAATATCGTTAACTACATATCTTTTCTTTATTAAAAAGAGCAGTGTATAGTCGAACTAATTCATCACATTATTACGAAGGGAGAAATCTCGAATGTCGAACGATCATGACCGGTAAAAAATTCAAACTTAATTTTTTTCGAAGAATATTATGTCACATCATATAATAATGAAACTTTTAGAGCAGGTGAGGTTAATAATGTAATGAATTATTTGGACTGTACACTGAACTTATTAATAAATAAACAGTCGTCGAAATATTGTTTCACATATTTTTCTTTGTTTTACAAGTGCAGTGTACAGTCTAAATAACTCATTACATTATAAGTATCTCACATAAAAAATAACGTTTAGACTACCTTAAATTCTCCGTAGTCGTGGAGGATTTTGGTCAGAAAAATATTGGCTCTTATTGTGTTCTTGTACAGTTATCTTTTCTCTGCATACTCACATTTTGCTCATGGGGCAATTATATTGTCTTAGTCTAAATATGCTGAATAACAAGAAGGGATTTTATTTCGGCGAGTATATTTGTGTGTGAATAATGCGCTGTTTAAAGAATATATTTTTCATTTTAGATTGGTGCTATGCCATAGTATATAATAAATGAAAAATTATGCATTTATAATTCGATTTAAGAAATTCGACAAAACGTCAATTTTCACAAAATTCTGGATAAAAAAGTCATAGTTATAAGCTTGAATTGTTTAAAATTTCATTTTAGTTTCGTTAAATGCTATAGATTATTTGAAAAAATTATATAGTTTGGGGGAAGCCCTATTTTTTCAATTCCCTTCCAAAATACATTCTTGATTGAAGCAACACCTCTTTCTTTTTTATTACTACAACTAAATCAATGGATATAATAATTCCGTGTTTTCAACAATAAATTGTTCTCTAAGACTACTTTAAAATATATTTACTAGGAACACAAATTATTAATAACATTGCTAAACAATTTCGAAGAAGAAGAGCAGCGAACTATTAGTTCTAGAACTCTAACTACTAACAATAGAATTAATAATTAATTCTAGTAATATCTGGCTGCTTTAGCAGAGGAAGGATTTTTAGTGTCGACTAATATACACAAACTGATACATATTAATATGAAACCGATGACAATGTAACAAATTAGACTGTCAACTTGTTTGTGACGTTTGTGTTGTTTGTGGACAGGTTGAAGGAGATTTCTACCAGAAGAAGAACAATGACTTTCTCTTGATGTACAATCACAAGGACAACCTGTGCAAGACGATGACAGAGATAGTTAGGCCGTTTTACGACAGTCTGAAGAAGGTTGCCGGGATTAAAACAGAGGACTGCTCTATAGATAATGTAAGTCATTGTCATGAGTGTCATGAGTTTTATAGAGGTAGATTATATTATCGTCAAACCAGTAATTTGAAAATTAAGATTGCGAGCTTCAAATAATGTTAATACTAATCGAACAAATAATTCTATGTTCGCCTTTTTCAATCGTAGACCATATTTTACTATATTTGTCAAACTTTTTAAGTGTCTATAAAAATTCACTATTTTCGAGAAAGAAAAGAAAATAAATTTGAATTACACAAAATATTTACAAAATAATCAAACTATCTCAATTAATTATCATAAAATTGTTAAGCGTCCATACAAAACCATTATAAAAATACATAACAAGAAACCCAATAAACTAAATTTTTTGTCATTGAATATTTTACAAAATAATTATATTATTTGTCTACACCACAAACTATTGGTTTTGTACCATTGTACCATCGTTTGTACCATTGTGTTGAATCCTTTTGTGATAGACACTATTTAGCTATATTCCATAATAGATACATCAGTTACATAAATATATGGAAACTAGTGAAAAGTAACTAAAAAATAATAATAAATAAAGCGTAATGATGACTTGGCGCTGAGTAACATCGTTATCATTTGTTTAAGTTTGCCGACTAATCTCACATAAATTTACTTGTCAAGGTGACTACACTTTCAGCGACTGCTGGACCTTCGAGCCCACTCCTATGCTGGAGTACGGATTACGGGCAACTGTGAGAATCTCTCTGAAGGAAGTATTGGTTGCGTTTACGTTCAGGTGTGCTAAACTCAGAACTGCAGAAAATAACATTTCGAATGCACGTTTTGTCTATCCAAAGTATGAGTTATATACACTTAAATCCCAAAAAATATTATGGTTGTTTACGTATAAAAAAACTGGGGTGGAATATTAATCTAATAGCAAAAAATAAAAGTTAATCATTTCGTCAAATTCTAATGTGCATCAAATATAGTTATAAAATACTGTTAATTCTACATAGTCTAATAGCTTTATTATTTACTACTAAAAAAACTAGTGTCGTATTTGTATTAAATTTAAATTAATAGATTGGCAAATCAATGAAAAAATTAATATTTCAGACTCAAAATTCAAACCCGGCACTCACCAAATATTAGTTTTAAAATAATACTTTTTAATTTACAATGTCTATGGCCCCAGTTATAAGTTACATCAAACTATCAAAATAAGTTGTCTACACGATTTTTTATCTAAATTATTTAATCTACATAGTATAAATGATTTGGTATGAACATATATAACAATACATAATCAAAACAAGCAAAACTCGAAAGAAATAGTGCATACAACACATGCATCTACCACCAAATTTTTGTAACAAATTGAAATTTATGCTTCATGAATGATATTAAAAGCGTAGGAGATGAAACAGAAAAGAAAAGAACTGAAGATAGAAAGAAAGAGAAGAAGAAAAAAAAAAAAAAAAAAAAAAAACATTATACGAAACATACGTTTTACTTTGTACCAGCTGCGCTCGGTTGCGAAATGTAGGTTCTGTCAACCCGGATATCACTTACTCAGCTTTGTCGCTTAAATTTCCGCTGCAAACTTCCATTCAAGAATTTCAGCAATTCGATAATAATTGTTATCAATCAGATTACTTAAGTTTTATTTCCATTACACTATGGTTATTTATGTGGAGTGATTCATGGGTATGTGGAAAGAACATTTTAAAATTAATTATATATTGTTTACACAAACCATAAAACAATAGAATATTATTGAAACTATACATAACTAATATATTATCACCTTACTTTTGATAACGAGGGTCAAATTTGAGTTTGGCTTCAGTATTATATTGACTTATGTTTTGTGTTATTTTTGTTTGAATTCAGCTTCATAAATAAAAAAATATTGTAAATGCATGTGCCTAGAATTGAACAGCTATTAAGAGAAATACATAACTCCGAGCAAAAATCTTTTCCTCAAGATTCGAATTCTCTCATAACCTCTAAACGCAGATTATACCTAACAAGATCCCTACTTAATCCCCGGTTCCCGCCTCATATATTTCTTCAGTGTCAGTAGAGAAGTGTGTGAACCGGCGAGTTTAGATGCTTATTATTGACTAGTGCGGTGTAGGTATTAAACTAGAATTAATTAAATACTACATGCCTAACTAAATACATCATATAACAAATATATTAAAAATCTAAATTCTTCTTCTAAGATGACCAAAGAATATAGAACTGTACATTATCAAGTAGCATAACAAATCTAAATTGATCTACTTATGAGCACAACAAAATTACAAAGTACAAATAAAAGACTATATGGCGAGCATAAAATTATACAATGCCAATCACATTAAATAATTATGCGAAAGCATTATTGGATGAGCGAAGCGAAGACTTCAATTTCAGCGACCCCTCAAAAAATGTAGTTCGGCTGTTTTTTTGTTTGTTTGTTTGTTTGTTTGTTTATTCTTTTTTTTTGTCTGTTCAATCAAAATACAACAAAACAATCAAAATATGCAAATATTATAAATCACAATAAAACCTTCTTCACATTGATTATGTATTGTCCTTGAATTCAAGGAATCTTGAACGAAACATCTAACCTTCTAATTTAGGCTTGAAATTTTTGACAATCAAGTGTGGATATCTCTACTATCATTCATGCAAAATTTTGTGATAATATTTCTATCAGTTCATTTGTAATCGTCAACATTTCAGCGCGTGCATTTGAGTTTAGGCCAAGCTAATGTTTTGTTCAATAAATGGAACCGATTTGAGAATAAAATATAATCCACTGAACAACATAAGGATCTCTAAAAGTTTGAAATAATTGCAGAGGATGATTTCTTGCGTGTTCATTTGCAAAAGTTACAGCTCTTCGTGCTGGTTAGAATACGCTATTGTTGTGATTGATTCTGTGTTTGAAAGGTAAGGCAACCTTGGTATAAAAGGTAGAACATTGCTTTGTGATATAATAATAGATAATATCTATATAAATCTATCACAAAGCAATGTTTTTAAATTAAAGTATAATATACCTTTTACATTCTTCTTTATTAATGACTATGCACAACCTCTTCACAAACAAAACTGAAATAGTTTTTAAATAGACATCCGTACTGTTGAGGAATGCACGATGATCCTATTCAAGTTTTTATGTCGATAAAATTACAAATCATTTCAAAAATAATTTCTTAGTCATAAATAATTTCTCCATATTACAAGGAAATAAGTTAACATCAGTATTGTTCACATTGAAATGCCATCTGTATTGTTCACATGGAAATGAATTAACACCGTAACATCTGAAACTATTGCGATCATTCCTATGACGGATATCCTGAATTGACACGAGCTTTCTCGTTGCTGGGTAGCTCTCATGTAATCTGAAGGTTATTGGTGAGTATAAATACTAGCCACCTGACTTAGCATTTTCATTATTAGCATTTTTGATACTAAGTCGCTATTAGCCAATCAAAATGAAGCTCGGTCAGGCTTTAATGGGCCTAATAATTGTTGCCTGCCTGGTTTGCGAATCACTGCAACTTGGAAAGAATATGGTTAGTATAAATACAAGTATAAATAAATAAAATACGTGTTGGAGTCTACCTTTATCAGTCACACAACAGATTCTGTGATTTAAAGCAGCACCGAATTTTCCTGGTCGATAGATATAGTCTTGGAGATAAATCGGACAACTTGCGATTAATATTTGAAATAATCTAGAAGCTACATAACTATTGATAAATACAGAACCAAACTGCAGAGAAAAACAACTAAAGTCAACAAAAGAAATCACTGCACACATGACGAATTAATACAATTCAAAGAAAGTCATTGAAACCGAAAAACCCAAGAACATTAATATATATGTACAAAACGAGGTTCATGGGTGATACCGCGTCGAAATGATGAACCAGTGCAGTGACTGGGCGTCCACCGACGTTTCGTCTGACCTACAACAGACATCTTCAGGGTGACTGTGACTTCACGAAGGTTGAAGGCGCGCGACCGCCTCCTATATACCCAAAAAGGTGCGGGGCGGGCGGCGAGGTCAGATCTAAAACCAAGATCTCGTCCTTACTCTATTGTAGTGAAACCTTTTTACTATGGCTTCTTGTCACAATCATACTGGGGTTTCTCGTAAATTGTTGGATTTTGCATCTGCATCGTTTTAGAACAGAAACTGTTGAGTGTTCCTCAACTGCTAGGCCTATCACCGTAGGGTGTTGATGTTGCACCTCTTTTGTCCGATTATATCTATTTGCCACTTGACGAGGCATCAGAATTGGCTTCCAGGCACGAGGTAGACTTTGGCTATCGTCTCTTTTGTTTAGATTGTGAGTCCGTTTCTCAATCTCTACAGATTCCCTGATGATACGGGTCTGGAGTCGCTGGACAGGGCAAATGGTTCTAGTGTTATCGAAATCTATAACATGAGAGAGAGCTTTCGCATGTTGCGCCAAGGCCGAATTCTTGTCTCCTGCTTTTACAGCATTGGAAGTGTCTTTGATCCTAACGGCTATGCGTCTACCTGTTTGGCTTATATGTTTGGTCACAGTCACCACTTGGCAACTCGTAAATCCCCTTTCCCTCCAGATGGATTGAGTCTTTAGCATTTCTCAGGTAGGATCCTACTTTTCTATCAATGGAGAAAATAGTCTTAATGTTTTGGTGATTGAGGATTCTTCTTTATCGGTTGTGCCCTTGACATATGGGAGGAATGCTCTCGATCGTGGTTTTTCCTTCTCCTTAGAAACATCTTGGTATTTGCATGGCCCCGTTTGATTGCTCTGATGATATCTATATCCGAATAACCATTCAGAGACAGCGCTAACCGGAGATTGTAAAATTATTTCTTGGAGTTAGATGCGTTAGTCAGATTTATGGAACGAGTAACCGGAGTGTTAACAACGAAAAACAGCTGAGCATGGTGGTGATTCCAAATTGTGATTCCTATGTACTAAACACAGTCTATAACATCATTCGCACACAACTTCTTCAACATACTTTCTATGAACTGAACAGTCAATGACATCATTCGCACACAAACTCTTTCACTTACTCGCTCACAAACTTAATAGTGATAGTTTTTGATTACTTATTACTTAAAGTCTAAGCCTAACAACCCTATACTTTTAATATTTATGTTCATATTGAGATTAACAGACACATTGTTTAGCGCTCTGTGCGCGTTGTTGACCGTAATTGCTTTGTGATTTCATCTGGAACACAAATTGTGATTAAAATATTCGATAACATGAACATAATGACAGTTAATAACAGCAGCATTTTAGGGACCCTATGAAGTTCTACTCGAGCAAGTCTACCTGTGTGAAGACCAGGGAACAGGGCTGGGCAACTTCAACATCTCCATGTACCTGGGTCCGCCGGACGCTGCTAGGAAGAGGCCGCACGTACATAGGGGAAGCTTCACCTGGCCGTTCACCAAGGAACAAACGGACACCATGGAGGTAAGTGCTGACTCAATGCTTTTTTTATCCAACACCAGAAACATGTTATGAACATTGTTCTCCGCATAGCGGCTCAGGGTGACAATGCAAGATCGTTTTCAATCGGGGACACACTTTGGCGATCTGATTCAACCCCTTTGATAACAGCACGTGGTGTTCCCAAGTGGTCACCCACTCAAGTACCGACCACGCCCGATGTTGAATCAATGTTACCATGATTGTTTTAGGCACGGTATTTCAATGTCCAGTTAAAGTAACAAGTAAATTTAACGACGACATAACGTGTTATCACTATTGCAATCACCAATCAGAAACTTAGTAAATATTTACTTAGAGAACGAACTGGCAGATAAATTTCAACTAGACATCGAAATTTTGGACCTTAAAGATTAACGGTTATCGATTATTTTATATCGTATTGTTTATGAACCTTTTCACATTTAACTACAACGACTGAACCCTTAGCAATATTGTTAACGACTGGACATTGTACGACACCATGGTCAAATTAGTACGAGAACGCTTAGATTTTAGTCGAAATGTGCGTTCGTACTTGTCGAAATACAGTGTCATTATTCTCGTCGATCAGGATAAATTTTGTGTTTACATTCAGAATGGTGATGCCGCTCTTCGTACATGAAAATATATGTAATATGCTCCACCACACTTATTGTGTAAATGTCGACCAATTTACCCCCGATTTTGATGACACATTGTTAAAAGTTCGTAAGATAAACGTAAAAAAGGTTTTGTAATAAAAAAAGAATTGTATTTATCTAA
Organism: Sweltsa coloradensis; assembly: GCA_024449915.1. Lineage (NCBI taxonomy): Eukaryota > Metazoa > Arthropoda > Insecta > Plecoptera > Chloroperlidae > Sweltsa > Sweltsa coloradensis. The sequence continues at coordinate 342,378 of JAMZAV010000678.1, read as the reverse complement.
TGGAGCATGAAAACAAAACCAAATGTTTCTATTATTCTTTGATATGATTGTTGTGTTCATTTGACATGTGATTTTAACATTATTAAACACAATTCAGAAAATTCAAATTCCATCCCGACCAGAGCTCGAACGCAAGTCTCCCAAAGTAACGTGGTCAGTTCAAAGGCAACAGTTTTCGTCGCAGTACTGTTCCATCCATTCAGGTCTAAAATGCAACTACAATTCAGAGGATGATGTATAACCGACATGGTGGTCTAGTCGGCTAAGGCGCTTACCTGGAATGTGGGAGACTCGGGTTCGAACCCCGGTCGGGATGGATTTTTTATTTTCTTTATTGTATTAAATACTAGCTTACCCGTCGCGCATTGCTGCGATCTCAGAAGAAACCTTCCCCGTGAAAAAATACATAATATATGTGCCAAGTTTCGTGGAGATCGGATGAATGGTGTAGTAATGCATAAAGGACATATATATATATGTAATAATAATAATAATAATAATAATAATAATAATAATAATAATAATAATAATAATAATAATAATAATTAATTATTATTATTATTATTATTTTGTTTATTCTTGTTTGTTAAGATTGCAACAAGAAACGGCGTCGACGCTAGCAAATATCTTGCTAAAACACTCAAAATCTGTGGAAATCTTGTGCCGCGAAGAGCCTTGATGAAGCACGTGAAACTAACTAATTTAGCACATGCAGTTGGTTCTCCCATAAGTGCACAGGGAAGGGAAATGACTCACTGAGCAGTCTTTGAGGGCGGGCGGCAGGTCGTTCCATTGGTTAACTACCCGGAAAGAAAAAGCACGTCGGCCGAGCAGTCCTTTGGCCGGAGGGGGTTGGAGGCGGGGGTGCCTATTATCGTCGCCTCTCAACACGCGGCCCTGGATGATGCGCGCGCACACGTCAAAATCAGTGGCGCCACTGAGGCATCTTTTAAAAAACACCAGATCGGTGTACTGCAGGTGCATGGTCATTGGCATAACCTGCATCTGGTCACAGGGTGGGGGGAGGTTACGGCCATGTATGAAATGCAGCGCCCTTCTCTGCACCCTCTCAAGCTTTGTAGTGTTCTCGATGGTAGTTGGGTGCCAGGCGGGAAGGCCAAAAGTCATGGAGGGCTTGACTAGCGACAGGTAGGCCATCCTCTTGACGCGGGGCGTGCAGCCGTGCAGGTTGCGGGCCGCGAAACCCAGCACCTGCAACGCCTTGGTGCGCACGATGTCGGTGTGCACGTTCCATCGGAGGTCGCTTGTGATGTGAACGCCGAGGAGGCGCTGCTTGTCGACGTACTCGAGTGGGACACCATCGATGGTGTACATGAAGTAAAGTGGGGTGCGAGCGCGCGTAATGTCCATCATCTTGCACTTGAGGGCGTTGAGCGACATGCCATTTTCGTCGCACCAGATCTGAATGTCGTCTAGGTCTGCTTGGAGGGCGTCTGCATCCTCTTGGGTGCCCACGATACAGTACAGGGTGACGTCATCAGCGTACTGGAGCATTTGGATCCTTGCCGAGGTAGGGAGGTCGGCTACGAAGACGTTAAATAGCAGGGGGCCGAGCACACTGCCCTGGATGACGCCCGAGGGCACGTCCCGGAATTCTGAGCGCTCGCCGTTGAACTGGACGAACTGTGTGCGGCCGACCAGGAAACTCTCAAACCACCTAAGCAAATTGCCCTTAATGCCATAATGCTCGAGCTTGGATAGTAGACGCACGTGTGGCACTTTATCGAACGCTTTAGACCAATCGAGAAAGACACAGTGAATGTGAGCTCCGCTACGCTCATCCAGTGCCGCCGTCCATGAGTCAATGGCGCCGGCGAGGAGAGTGGTGCAAGAACGGCGCTGTCGAAAGCCGTGCTGCGCCGCAGGGATGACGTTTTGGCTCTCAAGGAACTCGCTCGTCCGGTCTCGCACAAAACGTTCCATCGTCTTACCGACCAGTGAGGTGATGCTGATTGGCCTGTAGTTCTTTATGTCTCTCTTGTCGCCGTCTTTGTAGATCGGTGCCACGGACGCCGTTTTCCATTCTGTTGGAATACCCTGTTCAAGCGCCATGTTGAAAAGGTGGGCAAGTGAGTCGCTGAGAGCGTTCGCGGAGTTTTTAAGTAGAATTGCAGGCACGCCGTCCGGGCCCGCTGCTGTATTCGCTTTAGTCCCCCGTAGAAGCTGTTTTATGTCACCGGGCAAGCAAGTCAGCTCGCTCATGGTGGGCTGTTCTGAAAGCTGGGTGGCGGGCGCGTTTCCCTGGTGGACGGGGAAAATGTTATCCGCCCGCGAGAAATTGCTCTGGAACGCCTCACTAAAACAGGCTGCCACCTTTTGGGGTCTGACACGGTTTTTCCCCCTACCTTGAAACTCGCAGCATCGTTCGGAATAGTTGCCTTGGAATTAATGTAGCGCCAGAAGAACTTTCTGCTGTCTGCACCTCGCCCAAGTCCCCACATCCAGTTGTCCTTGGCCGTCCGAAGAGCCACCTGTGTCGATCTTCTGGCAGCAACATAGGCCTCTCTTGCGTCTCTCAATTTGGTTTCCCGCCATCGGGCAAAAAGTCTGTCCCGGACGTCGATCATCTTTTTAATGCTCTTGCTTAGCCAAGGGTGGAGTCGACGCTTGTTCCCCCCTACTCTCCTCTTTGGAACGTGCTCATCTGCGCACTCAAAGACGATACGCTTCCAGTTTTCCCAGGCTTCATTGACGTCTTCCAGCTGCAGCACCTCCGGCAGTCGTTCAGAAAGCATTTCGTTCAGGGCCTGCCAGTTTGCTTTAGTGAAATCAAGAACATCTCGGGCTGCACTCACAGGACGGATGGCAGTCAATGAGAGTGTGGCCAGGACAGCGTCATGGTCACTCACGCCAGGCACCACCTCCACCGTTGACACGATGCTGGGCGCATCGCAGAGCAGCAGGTCGATAGTCTTCTCACTCGAGTTGGTGATTCGGGTTGGCTCAGTGACCAGTTGAGAGAAAGCCAGTTCAGCGAAAGCAGATATAAAATCATTGGAGGTTCTGTTCGCGCCCTTCTGGTGGGTCCGAACGCCAGCATATGTTGAGATTAAAATCGCCAAGCAAGATAATTAATTAATTAATTAATGATAATAGTTATAATAATAATAATAATAATAATAATAATAATAATAATAATAATATAATAAAATAATAATAATAATAATAATAATAATAATAATAATAATAATAATAATGAAATATATGGTTTTTAAGCATAAGCCCGCTTGAAGGACATAGTTATTGATCCATAGCAGTTGTCGAAAAAGTTTGCCCCGACTGCGGGCTTATGCTTAAAAACCATATATTCATACATACCCAACTCATGGGAGATGAGATGTGATTGAATTTATCCATGCAATCTTTCAGATTTGACAGCTACATTGCCGTCTTCTGTTGGATTTATGTCATGTAAGTCAACAGTCACAACAAATAGCAGTTTCCTAAAGGTTTGTTCTGTGGTCCCGGTAGCTTAATTGGTAGAGCTATGGCACGTTAAGCCGGAGGTTCTGGGTTCGAACCTCAGTCGGGGCAAACTTTTTCGACAACTGCTATGGATCAATAATAATAATAATAATAATAATAATAATAATAATAATAATAATAATAATAATAATAATAATAATAATAATAATAATAATAAATAATAATAATAATAATAATAATAATAATAATAATAATAATGAATATATGGTTTTTAAGCATAAGCCCGCTTGAAGGACATAGTTATTGATCCATAGCAGTTGTCGAAAAAGTTTGCCCCGACTGCGGGCTTATGCTTAAAAACCATATATTCATACTACCCAACTCATGGGAGATGAGATGTGATTGAATTTATCCATGCAATCTTTCAGATTTTATATCAAGGCGTGAAATACATTTAAAGATAATTCGAACAAAGAGGGAAATTTCAAATTTAATTTTCCATCTAAATTGGTCGGATGTACGGCTTAGACGGAGTTTGATTTACTTTCTAAATACGTAACTATTTATCAATACATTTTGGGTAAAGCAAATAAAGAAACTATTTATTACCAAAATTAAATTAAATTGTTTATTATACTCGTCTTTTGTAAGAATTAAATTGGTGGCTGCATAGCTCAGTTGGTTAGAGCATTGCCCGGACGGCTTGGGTCACGGGTTCGATCCCCCGTGCAGTCACTTTTTAAATAGAGAGAGAGAGAGAGAGACTTACTGTTCGTCATAACCTTTTATGCATAGCTCATTACTGTGGTTCCACTCTTGAAACATAGAAGTCATCGTTTGTTTTATCATCAACAAATAGAAGAGTTTAAGTTACAAAGGGTCTATGTGCCACATTCTGTCAAAATGAGTTAGATGCAGAATTCAGGTCTATGTGCCAAGCTAATGATATGAAGAAGGGTCTATGTGCCAAATAAATTTCCAAACGGTTCAAAATAAACCCGAAAGATGGCGTTAGGTATACCTGCGCGTAATTTCCAAACGGTTCAAAATAAACCCGAAAGATGGCGTTAGGTATACCTGCGCGTGCTATAGTATTATTTCTTCGTTTTCCCGCTTTTCACAAGAAAGGAACATAGACCCTTTGTAACTTATACTCTTTCACAACAATGCTAGTTCATGGCTACTTGGAGCCCATGTGTTTTGGTTAATGCTTAAGATAGTTTAATTTCAAGTTTCTAAAAAAAAGAATCTCCGGTCCGTGTCACCCGATTTTGGTTTTGAAAGCAAAAGTATATGCGTCTGAGGTACATATTTTCAGTGTGGTCTAAGTTTCATAGTTCTAAATGTACCGTTTTTCTGTAGGATCTTATTCATCTCCGTCAGAATTTTCATCTTTTAAGTCTAATATGAAATAATTTCTTATAAATTAAAGTTTCTACTCGCTCCATGAATACCTCTCTGCCTAAATGTAATGTTACGTATATACCTATTTAGATTAATCCATTTATCATGTTAAACCTTATAAACTATAGTTCATCTATGTTATGCATCTATGTTATGCAACATTACATACATTATGTTTATTTTCTACAATTATTTAACTACTACTAGTAGTACTATATTTTCTTATACTCATGTTTCTTAATACTTATAATGTTACCTGGCTATTCACCTTTTCCATATTGAGTTATATAATATGTACCATGTACAATGTACATGTCAAGTTGAATAAAGTCATTCTTTTTCTTATTCTATTGTTGTAAATCTGATAACTTATAGTGTTTACTGAATTTTGCAAGAAGTACTGTTTAATATCATGATATATGTTTACTCAATGTTAATTGCCAGAAACGCTGTACTTGAGCATTAAACCAATAAATAACTACACGTGGTTTGCTTCCAGGGTAACTACACCTTCAGCGACTTTGAGATTCCTTTTGACCTGCCCACCCCACAGCTTGAATACGGATCTTACAAGGCAACTGTCAGAATGATGTCAGAGAAGGCAGTCTTTGGATGCATCTCTATGTTGGCAGATGTAAAGCCGAAATAATAGACGTTTCATGTGTTGATGCATATTTGATGTTTCTCAAAATATGACATATACATAATCATATTAATTATAAAATAATATGTGTGATAAATTGGGCATGGTATATTTTATTCTTATGATAGTATTTTGTAGCATAATGAACTAAAGAATGTTGTATTGTATATTTAAATCCGGGCCCACAAACCACAAATACCAAACACAATTTGCACTATATTAAATATTGATATTAAATATTGTGTGTCTCATTGATAAATGCAAGGGATTTGTAAAGCATAATAAACAGCATGCAGTCTGTAATATGTCTACTCTTTGGTTTTCGACTAAGCAGAAAGCAGACTGTCAAAAAACGATAACTTATATGTGTAATACAACTTGTTAAGGTGATCAAGGGAACCATTTAGAGAATCATTACACGAGACCAAATAGCAGAAACATCGTCCTAACCTGACCAAACTGGTCGCGTCGCGTCGTATGAAAATATCCGGTGGACGACACACATTGTTTTTCAGGAAAACCCGGCACCTCCACCAAATATAATTTTAATAATCAATCAATTCAATTTATTTTCACAAAACACAAATAAAAATTGTTACATCTCAAAGAAACCCACAAAGCCCATTACGCGGGCTCATCTGTGGAATAAACAACATCAATTAATAAACTAAACAAAAACAACCATTGAGGAAGGAATCATTTTGAAAAAAACAATAACAAATCACAAACATTAAATAAACAAATTGAGGTAGATTAACCGTAACTTAAAAATAAAAAATGAAACACGACACAACTTCAAGGCTTTTGTTGGATGAGCGAAGCGAAGACTTCAATTTCACCGACCCCCCAAAAAATTTATCTCGGGTGTTTTTTTGTTTTTTTGTTTGTTTTTTTGTTTGTTTTTCTGTCTGTTTGTTCGCTCTCTACCGGGCAAACGGCATATGCGATCTTGATGAAAATTGGAGGGGACCTTCGTTTTCTTTGAACTTAGACTTGCCGCGTTTTTGGGTACACAATCGAAGAAATATTTCTCATGAATATCGTACTTTTACGATTTTTTTCGATTTTTAGTGCGATATTTTCCTGACATTTGGACCGATTCTGACCAAACGGGTGGGGCAACAACGTTCATATTTCACATGCAGATTAAGGTAACGGTAATGTATTAACGTTTGAAAGAAAAAGTTGAAAAAGTAAGCCAGAATCTATAGAAATAAAGGTTTTATTTCAGTTTTTAGGTGTTAAATATTAAAACCTTTATTTCTATAGATTCTGGCTAACTTTTTCAACTTTTTCTTTCAAAAGTCAATACATCACACTAACCTTAATGTGCATGTGAAATATGAACGTTGTATCCCCACCCGTTTGGTCAGAATCCGACCAAATATAGCACGAAAATATAGATAGATTATAGACCTTTCTCACAGCCTTGTATGAAAACTTCACAGGAGTATTTATACCTTACTCACAGCCTTGTTACAAACAATCAAAGATCCAACAGACCTAATGATTGCTTTGTATGGGCCGTGTTAATATGTTGTTATTATTTTAAATATTATTAAAAAGCTCATCCATCAACGCGACTAAAAAAAGCGTTTGCGAAGCTTCCTAGTTCCTTAAACACATCAGAAACTTGTCAGAAATATAGGTAAAGGATGAGTATGAAACAAGGTAAGAGCAAAACAGATTGAGGCAAGAGCACTCAATTGAGACAACAAATATATTTTTATTTCTTGCTTGACCTCGGAAACTTTTGTAAAATTTAATAACCGATCAGGTAAGTCATTAAAAGCTTCGGAAACTAAACACTCTAGGCGCCTTTGACCGTATTTATTATTACTTCTAGGAATTGCAAATTTTTGTTTTTCCTGACTACGTGTGCATTTATTTCTCTGCACAAGAATTCTATAATCATTTTTAAAGTAATATTTTATTAAAAAATGGTACGTGAAAAAGCCGTCAACAGGAAGAAGGTTGCAAAAGAGGTGTCTCCCGAGTCGATAGCGTTTGACAATTGCGAGGTCTTATTTGGCGTAAAAGCATTTTGTAGTACACGAATTTTATTTAAGTGGCAGCCAGAGGAATACCCCCACGCAAGTAGACCATAAGATATAATTGATTCTGCAAGAGCGATAAATACATTACGCAACACTGAAAACGGTAAAACGTAAAAAACACTGCCGAAGGCAGGCTCGTAGGCGCTTACAGATCGAGTCAATATGAGGTGCCCAGTTGAAATGTTTATCAACTAGGAAAACGCTAAAGTCCCGCCGCGTTGATGGATGAGCTTTTTAAAGTTTTCAGTGTGCGTGGGATATCTTAACTTTTGCAAGTGCTTTGTTTTGTTGCCTACGCATTGTAGGTGATTGTTGTCAAGTTTCTATTGTTTCTTGTCAATTGGTATTATTTACCGTAAAAAACTTACATTAAAAGCTTTATTTCTATGGATTTTTGCTAACTCTTTCAACTTTTTCTTTCAAAATGTACTACATCACCATAACCTTAATGTCCATGTATAATATGAACGTTGTAGCCCCACCCGTTTGGTCAGAATTTTCCCAAATGGCACGTAAATATCGCACAAAAAATCGAAAAAAATCGTAAAAGTACGATATTCATGAGAAATATTTTTTTGATTGTATCCAAAAACGTGGCAAGTCTAAGTTTAGAGATATCTAAGGTCCTGTCAAATTTTCATCAAGATCGCATATGCCGTTTGCCCGGTAGAGAGCAAACAAACAGACAAAAAACAAAAAATAAAAAAACAAAAAGAAAAAAAAAACACCAGAGCAAATTTTTTTGGGGGGTCAGGAAAATTGAAGTCTTCGCTTCGCTCATCCAATTACCAATCCCAAATACTTGCTACTCCATTGCACCCGACTTTTTCTAGAATTCTTGTATTCTATTATTAAGTAACACATAAATAGATCAAAACACACATATTGTCAAATCTCCTCATTGTCTATAGTATAGTTCTCATATATATATATATATGTGACTTTAAGACAATTACATTCCATCCATTACTGCATGTTGATTACAAAATGCATTCCCAAGTTTCTGAGTGCTGTTCGTCTGAGGTCAAACTCAACCAGCGTAGGCCTCCTAGAGTTGATTGCCTAACCAGTAACCTTGGTATCACCCCACGCGGCATTGAACTAACAATCGCATGTCTCCCTTCAACTCACGAAGCTAATATTGTTCTCCTTTCGTTCAATGGACGGAAACGTTCAATTATGTCACGATATTTTATTGGAATGCAGGAATCATTTGCTACCATCAACTCTTTCACACACACTTTAAGTGCAGAACGGAAATGCATAACTGACAATTCTATGGAAATAAAACTTGAACGACGTTGACAATTATATCTCTTTATAAACTTGCTTTGGAAATTGGAATTATATTTTAACAAGTTGAAACAAAAGATTTCCTCTGCGATATCATATTTTTTTTAATGCAGCGAGATAATGATAAAAAGCCTTGATAGCAGAAACAATAACAGCAAGTGGCATTTCAAAGGATTTATTTAAGAAAGAGTTGAACAATTCAAAGGAAGATAAGACGATTAAACTTATAAGCTTCCGATTGATTGTTTGTAAGTCATTCTCTGCGTAGTATCCTGAGCTAGAGAGTCAAGCAGCGTGTCCAACCCTACATCAGTCCAAGGTGATCGGTGAGTATAAATACGACCTGGTGACTGAACGTCTTCAGTACTAACTTCTTTGCTGCCAAGTCGCTGTCAACCAATCAGAATGCAGCTCGTCCAGGCTCTACTGGGTCTCACTCTTGTTGCCTGGCTGGTTTGTCAGTCAGAGCAGCTTGGAATGAAGACTATGGTAAGTCATTATACAAAGAAGTCGTTTATAGACGAACGATCAAGTTATATTTTACGTGTATCAAGTTGTATTTTTCTAAGTTGATGTTAAAGTCGTCAACGATCTGACAATTTAAACAAACTATAACTTAAGTAATGCTTTCAAGATTACCGGTAATCTAGAATTTATATACGTTGCTATTTTTGTCTATTTCGATTTCAAATACAATAACGATTTTATTAAACGTGTGTATTTATTCTTTTATATTTTTAGTGCACGATTTTTCTTTAGGTCGGTACATTAACTTTCTATTTTTATCTCAATAGTAGAATGGAAAACATTACTGTTTACAATTTCAAATTTTTAAAAGAACTCACTACTGCAGAGTCGAAGGTTAGGTGAGGTTAACAAGGCATTAACCATAATCGGTAAGTATTGTTTAATGTTACATTATCACAGAAGGCATAACCAAAAAGTAAATTTAAATCGTTTTTTTTTATTAGAAGATAAAAAGAAAAATTTCGAGTCCTGGCGTTTTATATTTATTTTGTAAACCGTGTTTCAGAGTCTAAAATAGCCTCAAAGAGGGTATTACCCCTATTTATTTTTAACGTCCATCTTATTCAGCTAAAAACAGATTTACAAAGGAAGAAAACTAAACAAATCTAATTACTAACACAACAATGAACAACAGTTAAGTAAATATTTAAAATCTAGGGCAACCGTCGTTCGCCCGCAGTTACTATTTCAATACCACACAATACACAACAATGCATTAAAACACACCTAGTGAACAGCATAATACTACACTAAAATGGCCGTTTAAAAATAATATCTTGTTATTGTAATTTTAAATGATTTTTTTTTTAGTTTCTTGATCATGAAATTTACCAAAAAAAATGGCATTTTGGTGAATTTAGTTAATCGGTTTTAACCGACTATTTATTGTTCCGCATGGATTACAAATTTAAAATGACTCTTTATAACATCGTGTCTTTTAATAGTGCACAAAAATTCACTCAAAAAAGCAAAAATATGCATTCCAAAATCACACTTCTTCTTGGCAATCAGCATATTTTGACCAAACCACTTGCCCATATTACAAAATAAAATATAGTAGATTTACAGAAAAACCCTGTGGAGTGCGTCAGATTTTTTAATGCAAATCCTTCAAGGTCACAGTGCACAAAAGTCATTCTCATGTTATTTCTTATGAAATATTTTTGCCGGCGGGACCTTGCTCCAAAATTACCAAGTTGCACAATTATTTTTCTTGTCATGGTGGACCCAATAATGTTACGGCTACTTTTTAAATTCATAATTAGTTAGACTGAATGAAATATATTTTTAAGTTTAGCGGGTGAATACAATGTTGTCACCTTTCAGGGACCTTACGATGTCGTCGTCCATCAAATCTACCTGTGTGAAGACCAGGGGACCAGACTGGGTAACTTCAACATATCCATGTACCTGGGTCAACCAGACGCTGCTAGGAAGAGGCCGCACGTACACAGGGGTGGATTCTCCTGGCCGTTCACCAAGGAACAAACTGACACCATGGAGGTAAAGTATGGACACAGTATCACTCATGCGATTTAGCCGGCACAATAATTATTGAAAATATGTCGATAATTAATTGTATTTTGTACTACACTGTTTTAATTAGACGAGTGAGCGCAGCGAACGTAGTCTACAACGCAAGTCGAATGGACCTTCGTCGTGATTAATTTGCCTGTCTGTAAAAATATGTCTGTAAAATGTCTGTTTGTACGGTCCCATACGGCCGAATGACCAAACAGATTGAGATGAAAATTTAACAGAATCCGTGACCAGGTAACTGAGAACTGCCAAGAAAATGATCAAAATCCGGTACGATTTAAATCTACAAGAAATAATAAATTGAAAAATATACTTAAATTGTGTACGTTTTATTTTAACGACAATGGTTTTGTTCTTGGAGAAATCATTTTTATCTAATCATTTTGGCAGGCTGTGATTGTATGCAGTGACCAAAGTTTATCAAATCTTGCACGCTCAAGGTTCCCCCAAATTCCGCTAAGAGATTGAATGAACCTTGCAATCTTTACTCGTATTTCGTACTGGCTATGTTTTCCATGTATGTATTTAAAACGTGTTTTATAATTTTCTTATAACAATCCAGAACCGGAGGTGTGAACCTAGGTCTTCCACATTTATGGTATAAGGGCGCCTTAGCCAACTTGACTAGGAAACCGCCAAAGTCGTTGTAAGACGAGTGAGCGAGTCATGTGTAGAGTACCCGGGAACATTTTCATTTAGGTTTGATAATATAGGTATAAATAATAGGGTTTTGAATTTAATTATTATAAGGGCGCGTCAACTGTAAGACCATAATGCGCCACTCTAGCCTATGATAGAAATGGAATGTTGTCGGGTACTCAACACATGGCTGACTCACTCGACTCGACTTAACAACGTTTTTGGCGTTTTCCTAGTATTATTACCTTTGACAAGAATGAGCCATATGGGAGTCTTTTTTACCACTTGAATATCACATGCAGCATTTTCTTTCTGCGTTTAGTCAATTTATTTATTAGTTAGTTTCTATATTGGCCTACATTAATATAAATGTGCATTTCCTTTTTTGAAACTTGTAAGGGTCATTAGCATTAATTATAAATGTGACTGTAGATTAATCGGCCTTTCCACCCCCAACCTTTTAGTCAATACTTATGGCCGTTACAAGGATCAAAAAGTGAAATGCATTTTGTAATTAATGTAGGCCAATATATTACCTAACAAATATATAAATGAACTAAACGCAGAAAGAAACTGCTGCATGTGATATTCATGTGGGAAAAAAGACTCTCATAGCTCATTCGTTTGTCCTATGTTTATATAGTTTATTCTTATGCTAACAACTATACGTTTTGTTTATTTTACATCTGATCTTAAGTCTTCGTCCTTAAAAATATAATTACACTGAGAATACGCCAAAGTCGTTGTTAAACGAGTGAGCGAGCCATGTGTCGTGAACCCTGTTACCTTCCCTTTCCTGCCCCTATACCTGTGGCTGGTTCCAGCATGGGTTTACCTCCCTAGCCACTGACAGGCTAATGGCGCATTATGGCCTTACAGATGACGCGCCGTTATACCATCTAAACTCAAAACCCTATCATTTATATATCAATCAAGTTAAATGAAAATGTTCCTGGGTAGTCAACGGATCAATTATAAATCAAGGAGTATAGTTGTATTTACTACAACCAGACCTGGATTTACTTTTGGTCGAGGGTGTATAGATGGTTGCAAAAACAAACAAAAAATATCCACTTTAAATTCTTTACAGATCAAATAATATTTACGTTCAAAATCATATCATTGGATGAGCGAAGCGAATATAACAATTTCATTCACCCCGGGGAAAAAAGGGTCGTTTCTTGTATATTTTGTCTGTTCGCTCTCTACCGGGCAAACGGCATATGCGATTGAATTAAATTTCGAAGGTAAAAATTGTTCATTTTTTTATTCGATTTAAGAAATTCGACAAAACGTCAATTTTCACAAATTTATGGATAAAAAGTCACAGTTATGAGGTATAATTGTTTAAATTTAAATTTTAGTTTAGTTAAACGCTATAGATTATGTGGAAAAATTATATAGTTTGGGGGTAATTGGATGAGCGTAGCGAGCGAAGCGAAGATTCCATTTCACTACACTGGAGAAAAAAATCCGTTTTTTTTGTTTGTTTTTTTTTGTGTCTGTTAACACGATTCCGGCTAAACCGATACTCCGATTGGGATGAAATTTTATGGAGGCCTTCGAAATCTCTGAACTTAGAACTGCCACGTTTTTGAGCGCAATCGGGAAATTTATTCTAAAAAAGACGCAATTTTACGAATTCTTCCGATTTAAAAAAAAATTCTTCGACTTATAACACCTACATGCTTTATCCGATTGTAATGATTTTTTCACACAACCTTAATTTTATGAATTAAGATATTCGTGTGAAATTTGAGCGTAATCGAAAAATTATATCTCATGAAAATCGAAATTTTACGGGTTTTTTCTTTTTTAAAACAGTTCTTTGACTTATAACACCTACATGCTTTATCCTATTGTAATGATTTTTTCACAGAACCTTAATTTCATGAATTAATATATTCGTGTTAAATTTGAGTGCAATCGAATAATTATATCTTATGAAAATTGCAATTTTACGATTTTTTTCTTTTTAAAAAATTACGATTAATTAAAAAATTAAGTTTATTTTTTATTTAATTTAATTTAATTTTTAAAAAAAATCTTCGACTAAGTAATGATTTTTTCACAGCACAACAGAAAATCCGCGTAACACATGGCAGCTCAATGCACCAATTACGCTCATCCAACAACGCGGCGGGACTTAAGCGTTTTCCTAGAAGCCCCATTTTTCCAATTTTCTTCCAAAACCAAAATGCATTCTTAATTTAAGCAACACCTCTTTCTTTACCATTACTACACCTTGCTTAATGCATATAATAATTCAGTGTTTTCAACAATAAATTGTTGTTTAAGACCACTTTTAAACATAATAACTAGATATATAAATTAATCATAACACTACTAAAAAACTTTGAAGAAGATCCGCGAACGATTAGTTCTAGAACTACAATAATTACAAACAATAGAGGTAGGAATTTATTCCACTAAAATCTGGTTGTTCTTTTAGTGTCGACTAATATACACAAACTAATACATATTAATATGAAACCGATGACAATGTGACAAACTAGACCGCCAATTGTTTGTGATACTGATATTTGTGTTGTTTGTGGACAGATTGAAGCAGATTTCTACCAGAAGAAGAACAATGACTATCTCTTGATGTACCAGCACAAAGACAACCTGTGCAAGACGATGACAGAGATTGTCAAGTCGTTTTTCGATAGTCTGAAGAAGGTTACTGGGATTAAAACAGAGGACTGCTCTATAGATATTGTAAATTTTTTTTACATTTTATATTGTTTTAGTACTAAATTGGTGTTTGATAGAGGTAGATTATATCGTCGTCAAACCATTATTTGAAGATTGTGAGCTTCAAATAATGTTAAAGGGGTATTCACCCGCTAAACTAAAAAAATATATTTAATTCAGGCTAACTAGTTATGAATTTCGGAATCTACAGAATTTTGTTGGGGTCCACCATGTTCCAGAAAAAGATTGTCAAACTGAATATTTTTCGAGCTAGATCCCAGCGTCAAAAATCTACCATAAGAAATAACATGGGGACGATCTCTATGCCCTGTGACATTGGAGGATATTGATCAAAAAAGATATTGGCCATTATTGACGTACTCGACAGTCTTTTCTGTAAATCCTCTTTATTCTGTTTTGTAATTTGGGCAAGTGGTTCGGTCAAAATATGCTGGTTACCAAGAAGGGGTGTGATTTTGGAATGCATATTTTTGCGTGTTTGAGAGTGTATTTGTGCCCAGTTTCAAGGCACGATGTAATAAAGAGTTATTTTAGATTGGTTTGATGCTCTATGGGGATTAAGAAATTTCCTAAAACGCCAATTTTTGCAAATTTCATGATGAAAAAATTTAAAAATTCGTGTTAAATCACAGTTACAAGACATAATTTTTTAAACGGTCATTGGATAGCTGTTTTATGCTATAGATTATGTTGTAAAATATATTTTTTGGGGCGATAGCCCCTTTAATACTAATCGAACAAATAATTCCATGTTTGCCTTTTTCAATCTTAGACCATGTTTTATTATGTTTGTCAATGTCAACGTTTTAAGTGCATTTTAAAATTAATTGGATGAGCGAAGCGAAAACTTCAATTTCACTGACCCCCCAAAAAATTTAGCTCGGGTGTTTTTTTTTTTTGTTTTGTTTTGTTTTGTTTTTTTGTTTTGTTTGTTTTTCCGTCTGTTTGTTCGCTCTCTACCGGGCAAACGGCATATGCGATCTTGATGAAAATTTGACAGGACCTTCGAAATCTCTGAACTTGGACTTGCCACGTTTTTGGGTACAATCGAAGTAATATTTCTCATGAATATCGTACTTTTACGATTTTTTTCGATTTTTTGTGCGATATTTTCGTGCCATTTGGGCCAATTCTGACCAAACGGGTGGCGCTACAACGTTCATTATTATACATGGACATTAAGGTTATAGTGATATAGTACATTTTGAAAGAAAAAGTTAAAAAAGTTAGCCAGAATCTATAGAAATAAAGCTTTTAATATAAGATTTTTGGTTTTTTGTACGATATTTTCGTGCCATTTGGGCCAATTCTGACCAAACGGGTGGGGCTACAACGTTCATATTATACATGGACATTAAGGTTATGGTGATGTAGTACCTTTTGAAAGAAAAAGTTGAAAAAGTTTGCCAGAATACATAGAAATAAAGCTTTTAATATAAGTTTTTTACGGTAAATAATACCAATTGACAAGAAACAAAAGAAACTTGACAACATTCACCTACAATGCGTAGGCAGCAAAACAAAGCACTTGCAAAAGTAAAGATATCCCACACAAACTCAAAACTTTAAAAAGCTCATCCATCAACGCGGCGGGACTTTAGCGTTTTCCTAGTTATAAAAACGCATTTCGAGAAAGACAATAAATAAAATTTTGAATTACACAAAATTATCTCAACATTTTAAATTAATCTATCATACAAATTGTTAAGCGTCCATCCAAAAGCATTTTAAAAATACATTTCGAGAAAGTCCAAAAATTACATTTTATAAATTGAATATTTTTTACAAAATAATTATACATATCAAAATACAAATAAGAATTCATCAGTTAACATAATGGATATAACGGAAATTGTTGAAAATTAACTAAAAATAATAAATAGAGCGTAATGAACACTTGGCGCTGAGTAACATCTTTGCCACTTGTTTAAGTTTGTCCCGGTCTTAATCTCAGAATGTATTTTGATTCCAGGGTAACTACACCTTCAGCGACTGGGTAATACCCTTCAATCTGCCCACTCCTATGCTGGAGTACGGGACATACAAGGTAACTGTTAGAATGCTGGCTGAGAAGAAAGTATTTGGATGCGCTCAAGCTCTGGGGGCTGCTAACCCAAAGAAGTAAAAATATTATATTTCGATGCACGTTTTTTGTTCTATCCAAAGTATGAGTTTTACACTTAATCACAATATAAATTATATTGTTTGTGTTACTATAAAAAAAACTGGGAGTAAAAATATTTTAATCTAATTAGCAAAACATTTTCGTCATATTCTAATGTGCACCTTCAAAATATAGTCATTATAATACTGTTTAATTCTAACATAGCCGAAATAGGCCCGGTTATTAATTTATATACAACAAAATAGCTGTCATAACTTTGTTTACTCAAAAATTTACATTAAAAAATATTGTTTTGGTATGAAACATATTAAACAACATATCAATAACAAAGCAATTCGAAGAAATTGAAGCAATTATCCCTTTATAAAATTGACTTTGAATAAATAAAAATAAAATACGTAAAAAAAAACAAAAAAAACAAAACAAATAAATAAATTAAAAATTAAAATTAAAAAAAGATGTATTTTAAATATCTAGTAGAGAATACATAGTTCGATTTTATTATATTTCATCAAAACCCGGCACCTCCACCAAATATTATTTTCTGAAAACTAAATTACTTAAAATGCTATGGCCCCAGCTTGAACACAGTTGGTGAATCTGAGTCTGTAGAATGATGGACAGTTCTTCTACCCGACGATAGGTTTTACTTTGTACCAGCTGCGCTCGGTTGCGAAATGTAGGTTCTGTCAACCCGGATATCAATTACTCAGTTTTGTCTCTTAAATTTCCGCTGCAAACTTCGTTCATGAATATAGCAATTCGAAAATAATTGTTATTATTCAGATTACTTAAATTTTATTTAGATTACACTATGGTTATTTAAAGAATTATGTGCAGTTATACGTTGCATTTTGCCTTGACCCTGTTAAACTTGGGTATGTGGAAAGAACACTATAAAACTAATTATATATTGTTTACACAAAACCACAAATCAAATAAAATATTAATGAAACTTTTAATGTATTATGACCACATAACTTTTGTTAAAGTGCGTCAAATTTGAGTTTGGCTTCAGTATTATGTTAATGTATGTTTTGTGTTATTTTTATTTGAATTCAGTTTAATAAATAAATTAAAAATTGTAAAAGCATGTGCCTTGAATTAAACAGCTATTATAAGAAATATATAACTAAGCAAACTTGTATTGACAAAATAAAACGCATTCTTATTTAATTTTGGTTCCTCAAGATTCGAATTCTCTCATAACCTCTAATCGCAGACTATACCCAACAAGATCCCTACGTCATCCCCGGTTCCCCTGTCATTTGTGTGGCTCGTTGGTCTTGATGGTTAGCGTCTCTGCTTCCAATGCAGAAGATCCAGGGTTCGATTCCCGCCAAAGTCAGAAGTTCTTTAACTTCTGATTTGGACCTAAGTCCATCAGTTCTTGTCTTAGGAGTTTGTAAACGGTGACTTTGAAGTCGTCCTATTAACGAAGCACATAATAAATTCAGAGTTGTTCTGAATCGGCCTTGTTGATTCTGGCGTTGTTCTGCGGGTGTTCGCACTGTCCATACCACTGATTACTAAATTTCCTATTAAAAATATCGATCTTTGGTTTGTTATCGCTCACTCGTTGATTGCGTCGGGGCCTACAGGGTTGGCTTGGTCGCTTCGGTTAACTGTTCCCCACTGAAAATTAGTTATATGAATCACACAGCCTTCTCGAGAACATTGCTAAACTAATATATAACGGGCGCCGGTCTGCTACACCGGTCGAGACGGTCAACGCACCGCGCGTCAACTAGTCAATCGCGCGTTAACTTAACGTGAGGTAAATTTTAACTTGGTGGTGTTAAATTTAACGTCAAAGCGGATTATAGAGAATCGCAGTGCAGTGACCTTGGTATCACCCCACGCGGCATTGAACTAACAATCGCATGTCTCCCTTCAACTCACGAAGCTAATATTGTTCTCCTTTCGTTCAATGGACGGAAACGTTATATTATGTCAATATTTTATTGGAATGCAGGAATCATTTGCTATCATCAACTCTTTCACGGAAATGCATTACTGACAATTCTAGGGAAATAAAACTTGAACGATGTTGACAATTATATCTCTATCTATATAAAGTTTCTTTGGAAATTGGAATAATATTTTAACAAGTTGAAACAGAAGTTTTCTTCTTTGATAATATATGTATTGAATGCAGGGAATTAATGATAAAAAGCATTGAAATCAGAAACCATAACAGCAAGTAGCATTTCAAAGGATTTGTTTCAGAATGTGTAGAAACAAATCAACGGAAGATAAGACGATTAAATACTAGGAAAACGCCAAAGTCGTTGTTAGACGAGTGTGTGAGCCATGTGTTGAGTACCTGGTATAACATTCCCTATCTTCCCCCTACCTTAGACCTCCCTAGCCATCAGAGGCTAGAGTGTCGAACAATGTCCTTACAGTTGACGCGCCCTTATACCAACTAAACTTAAAAACCCTATTATTTATACCAATAAAATTATTAAACTTACATGTAAATGATTCCGGGTACTAAACACATTACTCACTAACTCGTCTAACAACGACCATGGCGTTTTCCTAGTCTAATTTTGGCTAAGACGCCCTTATACCCAAAATGTGGGAGACCTAAGTCCAATCCCCTGGTCGGGAATGATTTTGTAATTTCTGGATTGTATTTTTAAAATTATAAAACGTGTTTTGAAATGAATATAACGCAGTGTAGTCTATCATCTGTGGCAGTACTATGGAAAACATAGCAAGTACGAAATAGGTGAAAAGATTGCCAGGTTGATTCAATCTTCGAACGGAATATGGGGGACCTAGAGCGAGCAAAAGATTCGATACACCTTGGGTACGGCATTTTCACGGCCAGGCAAATAACAACCAAAAAATATTTTTTCAAAATCAAAACCATTGTCGTTAAAGTAATTCCAACACATTCGCAGCCTATTTTTCAATTTATTATTTCTTGTAGGTTCAAATCGCAACGAATCTAGCAGATTTTGTTAGAAGTTCTCAGTAAACTCGTACCGGATGTCTGTTTAAAATTTCAGCGCAATCTAATCAGCAAATCGGCTGATTTTTTATGTACACATAGACACACAAACCTACAGACCCACAGAATCACATAATAAGTGCCGTTTAAGTTGAATGTAGACACTCAGTCGCTTCGCTCCCTCGTTTAATCAACAGATAGTCGTTGTTTCCCTTCAGGAAGAAATCACCTTGAATCTGTTGACCGTGTTGAATTTTAAAATAATTGCCCACAGTGAGTTCATGCGTGTTCTTTTAAAAAAGTTCTAACAGCACGTTCAAATATTTAATATGCTTTTGTTATATTCTGTCTGAAGGAAACCTTGATAAAAAATGCACAATTATTTTTATTAAAAGGTAATTGCTATTCTGCATCCTACTTTATTAATCCCTATGCTCAATATTGTATTGAGCGAAACGGAAAACGTTTACATTGACTGATGTTACTGATGTTTACAAATGCACGACGATATTTCTTTCAAATAATCCTTGACATCCATAAATATATGAATGAAAGTGAATTGTTACAAGATTAAATGTCGATAAATAATGGTAATAGTTTTGCAAAAATAGACATTATTTCCGGAAATCGGGTACAAATTATTTCATTCCAACTCCATGCAATTTGCATGACTTTATTCTTTTTAAATGGAAATGAATTCACATCGTTTATGAAACTATTGCGCATATTTTCTTACCGGACATCCTGTTTCTACACGAGCCTGCTCGGAGCTTATGTAGGTCCAAGGATGTTGCTGACTATAAATACCTCCTGCAGGCGAAGCATCTTCAACATTATAATTGCTAACCAACTTCACTATCAACTGATCAAAATGAAGCTCGTCCAGGCTCTGATGGGGCTGATATTAATTGCCTGTCTGGTTTGTGAATCACACACACAATATGGGAAAATTATGGTAAGTCATTTTTCCCCACAAATACAAAAATTTGTAAATAAAATAAAACTGCAGCCAAGCTCTCCTACAAAAGTCTTCGGCTGTGAATGCTGTCACATATAGAAGTTGAGCCAAGCTCTTCATGCTTTCTCCCTAGTTTCACATTGAAAAGAAATAAAGTACGATCGCCTGTTGGAGAGCTCCAAGCCAACCATATTCGTGGTAATAAGTAAAAATTGTAAACTCTAAATCATAAAAAAATTGCTTGGCCATTGAATTTTTAGAGTTCTCGTAATGAACCAAATGCAATAGCCAAGCATTTTTTTTATGATTTTGAGTTTACAATTTTTACTTTTTACCTCGAAAGTGGTTGGCTTGGCGCTCGTCAACAGGCGCAATGATCTTACTTCTTTTCAATGCGAAATTAGGGAGAAAGAATGAAAAGCTTGTCTTAACTTATATATCTCACAGAATTCACAGCCAAAAAATTTTGAAGGAGAGCTCGCCTGCCGTTTTTTTTTTTTTTTTTTAAATTTTTGAATTTGTGTGGGATATTACATCTTTTTGCTGTTTGCTTCCTATCAATTCGTGAATGATGGACTTTGAATGATTAAATTTGTTAAGTTGAGAGCTGCTTTTTACTATTTGGGCCCACGGTCCCCTCAAATTTGCCCCCTTTTGTTTTGGGCGCTAGATGTTTATGATGATTAAGAGCATGTTTAATTTCAAGTTTGTACAAATTACCACGCCTTAGTTTTTACGTGTTTTGATAATTATCCAAATTTACAATTTTTTCCTGTCCCTGATACCTGATTTTGGTTTTGAAAGCAAAATACACTGGGTCTGATGTACATCTAAGTGTGGTCCAAGTTTCAAAGTTCTAAGGTGCACCGTTTTCTCTGAAGTCTCTTTTTTCTCCGTGAAGAATTAGCAAACCAGACAGCAGGAAGGATTTCAACGATGTTTAGGCACTTTTTAACGCAGAACAGGTTATCGGATCAGGTAGATTTTTTTTGGTAGGTCATGAACCACATATCAGCTCATATGCCGAGTGTCAATAATGTAAATCTTTCGGGGCGGCGTGTGCAGATAGCTGAAAACCCCCCAACACTGGTAGCTGTAAACATGGCCGCGAGTTTGTCGTCGCCTAAGCAGAAGCGTGCGCTTGGCTGCGGGCGACGACCGTCGGTCTAGATGTATTATTTAATACGTTGCGTAGGGATAACACATTCAGTAATGATATAAATGAATAAAATAGATAAATTGAGTCTAAAATCAGTGACAACAGAATTTGATCACAAGACTCAGAATCAAACCTGCTGAGAATGTTTCTTGTCGATGCCGTCTTTAGAGCGAAAATTGGCCAAACGTCTGAGGCCAGTAGAGATAGAAGTACCTCGGAGACAGATAACCCATTTTGTCTTGTACTTCGTTGATATTATTTTCCCAGTAATAAAATTGGTTTACTACCAATTATGCTCTAGGAGCGGTGTGACATATCACAGAGATCAATACATAAATCTTTGCAATGATGCCTACTTACAAACCCTTGACGCAAGACGTAAAATGTTAGATGTCGTTGCGTTTAAAAAAATTGTGTGTGGTGAGGTAGATTGCCCAGAGTTGCTTGAGGCTATTCCTCTTAATGTTCCAGCCAGACGATCTCGCCATACTTCACTTTTTTACCCCCCAGCTGCTAGGTTAGATACTTCGAAAATATTCATTTATCCCTAGAGTTATTGGCATCTGTAACAGTACACAACTTTCTAATGTAGATATCTTCAATGACAATGCTCATACTATCAAGAGAAAATGTAGAGTCTCTTTTTTGTAGAACGCTGCTACGTGTTCTAATGAAGAGTATAAAATTGTGTTTCGTTTGTTTTCTGTCTTACTGTACATATTACTCTACATTTAGGTTCAATTATATCTCGTTATATTTAAAAAATCATGTTTTATGAGTTATAAATTTCTGTAACCCTTAAGGTTATTTAATACTTTAAAAGTTAAATGTAGTGAAGGGGGGGGGGGGGGGATCCGTGGTTCGAATTCCGGTTGGGGCGGACTTTTTTAACTTCTGAATTGTAGTAAATAAAAAATAAATAATAATTTATGTATTTCCTTCATGTTTTCTATTATATTCAATGCTTTTCTGGATTTTACTGAAAGTATATGTCTGTTGTTGAATAAATAAATAGTAATAATCATGATAACCTGCAGTACTCATCGATACTGAGATTCATATTATGTAGACTAACGGCAGGGCCGTATTTAGGCCTAGGCAACCTGTCGCCTAGGGCAACATTTCCCCAGAGGTACTTAGGACTATATGAAGTTTGGACAAATTTTCTCAAAACAATTGAAAATTACTAAATAAAAATACTTTTTGCATGAAAATATTAAGAATTTCTTCTATAGTATTACGTAACCCACAAACACAAAAAAGTGTAAATAAACAGCAAAACCTTTCTCAACTTAAATAAATGAAATCCAAAAAAATTAAAAAATAAAGCAAATAATTTAATGGAAATTCACATTAAATAAAAATTGTGCAAAATGAATAAAAGGCTATACATAATTATTAAAATATCAATTTTTCTAAAAAAAAAATAAAGTTTAAAATCAATTTCAAATGATTTTTCAGAAAAAAATTTCAATGTCGTAAATACACTTTAAAAATAATGCTTTGCAAATTGATTATTTATTTTTTCTAGTTTATGTTTGGCTGTTAGTATTAGGCAAGGGCTATCAGTTTACATTTTTTTTTAAATTATCATTATTTAAAAAAAAAAAATCTGTTTATATTATTTTGCCAAGACTGATTTTTAAAGTTTATTTACGACATTGAATTTTATTTCTCTGTAAAATGATTTGAAATGCGGCTAGCAGTGAGCTGTAATATAACTGGATGACTTAAGGCCACACATGTTCTTCACTGCCTTTTTTGCAATTTAAATAACGTATTACATTACTGAATGTCTCCAAAATTCTATTCCATAACGTATAGGTGAGATTCAAAGTTAGAATGATAAACAATCTTAGCCACATTTAACTTAGCTATTTCAAGCCGATCTAAGTTTACTACATAGACCCAAAATAATGTTGTGGCCAACTAAGATTTTCATCTAAAATTATGCATAGAGACTTTAAATGCGACATAGGCAAAATAATTAAGCTATCCTCTACATTTGTAATAGAATATTGATTTCATCAAGATGTTTACGTTTTTGTGATGCATGAAATTGAATGTATTATTAATTAATTGTTGTGATACCAGTCTTTTGCTTTAGTTATTTTATTTTCTACATTAGTTTTAAGTACACCACTTGATGAACCTTGAACAAGCAAGCAGCCGTCATCAAGAGAGAGTCATCAAGAGTTCCGAATCATCAACGACAAAAGAAAAATCATTGGAGTAAATAATGAAGAACAGAGGGCCAAGAATGGAGGCTTGTGGCACTCCACATACAATTTAACTAGGGTTAGAAATGTATGCTTGTTCATTTCCTTGTTCACCAACATAACTGGTAGTTTTTTTGATTTGAAATGCGAATGGGAGGTCTTTTTTATCTGGTCTACAAATTGTGAACACAAATTTTATAAATATTATCATAATTAGATAAGAACAGTTAATCAGTATTGTTTTTTCAGGGACCCTTTGACATCATAATAGAGCAAGTGTACCTCTGTGAAGACCAGGGAACAGGTCTGGGAAAATTCAACGTATCCTTGTATCTGGGTCCGCCCGACGCCTCAAAGAAGGGGAGGAGACCGAGACTACATAGGGGGTCATTCTCGTGGCCGTTCACCAGGGAAGAAATGGACAGAATGGAAGTAAGTGAGAACTCGACACTGACTTAGCGGTTCAGGGCTCTGGGTCTGGGGCCGATTTAACCAGTCAAAGACTGACCGCGTTTCCACTTTACTAGACTTTACTTTACTAGAACGACGGAAATCCTAACAATGTTGTGAACGTCTGGGCAAAGTACGATACAACAGTCAAATTAGCACGAAAACGCCAAGATTCTAGTCGAAATGTGCGTTCGTACTTTTTGGGCCAAAGCTAAAAATTTTCAATAAATATTTGAGTACGTATTACAATGTTGATAGCGATCTTAGTACTTGATTTGTTTTCAAAATATTTTATAGATTGCATGGTCACAAGTAATATGTCATGTCCTTCTTTGCAAATCAGTATTTATAACTGAATAGGATAGACGTTAAATAAATAATAAATCAAATTAATAAATAAAGAAGACCCAAAATTAACATTTTTCTTTTATTTTGAAGACGCATTGTTAAAAAATTGGGACTGCAATGAAAGCGTGATTGAACAACGAAAATAATTATGTACATTTCATGGCATGTAGTTGACTCCGGAAGCTGAGCGGACGCCCAAGTTTCACTTTATACGTGTGTATACTTGTTGCCAGGTTGAAGCTGAATTCTACCAGAGGAAATCAAACAACTATCTCCTAATGCACAAACACAAAGACAGCTTTTGTTTCACAGCGATGGAAATCGCCGGGGTGGTATATTCAAGTTTTCGGCCGACTATCGGGTTGCCAGAAGAAGGCTGTTACATGCCTGCTGTAAGTAGGCCGTTTTGTTTTGACATATTAGAAAAAAAGTGTCAAAAAGGGCAATGGTTAAAATAATCTACCACCAGAGAGCAGATCGATCGGGGTTTGGTCACAGATGTCAAATTTTGACGGCAGTGCATTATTGATGTAATGGGTGACAGATTTCCCACCAGAGTGCAAGAGCGATCGACATTTGGTCACCGCCATGTGTAAGTTCCACTGGAACCACAATATCAAGAGTCCTATGACCAAAGCCCGATCATGCGATCCTTGCGGAGAATGCGAGCGAACCAGCTTGGCATTGCCCTTTTGGCCAATGATCAACAATACTATAATTTACTTTCAATGTGTTTGGTTAGACAAGTTTATGATGCTTTAGAGTATATCACCAAACTTATTTGGTTCCATCTCTATAATACCACTAAGAAAACGCCAAAGTCGTTGTTGAACGAGTGAGTGAGCCATGTGTTGAGTACCCGGTAACATTTCTTTTCTTCCCCCTACCTTAGGCCTCCCTAGCCTTTCATAGGCTACAGTGGCGCATTATGGCCTTACAGTTAATGCGCCCTTTATACCAACTAAACTTAAAAACCATATTATTTATTCCAATATAATTATCAATTTTAAATGCAAATGTTCCCGGGTACTCAACACATGACTCGCTCACTCGTCTAACAACGACTTTGGTGTTTTCCCAATCTAGTTAGCTAAGGCGCCCTTATACCCGAAATTTGGGAGAGCTGGGTTCAATCCCCTCGTCGGGAAAGATTTAGTAATTTCTAGATTGTATTTTAAAAATTATTAAACATGTTTTGAAATGCATATTACGCAGTGTAGTCTATCATCTGTGACAATACTATGGAAACGCCAAAGTCGTTGATAGACGAGTGAGTGACCCATGTGTTGAGTAACCGGGAACATCCCCTTTCCTCCCCTATACCTAAGGCTGGATCTAGCCCAGAATGGGGAAAGATACCGGGTATTCAACACATGGCTAACTCATTTGTCTAGTTGGCTAAGGCGCCCTTATACCCGGAATGTGGGAGACCTGGGTTCAATCCCCTGGTCGGATAAGATTTTGTAGTTTATGGATTGTATTTAAAAAAATATTAAACATGTTTTGAAATGCATATAACGCAGTTTAGTCTATATCAACTGTGACAATACTATGGAAAACATAGCCATGCAGTACGAAATACGAGTAAAGATTGCAAGGTTTACTCAATCTCCCAGCGGAATTTGGGGGTACCTTAAACATGCAAATTTCGATACACTTTGGTCACTGCATAACTGTATTACAAATATGTTTCCACCACCTCCATTGCAACCGAGTAACATCTAAGAGGCAGTGATGTTTTCAAAAGCAAAACCATTGTTGTTAAAAGAATTCCTACACATGTTAGGCCTATTTTTCAGTTTATTATTTCTTGTAGGTTTTAGTCGAAATGGATTGTGCTCATTTTGTAAGCAGTTCTAAGTTACCAGGTCATGGATATCTGTTTAAAATTTAAGCTCAATCTATTTGGCCGTTCGGCCGTATGAGTCCGGACAAACAAACATTTAAGATACAAACAATTGTCACGAGCAAGGCCCGAACGAGTAGCGTTATATAGACTTCGTTTCACTGCGCTCACTCGTCCAACTATGGAAAAGCCAGTACGAAATACGTGGAAATATTGCAAGGTTTATTCAATCTCCCAGATCTATTAATTGAGGGTACCTTGAGCGTGCAAGATTCGATTAACCTTGGGCACTGCTTGTTATTTCCACAGCCTGAAAAAATATCAAACAAAAATTATTTTTTCAAAAACAAAACCATTGTCGTTAAAATAATTCCTACACATTGTCAGCCTATTTTTCAATTTGTTATTTCTTGTAGGTTTAAATCGCAATAGATCTAGCTCATTGTGTTAGCAGTTCTCAGTAAACTCGTACCGGATGTCTGTTGTGTGTCTGTCTGATTTCGATGTACGCACACATAAACAGACAAACAGACCCACCCACAAACTCACAGAAGCGCCGATTGAGTTTAATGGAGACACTTAGTCGCTTCGCTCCCTCGTTTAATTATAACATTTTCATAGGCACCTACTATCAAAACCCATTTTTAACACAATTAATCATATATTATTAATTATTATTTAATTATTTTGTATTATTAACTTTATATTTTGCAACAGTTAATGCAATCCACTAGTGTCAATTTAAAGGGGTATTCACCCGTTAAACTAAGAAATATATTTCATTCATGCCAACTAGTTATGAATTTAGAAATTAGCCGAAACGATATTGGGTGCACGATGACCCTCATAAAAAATGTCAAACTTGGTATATTTCGAGCTAGGTCCCATCGGTAAAAATCGTCCATATAAGAAATAACATGGGGACGATCTTTATGCGCCGTGACCTTGAAGGATTTTGATAAAAAAAAAATACCGGTCATTGTTGATGTACTCGACAGCCTTTTCAGTACATCTTTTTTATTTTGTTTTGTAATTTTGGCAAGTGGTTCGGTTAAAACATGCTGATTACCATGAAGGGGTGTGATTTTGGAATTCATATTTTTGCGTGTTTGAGTGTATATTTGTGCACAGTTTCAAGACACGATATTATGAAATTTGAATTTGATATTTTAGATTAGTATACGATACTCTTTCATCTATGTGGAACCAAAAAGAGGCAGGTTACAGCCGATTTAAGAAATTTCCCAAAACGACAATTTTTGCAAATATTTGGATAACAAAATTGAAAAATTCGTGTACAATCACAGTAACAAGATATTAGTTTTTAAACCGTCATTTTAGTGTACTAATATGCTATAGATAATGTGGTAAAACAATAATTTTTTGGGGTAATAGCCCTTATAACAGAGAAAGGAGAAGGGGAAAACCAATACCGGCACGTAGCCTTCTCCTTTCGAAAAGTGCCAAGGGGACCATCGGCTTTACGAAACATCCGAAAGGATGGTGTTACCTTGACAGTCATATAGGTTTTTCAACTAACCCGTACTGCCAAGCAGATGTCGAGAATAATGAAGCCGTCACACTAGCTCTCGAACCCTCCATCTGCTCTAACCAGCGGTGTACGTGTTTCAGGGGAGAGCGATCACCCACTCTTCCCCTGACCACGCACTTGCTGAGTCCGTCATATTATATGCCCTGCTGGCATGGGGCAATGCTTCATTTTGAATTTGAAAATATTATTTAGTTGCAAAATAGAATGGTGCATGTGTCATAATTAACGATTAATAAAGATTGCGTAATGTTTTACCTGTTAATGTACTCTTTACCTACAAATTATTGGATGATCGAAGCGAAGACTACAAATTTCACTGACCCCTCAAAAAATTTAGCTCTAATGTTATTTCTTTTTCTTTTTCGTCTGTTTGTTTGCTCTCTACCGGACAAACGGCATATGCGATCTTGATGAAAATTGGAGGAGACCTTTGAAATCTCTGAACTTAGACCTGCTACGTTTTTGGGTACAATCGAAGAAATATTTCTCATGAATATCGTACTTTTACGATTGTTTTTCGATTTTTGGTGCGATATTTTCGTGACATTTGGGCCGATTCTGACCAAAAAGGTAGGGCTACAACGTTCATATTTTACATGGACATTACGGTTATGATGATGTAGTACCTTGAAAGAAAAAGTTGGAAAAATTAGCCAGAATCCATAGAAATAAAGGTTTTAATATAAGTTTTATAAGGTATATAATAACAATTAAAAATAAACAATTGAAAATTGACAATAATCACCTACAATGCGTTCAAAAAACCCTTAAAGAAAAATAGAGATTTCACGCAGACAAAAACTTATTTAAAAAAGCTCATCCATCAACGCGACTAAAAAACGCGTTCGCGAAGCGGCCTAGTTAGTAAAATTTTATCGTGACAATTTGCTTAAAGATAAATTTGAAGTGTGTTTCAGATCAGATATTGTATGTAAGTGGGATGCGTATTTAAAAAAATGTCATTGTATTATTTGTTCAATTTTTCTGTATGTTTATTGTTCTTTTTTTTATTTTTACCCCGTTTACTTGTATCAATCATTCTAAAGTCTTGATTGTGAAGTGTGAGTTATTTTTATAATATTGTATATACATTTAACCCCACAGTTAAGCCGCTTGTATGACGTGTGGGATTCGTTTCTTTTATGTTGTAAATGTGTTATAAAAATAATGCACTTTTTAATAAAATTAAAATATGTATTATTATTATTTTTATTGTTTTTTGTTATTCACTTCTTTGAGTAATAAGGCTATTTCATTGTTAATTAAGGGTAACCTCCATTTTTTAGTGGGATTTTCTTATTGCCTCAGTGTTATGTTATATTTTGTATTCGTATAACATGTTATTTTGTTTTGATTAAGTTAAGTAAGTAGTTAGTATGATGTTTTATAACAACAAAATGAAAACTATTTATCGATGAATAAAGTCCATGTTCTTTGTTTTTCAACTGTATTTCGACATGATTGAATTTTACTTTTATACCCCTTGTTTCTGTTCCAGGGCAACTACTCCTTCAACGACTGGTACATCCCCTTGGACCTGCCCACTCCTATGCTGGAATACGGTTCTTACAAGGTCATTCTTAGATACATTGCTGACAAGAAGCTCTTCGGGTGCATCACACTTCTTTGTGATGTTAAACCTAAGTAATAGACCTTTCACGACATTGCGTTCATGCATATTAGTCATGTCTTGAGAAATACACTGGCACTCCATATTCTAACTACCATTAGGATATTTAGGATATTCCAATCATGGATTATTATCATATTTTGCGTGCACTAAAATCATTTCATTTCCTGAAAGCAGGCAATTGAAAATCTCTTAAAGAAACTCTTTTAACAAAACTCTATGTTTTACCTTTTGTATTAATTCTGTTCGGTCTAACTTAATTATACAATTATTTGTGATTGCCCAGACACTGTTATGAACTGTATGTTATGCAAACCTGAATAAATATCTGAAATATCTAGAATCAATATTTGCATTTGATGGTTGTGTGCGGAGACTCACGTGTACGTCCTATCATGGTCCTATCTCCTTGGCAGACGATCAAATATTTTATATGTTCATTGTGAAGTTTTAACAATTGGTAATGGTTTTATATTTGGCAATGCTCTCCTAACATGGTGATTACTGTTTGAGATGTTGCATCTACGTAAATCAAATCTTTTAATACCTTAGCTTCATTTTCAAGACATTCACTCACAATAATTGCGCACAATAATTAATATACTCTGTTTCACATTCTCAGTTCTGTCAATGTATATACTCTGACTGTCTTCAATCAATTTAGTTTTCTTTTAACTCTTGAGTATTTGCAACTATCTTACAACTTGGCTTATGACCTAGCATTCTCTGTGCTCTGACTGGACATGATTGGTCTCTCACAATGTTCTCATCTCATTCATCTAAAATTAATGTAATTTTGTTATTATTGCATCTTAAATTTTCATACTTAATCATTAGATATAAACCTAGGTTATTGTAGTTTTTTCGTAAAGAAAACAACCTAAGCCATTCTGCCATGGAGCTAACTAGCTCTTTTTAGCTTGCTAATAAATATCTGTACTCTGCTAATATAGGTTGTATATGTCATCTACCACGTTATGTGCTCTTGGTTTACTTTGTGCTGTATATGGTGTGTTACATATATGTATGTGTATTTGTAAAGTTTGGAATTGTGAATAAATAATAATAATAATAAAGCATTATTATTATAATTTTCAATAATGTTTACATTTTTGATATGTTCAAACCATCTCTTTTTTTATCTCCGAGTATCATTCGCCATTTCATTGTCACCATTTTATTTTATTTGGAAGTAGTAAGGGTCTTTGTAAAATATTACTAACGTGCTGTATAAGACTTTTATTAAGACGAATGAGCGCAGCGAGCTTAGTCTACAACGCAAGTCGAATGGGCCTTCGTCGAGATTAGTTCGTCTGTTAGTTAAAGGTTAAATGTTGTATGTTTGTTTGTTTGTTTGTTTGTTTGTTTGTTTGTTTGTTTGTTTGTTTGTTTGTACGGTCCCATAAGGTCAAACGGCCAAACCGATTGACCTGAAAATTTTAACAGACATCTGTGACGAGGTAACTGAGAACTGCTAACAAAATAAGAGAAATCCGTTGCGATTTAAGCCTAGAAATAATAAATTGAAAAATAGGCTTAAAATGTGTAGGTTTTATTTTAACGACGATGATTTTGTTTTTCAAGAAGTCAATTTTATCGAATAATTTTTGTCAGGCTGTGATTTCATGCAGTGACCAAGGTGTATCAAATCTTGCAGGCTCTAGGTTCCCAAATTCCGCTGGGAGATGGAGGAAACGTTACAATCTTTACTCGTATTTTGTACTCGCTATGTTTTCCATAGACGAGTGAGTGAGCCATGAGTTGAGAACCCGGTAACATTCCCTTTCTTCCCCCTACCTAAGGCCCCCCTAGCCTATCATAGGCTAGAGTGGAGCATCATGGCCTTAGAGTTGACGCGCCCTTATACTAACTACACTTAACAAACACATTATTTATAGTCCTCAGAAACAACAAACAAAAACTACTACATCCCCTAGCTAGGCTGAGTGGCGCTCCAGACAGAACGTTAACGCGGCTTAATCCTCAGAAACAACAAAAAACTACTACATCCCCTAGTAGGTGATGGCGCTCCAGGACAGAATGTGTTAACGCGGCTTTAATCCTCAGAAACAACAAAAACTTCTACATCCCCTAGCTAGGCTGAGTGGCGCATAAGGACAGAACGGTTGACGTGGCTTTAATCTAGTAAACAACAAACAAAAACTACTACATCCCCTAGCTAGGCTGAGTGGCGCTCCAGGACAGAACGTTTTACGCGGCTTTCATCCTTATAAACAACAAACAAAAACTACTACATCCCCTAGCTAGGCTGAGTGAATTGCAGGACGTCTCCGGAAAGAATCGCCGGCTTGACCCCTGGACCTGGTCAATATCTACAATATCTACAAATCTACGAATCGCGATAACACGGTAAAACAATCCTGATATCTACGAACGAACTATAAAAACTTTTATAAAATGGCTGACTAACTTTAAAACTAAATATCGAGAACTTTTGGGAACTTTTATTATTGAGAACTTTTATTATTGAGAACTTTAATTATTGAGAACTTTTATTATCGGGAACTTTTGAGAATTTGATAACATTTGTAATAAACTAACCCTTTTCATTTCATTATAATTGAACGTTGAAACTGTTTTTTTTTTCATTGTGTTAACCTTATGTCGTTGTCCCACTCAAATTTTTGTATTTCAGTTTTTGTAATTTTAATTTAAAACTTCAGCAGTTGGCAAGACTGTCTCCCGACTTGAGTTTTAGCCCGGCGCACTACTTGTAAGGTTGGTACTTGTTTTTCTGACAGCTGTTTGATTGACAGAGAAATTGTTTGATTGTTTTTCGATTTTGGATAAAATAAAGTAGCTTTTATTGTTTTATTTGTTGTGGGAAAGGCTATTTAGTAACAACCTCGAGCGTGCAAAAGATTCGATACATTTTGGGCACTATATTTTCACGGCCAGGCAAATAATAACCAAAAAATATTTTTTCAATAACAAAACCATTGTCGTTAAAGTAATTTCAACACATTCGCAGTTTTTTTTCAATTTATTTATTCTTCAGATTTTGTAAACAGTTCTCAGTAAACTCGTACCGGATGTCTGTTTAAAATTTCAGCGCAATCTGTTCAGCGATTCGGCTGATTTTTTATGTACACACAGACATAGACACACAGACCCACAGACCCACAGACCCACAGAATCGCAGAATAAGCACCGTTTGAGTTGAATGGAGAAACTCAGTCGCTTCGCTCTCTTGTTTAATCAACAGATAGTCGTTGTTTCTCTTCAGGTAGAAATCACCTTGAATCTGTTGACCGTGTTGAATTTTGAAATAATTGCTCAGAATGAGTTCATGCGTGTTCTTTTAAAATTATAATAGCAGGTTGAAAATATTTTGATTGGTTTAGGAGAATATGCTTTTTTAATATTCTGTCTGAAGGAAACCTTGATGAAAAATGCACAATTATTTTTATTAAAAATAATGGCTATTCTACATTCTACTTCATTAATCTCTATGCGCAATACTTTATTGAGCGTAACGGAAAACGTTTACATAGACTGACGATACACGACGACGTTTCTTTTCAAATAATCCGTGACATCCATAAATACATGAATAAAAATGAATAAATAATGGAAATAGTGTAGGTAGCAAAAATAGATATCATTTCCTGAAATCGGGTACAAACTATTTTATTCTTACTCCATGCAATTTGCATGCATTTTTTATTCTTTGAATGGAAATGAATTCACATCGTTTATGAAACTAATGCGCATATTTTCTTACCGGACATCCTGTTTCTACAAGAGCCAGCTCGAAGCTTATGTAGGTCCAAGGATGTTGCTGATTATAAATACCTCCTGCAGGCGAAGCATCTTCAACATTATAATTGCTAACCAACTTCACTAACTGATCAAAATGAAGCTCGTCCAGGCTCTGATGGGGCTTATGTTTATTGCCTGTCTGGTTTGTCAATCACATCAATCTGAGAAAATTATGGTAAGTCATTTATTATTTAATACGTTGCGTAGGGATAACACATTCAGGAATAATATAAATAAATAAAAAAGAGTGGAGTCCAAAATCAGTGATAACAGAATTTGATCACAAGACTCAGAATCAAACCTGTTGAGAATCTTTCGAGCGAAAATTGGCTAAACGTCTGATGCCAGCAAAGATAGAAATACCTCGAAGACAGATAACCCATTTTGTCTTGTGCTTCGTTGATAGTATTGCCCCAGTAATAAAATTGGATTACAACCAATTATGCTCTAGGAGCGGTGTGACGTATCACAGAGATCAATACATAATTTTTTGCAATGATGCCTACTTACAAACCCTTGACGTAAGACGTAAAATGTTGGATGTCGTTGCGTTTAAAAAAATTGTATGTGGTGAGGTAGATTGCCCAGAGTTGCTTGAGGCTATTCCTCTTAATGTTCCAGCCAGACGTTCTCGCCATACTTCACTTTTTTACCCCCCAGCTGCTAGGTTAGATACTTCGAAATATTCATTTATCCCTAGAGTTATTGGCATCTGTAACAGTACACAACTTTCTAATGTAGATATCTTCAATGACAATGCTCATACTATCAAGAGAAAATGTAGAGTCTCTTTTGTGTAGAACGCTGCTACGTGTTCTAATGAAGAGAATGAAATTGTGTTTTGTTTGCTTTCTGTCTTGCTGACTGTACTTTTTACTCTAAATTTAGGTTCAATTATATCTCGTTATATTTAAATAATCATGTCTTATAAGTTTTAAATTTCTGTAGTCATTAAGGTTATTTAATACTTTGAAGTTAAATTTATCATAATCATTAATGTATTTCCTTCATGTTTACTATTATATTCAATGTTTTTCAGGATTTTACTGAAAAGTACATGTCTGTTGTTGGATAAATAAATAGTAATACTCATGATAACCTGCAGTACACACCGATACTGAGATTCATATTATGTAAATTAACGGCAGGGCCGTATTAAGGCCTAGGCAACCTAGGCAGCTGCCTAGGGCGACATTTAGCCAGAAGTACTTAGAACTGTATGTAGTTTTGACAATTTTTCACGAAGCAACTAAAAATTACAAAAAAAATACTTTTTTCATGAAAGTAGTAAGAATTTCTTCTGCAGTATTACGTAACCCACAAACTCAAAAACTTGTAACTAAACAGCCAAACCATCCTCAACAAAAATAAATGATCCCTATAAAAAATGACAAGCAAATTATTAAGTGAAAATTCACATTAAATAAAAATTGTGCAAAATAAAAAAAGGCTAAATATATTTTCCGAATATCAATTTTTTCTAAAATAAAAAATTAAGTTTTTTCAATTTCAAATGATTTTACAGAAAAATAAAATTCAATGTCGTAAATATACTTAAAAAATAATGCTTTGCAAAAAGATTATTTATTTTTTCTGGTTTGTGTCTTTTCGTAGGTATTAGGAGAGGGCTATCAGTTTACATTTTTTTTTTAAATTGTCATTATTAAAAACACTGTTCTGTTTATATAATTATTTTGCCAAGAATGATTTTTAAAGTTTATTTACGACATTGAATTTTATTTCTCTGGAAAATGATTTGAAATGCGGCTAACAGTGAGCTGTAATATAACTGGATAACTTAAGGCCACACATGTTCTTCACTGCCTTTTTTGCAATTTTAATAACGTATTACATTACTGAATGTCTCCAATATTCTATTCCATAACGTATAGGTGAATTTCAAAGTTAGAATGATAAACAATCTTAGCCACATTTAACTTTGCTATTTCCTTTGTGGATCTAATTGCGAAGCAAGCCGATCTAAGTTTACTACATAGACCCAAATAATGTTGTGACTAAATAAAATTTTCATATAATCATATTCATTAAATGCATAGTCTTTAAATGTGATACTGGCAAAATAATTAAGCCATCTTCTCCACTTGTGAAAGTATTGATTTCATAGATGTTTACGTGTTTGTGATGCGTGAAACTGAATGTATTATTTATTATTTATTATTAATTTATTGTTTTGATACCAGTCACTTCCTGTAGCTATTTTATTTTCTACATTAGTTTCAAGTACACCGCTTGATGAACCTTTAACAAACAAGCTGCCGTCATCAGCAAAGAGTTCCAAATCATCAACGACAAAAGAAAAATCATTGGAGTGAATAATGAAGAACAGAGGGCCAAGAATGGAGCCTTGTGGCACTCCACATTCAATTTCACTAGGGTTAAAAATGTATGCTTTTACTTTTGTCCAACATTACTTCATGTGATTTAAAATGCGAATGGGTGGTACCTGACCGACAGTGTTAGAGGTTTCGGGTTTAAAAACCTTCGAGACAGGCAATCCTGACTGAAAGTTTTCTCCGACGTTTTCTTTAGTCGTTAATGCGAATGCAAGTGATTGAGTTCTCTTAAACAGCCCTCGGAGATCCCTTCACAATTGTCCCAAGTCTAAAATACCTTAGTAGGCACCTGAAAAGGGGCATGAATTGCACCCTGGTCATTCTTCCCACGACAAATTATTAAAAAGTTATAATATTATATATTAAAGTTATAATAGTCACCTTGTGTGTTGTTCTTTGCCCGTTTTTGTTATATGTCACCATTTGTTATTTGTCTGGGTTACAAATTGTGAATAAAATTTTTAGTAAATATTATAATTATTAGGTAAGAACAGTTAATAAATATTGTTTTTTCAGGGACCCTATGACATCATAATAGAGCAAGTGTATGTATGTGAAGACCAGGGAACAGGTCTGGGAAAATTCAACATATCCTTGTATCTGGGTCCGCCAGACGCCTCAAAGAAGGGGAGGAGACCGAGACTACATAGGGGGTCATTCTCGTGGCCGTTCACCAGGGAAGAGATGGACAGAATGGAAGTAAGTGAGAACTCGACACTGACTTGGCGGTTCAGGGCTCTGGGTCTGGGGCCGCTTTAGCCAGTCAAAGACTGACCGCGTTTCCACTTAAATCGTTTACTAGAACGACGGAATCCTAACAATGTTTTGAACGACTGGGCAAAGTACGATACAACACAGTAAATTAGCACTAAAACGCCAAGATTCTAGTCGAAATGTGCGTCCGTACTTTTTGGACCAAAGCTAAAATTTTCAATGAATATTTGAGTACGTTTTACAAAGTTGATACCGATCTTTGTACTTGATTTGTTTTCAAAATATTTTATAGATTAGTCACAAGAAATAGTCAACATTTTAATTCATTTTAAAGACGCATTGTTAAAAACTTGTAACTTAAAGGAAAATAGCTTTGTACTTTTTAAGTATGTATTTATAAATTGAAGCGTGAAAAAACAACGATAATAATTATGTTCATTTTCTCGCATGTCGTTGGATTGTACGAATGTATAGTTGACTCCGGACGGCGTACGCTTCAAGCTGCACTTTGTACGTGTTTTTTCTGTGTTGCCAGCTTGAAGGTGACTTCTACCAGAGGAAATCAAACGACTACCTCTTAATGCACAAACACAAAGACAGCTTTTGTCGCATGGTGATGGGTATCATCTGGGTGGTATATTCAAGTGAGCGAACGGCTATCGGGTTGACAGAAGAGGAATGTTACATACCTCCTGTGAGTAGTCCATTCATTTTGGCATATAGTGGCGAATTGACCAATAATGAACAATACTATGTTTTACTTTAAATGTGTTTGATAAAATTTAATGAAAATGAATTAAAAAAATGCTTTTTTCTTTTCTTTTTTTCTTTTTTGAGGAATTTAGTTCTTTCTTTTCTTTTTCTCTCTTTTCTTTTTTTTCTCCCACCTATCTTTTATATTTGATTCATTAATTTATTGCATTTTATATCCATTCTTAATTTGTTACTAAAATTCTTGTGTTTTAACTTTAAAGCATTGTTGTAATATTTATTTTTCAAATATTTGCTTAACTGTAGTTCATAGTTCATTGTTGTGTCTGTATCAATGTAATTAGATTAATATAGTTGTCCTCCATTTTAAATCAACTTTTCAACTGAATAGAAAAGACGTTAAATAAATACACAATACATTTATTAATAAATAAATATTATTTTCAGAAGCTATTTTGGACCCGAGATAATATTATTGACGAGTGTATTAAACTATAATTGTGGTCTATATTTTTAAACTAACTTATGTTTTACTTGTGTGTTAAAAAATATAACTCGTTATAGTATAAATACAATCGTTAAATAAATAAATAAATAAATAAATAAATAAATAAATAAATAAATAAATAGATAAATAAGTAAATAAATAAATAAATATATATATAAATTTATAAACAAAGAAATAAAGACAAGTTTATGAAGCGCTAGAGTATATCACTTGAAATATTTCGGTCTTTCTCTATTTTACCATTATAACATGGTCTTAGTAGCTTACTATGAAAACCAATTTTTAAAATAATATGTTACATATATTATTATTTTACTATTTTGTATTATTAAATCTCTATTTGCAACGGATAATGCAATCCACTAGTGCCAATTTAATAGAGAATGGTTGTATGTGCTTAATTGCTTAACATCCTTTTTGATGAGCGAAGCGAAGACTTCATTTCACTGATCCCTCAAAAAATTTAGCTCTAATGTTTTTTTCTTTTTTTCTGTTTGTTCGCACTCTACCAGACAAACGTCATAACCGATCTTGATAAAATTAGAGTGGACCTTAGAAATCTTTAAACTTAGACCTGCCATGTTTTTGGGTACAATCGAAGACATATTTCTCATGAATATCGTACTTTTACGATTTTTTTGTATTTTTAGTGCGATATTTTCGTGACATTTGGGTCAATTTTGACCGAACGGGTGGGGCTACAACGTTCATATTTTACATGGACATTACAGTTATGGTGATGTAGTACCTTTTGAAAGAAAAAGTAGAAAAAGTTAGCCAGAATCCTTAGAATAAAGGTTTTAATATGAGTTTTTTAAAATACATAATAATTAACAAGTAACAATACAAACTTGACAACAATCACCTACAATGCGTTCAAAAAGATCTTGCAAAAGTAAAGAGATCCCACGCAAACTAAAAACTTACAAAAAAGCTCATCCATCAACGAGACTAAAAAAAGCGTTTGAGAAGCTACCTAGTCTTCATACTACCCAACTCATGGGAGATGAGATGTGAAATGGTTTATCCATGTGATCTTTCAGTTTGACAGCTACATTGCAGTCTTATGTTGGATTTATGTCGTGGAAGTCATCAGTCACAACAAATAACAGTTTTGTAAAGGTTCGTTCTGTAGTCCCGGTAGCTCAATTGGTAGAGCTATGGCACGTTAAGCCGGAGGTTCTGGGTTCGAACCCTAGTCGGGGCAAACTTTTACGACAATTGCTATGAATCAATAATAATTATTATTATGTGTTTAAATATCTTTTTTGCAATTCCCTTCTTTGGGTAATAAGGGTATATCTGTGTTAATTATGGCCGTAGTAACCTCTAAATTTCAAGTAAGATTTTCTTATTGCCTCCGTGTTGTGTTATTTGTATTCGAATAACATGTTATCATGTGTTGCGTCCGTGCATATTCAGTGCAAGATAGTTCTAGTATGATGTTTTATAACAACAAAATGAAAACTACTTATCGATGAATACCATCCATGTTCTTTGTTTTTCAACTGTATTTCGACATGATTGAATTTTACTTTTACACCCCTTGTTTCTGTTCCAGGGCAATTACTCCTTCAACGACTGGTACATCCCCTTGGACCTGCCCACTCCTATGCTGGAATACGGTTCTTACAAGGTCATTCTTAGATACCTTGCTGACGAGAAGCTCTTCGGGTGCATCACACTTCTTTGTGATGTTAAACCTAAGTAACAGATCTTTCACGACATTGCGTCCATGCGTATTAGTCATGTCTTGAGAAATACACTGGCACTCCATATTCTAACTACCATTAGGATATTTAGGATATTCCAATCATGGATTATTATCATATTTTGCGTGCACTAAAATCATTTCATTTCCTGAAAGCAGGCAATTGAAAATCTCTTAAAGAAACTCTTTTAACAAAACTCTATGTTTTACCTTTTGTATTAATTCTGTTCGGTCTAACTTAATTATACAATTATTTGTGATTGTCCAGACACTGTTATGAACTGTATGTTATGCAAACCTGAATAAATATCTGAAATATCTAGAATCAATATTTGCATTTGATGGTTGTGTACGGTGACTCAAGTGTACGTCCTATCATGGTCCTATCTCCTTGGCAGACGATCAAATATTTTATATGTTCATTGTGAAGTTTAACATTTTGTAATGGTTTTATATTTGGCATGCATTATTATTATAATTTTCATTAATGTTTATATTTTTGATTATGTTCATTACCATCTATTTTTTTTATCTGAGTATCATTCGCCATTTCATTGTCACCATTATATTTTATTTGGAAGTAGTAAGGGTCTTTGTAAAATTGTACTTACGTGCTGTATAAGACTTTTATTAAGACGAGTGAGCGCAGCGAACTTAGTCTACAACGCAAGTCGAATGGGTCTTTGTCGTGATTAGTTCGTCTGTTAAATATCTGTCTGTGTGTTTGTTTGTTTGTCCGGTCCCATAAGGTCAAACGGCCAAATCGATTTACCTGAAAATTTTAACAGACATCCGTGACGAGGTAACTGAGAACTGCTAACAAAATAAGAGAAATACGTTGCGATTTAAACCTTAGAAATAATAAATTGAAAAATAGGCATAAAATGTGTTGGTTTTATTTTAACGACGATGATTTTGAATTTTCAAGAAGTCATTTTTATTGAATAATTTTTGTCAGGCCGTGATTTCATGCGATGACCAAGGTGTATCAAATCATGCAGGCTCAAAGTTTTCCCAAATTTCGCTGGGAGATTGAGTAAACCTTGCAATCTTTACTCGTATTTTGTACTCGCTGTATGCATTTCATAACATGTTTCATAATCTTTAAAATACAATCCAGAAATAAGAAAATCTTTCCCGAACGGGGGTTTGAACCTAGGTCTTACACATTTCAGGTAGTAG
The DNA here is from genome assembly GCA_024449915.1 of Sweltsa coloradensis. Lineage (NCBI taxonomy): Eukaryota > Metazoa > Arthropoda > Insecta > Plecoptera > Chloroperlidae > Sweltsa > Sweltsa coloradensis. The sequence continues at coordinate 301,898 of JAMZAV010000678.1, read as the reverse complement.
AGTGCCTTAGCCAACTGGACAAGGAAAACGCCAAAGTGGTTGTAAGACGAGTGAGCGAGTCATGTGTTGAGTATCCGGGAATATTTGCATTTAAGTTTGATAATTTTATATAGGTATAAATAATATAGGGTTTTGAGTTTAATAAGGGCCCGTCAACTGTAAGGACATAATGTGCCACTGTAGCCTATGGGCTGGGGAGGCCTAAGGCAGGGGGAAGAAAGGGAATGCTACCGAGTACTCAACACATGACTCACTCACTCGTCTAACTACGACGTTTTCCTAGTATTATTAGCTTTCGGCAAGAATGAGCCATATGGGAGTCTTTTTTACCACTTGAATATCACATGCAGCATTTTCTTTCTGTGTTTAGTTAATTTTTTTATTAGTTAGTTACTATATCGGCCTTCATTAATATAATGTGTATTTCACTTTTTGAAACTTGTAAGGGTCATGAGCATTAATTATAAGTGTGACTGTAGATTAATCGGCCAATCCACCCCAACATTTTAGTGAATAAATTATGGCCGTTACAAGGATCAAAAAGTGAAATGCAATTTTAAATTAATGTAGGCCAATATATTAACTAACTCATATATAAATAAACTAAACGCAGAAAGAAACTGCTGCATGTGATATTTAAGTGGAAAAAAAGACTCTCTTATGGCTCATTCGTATGCCCTATGTCTATATAGATTATTCTTATGGTAACAACAGTACGTTTTCTTTATTTTTAACTGATCTTAAGTCTTTATCCTAAATAATACATAATTATACTGGGAATACGCCAAAGTCGTTGTAAACGAGTGCGCGAGCCATTTGTTGAGTACTTGTTTACATTTCTTATCCTCCTTCTACCTTAGGCTGGTTCCAGCATGGGTCTTTCCTCCCTAGCCTATATCATAGGCTAATGGCGCATTATGGCCTTACAGATGTCGCGCCCTTATACCTACCAAACTCAAAACCCTATCATTTATACATATCAATCAAGTTAAATGCAAATGTTCCTGAGTACTCAACGGATTAAGTATAAATCAAGGAATATAGTTGTATTTACTACTAGGAAGCTTCGCAAACGCTTTTTTAGTCGCGTTGATGGATTAGCTTTTTAACTATTAAATGTTAATATTAATTTAAAATAATAAAAACATATTAACACGGCCCATACAAAGCAGTCATTAGGTCTGTTGGATCTTTGATTGTTTGTAACAAGGCTGTGAGTAAGATATAAAATCTCCTGTGTAGTTTTCATACAAGGCTGTGAGAAAGGTCTAAAATCTATCTATATTTTCGAGCTATTTGGGTGGATTCTGACCAAACGGGTGGGGCTACAACGTTTATATTTCACATGGACATTAAGATAAGGGTGATGTATTGACTTTTGAAAGAAAAAGTTGAAAAAGTTAGCCAGAATCTATAGAAATAAAGGTTTTAATATTTAACACCTCAAAAAAGTGAAATTAAAACCTTTATATCCATAGATTCTGGGTAATTTTTTCAACTTTTTCTTTCAAATGTCAATACATCACTGTTACTTTAATGTGCATGTGAAATATGAATGTTGTAGCCCCAACCGTTTGGTCAGAATCGGTCCAAATGTCACGAAAATATCGCACTAAAAATCGAAAAAATCGTAAATGTACGATATTCATGAGAAATATTTCTTCGATTGTACCCAAAAACGTGGCAAGTCTAAGTTCAGAGAAAACGAAGGTCGTGTCAAATTTTCATCAAGATCGCATATGCCGTTTGCCCGGTAGAGAGCGAATAAACAGACGGAAAAACAAACAAAAAAAAACAAACAAACAAACAAAAAAACAACCGAGCTAAATTTTTTTGGGGGGTCGGTGAAATTGAAGTCTTTGCTTCGCTCATCCAAAAACCAGACCTGGATTTACTTTTGGTCGAGGGTGTATAGATGGTTGCAAAAACAAAAAAAAATAAGATTAAATAACCTTCTTTAAATTCTTTACAGATTAAAAAATATTTTCATCATACAAAATCATATCATAGGATGAGCGAAGGGAAGACTTCAATTTCACCTACGTGTTTGTTTTTTGTTTGTTTTTTCACTTACGTTACCCCCAAAAAAAATAGCTCGTCTGTTTTGTTTTTTGTAAGTTTTTGTCTGTTTGTTCTGTAGGAAAGCAACAAAACAAATCTTTACATTTCAAGTTCCAGACATGTCTTTCCTCCATTTGTATATTTTTGTTTTCTGTTTTCTGTTTGTTTGTGTGTTTGTTCTGGATGACGTTTTTTATTGTTGCGTCTTGTCGATGATGACTGATGAGACACATTAACGTTTCGCCACCCATTTTGGTAGCTTCATGAAAACAGTCAGACGTAACCACTTGATTTTGATAATATTTTAATAACATTTAGTATTATTGAAACTTTTTAAATACTTAATTCTACAATACCATCAATACAGGGTCACGTTTGCCTACTATATACATCTAACAAAAAGAAGGTAAAACGTTATATCCCAACTCTAGGGTTATAGAGGTGGTTTGTATTTCTCGAGTTCACTCCACGTTTAATCTAGTGGGCAGTGTAATCAATCAGAGTATTCTATCAAAATTTCTGATACGCAGGCGGACGACAAGTGTTTAAAGTGGCCTAAAATATGTAATCGTGTACTTTTGAGCCATTACAATACTAAATGTGGAGCATTTTACAAGTTTTCGTATGCATGCGAGTGAGTTCATGATGCAATTTTCTCTTAAGCGGGGATCGAACCGTTGATCTTAGAGAAAAGTTTTTAAAACAAAAACGTTTAAGAATGGTGTGTTCTAAATGGGCAAGTACAAATCTGTTGGCGATCGCGTTCAGAAGAGGCGACGGGGGGCGTCGGTGGGAGGCAGGGCCGGACACACATGTAACACGGGAACGGTAGGACTTCGACATCTGGTTTGGAATTCTTAAAGACACGGTTAATACCAGTATTCTTTTAAATTTTCCAATAGCTATCCGGTATGAAATTGCTAGAAAAGTTGCCTACAAGATGTTCCCTAATAGAACACTTATTTGTGCACTGTCCCCAAACGATTGAGTTAAGAGATAAATATTTCATATAAAACATGCTTAGACCGGGGGGTGTGTGAAAATCCGTTGGTCGCAATTGACGCGACGCTCTTTGGTTGTAACCCACTTCCGGCGCCAGCCACTCGGGAACGGCAGGACTTGAGACCTTTCGGTTTGGATCTAAACGAGTGTTCTATTAAATGTTCAGATAAATAGGTTATCGGCAACTGTGCGAAAAATATGCGTCAAATTGTGATTGTTTCGAGTAAATTTGGTGGAGGCGCCGGGTCCGAAGTAAATCGCGAGTGTTGAAATCGAATATCACTTCCGTAAAAATCGAGTTAGGAGTGTGAAATTTCACAACAACAAACGACTCGACACGAAACTGATAACGAGAAAGAGTTCACCCGGAGGGCAAGTCTGAGAAAGTGGCCCACGGTCAGTACCCTAAAAATGCCATACATCCGCAAGTACGCCTCCTGGGGAGAGAGCAGGTCCAGCGCAAGTGCCACTGGCGAGAGGCTGACTAGAGACCTTGTGGTAGAAACAAAACGAAAGGTACGATCGATTCGAGTGTTGTATTAAATTTTCCGCTTCCTAGGGCGTCGCCAAGTATCGGATGAGAGAGAGTTTATATTTTCTGGGTACTTTGGTGGAGGCGCCGGGTCTGCAGTATATCGCGAGTGTGGAAACCGAATTTTACAAGGTGTAATATTCGAGATGGGTGTTCGAAATTTCGTAACGTTCCTCGACTAGACCGGTAGATGATGACGCCATCTTGTTTTCCCGACGTCGCGACGCCACGCGACGGGGTGGCCCTACAAAATGTACCCGAGTAGGACACTAATTTGTGCACTGTGCCCAGACGATTGGCTTTAGATTGAAATGTTTCAAACAAAACATGTTTAGAATGGAGTTTTCTACCAAGGGGAGTGAAAATCCATTGTCCGCAATTGACACGACGCTCTTTGGTTGTGGCCTACTTCCGGCGCCAGCCACTCGGGAACGGCGCGACTTGATACCTTTCGTTTTCGAAAAACTGAAGGCGTGATCTAAACGAGCGTTTTTTCTTAATTTTTAGACCAATAGGTGGTCGGCAACTATTCGAAAGACACCTCATATGAGATAATAATTAGCACAGTATGCTATTTTTGCTGTTTTCGTGGTTTGCGATTTAATAATTGGTTTTTATTAATGAAAAGCATGCAGAGGCTAGTTTTGTTTGCCAACATTTAAAATTTAGATTTTTAACAACATAAATTCCAAGAAATACCGTTTCATTAGCATTTTTTTATGGTTTTGGCAAAAATGTTATAAATAGTTGTCGGTGTAGTATTGCTTAAATTGTGATTTTGTTTCTTGCACTGGAAAACTATAAAATTAATTTTATTTGCAGTAAGTAAAAGTTTGTTATTTTGGAACCATTTAGTCACAGCAGCGATTACCTCTTCACAAACTTCTAGCAGTTTGTCATGTATTTTAATTCTTATTTGGACGCTGGTGTCATCCGTCATCCATCATCTGACGAAATCCATATTTGTACCTTGTATAAATCTACGGATTAATAAATAAATAATTGGATGAGCGAAGCGAAGACTTTAATTTCACTTATCCCCCAAAAAAATTAGCTCGGGTGTTTTGTTTTTTTTTTTTTTTGTATTTTTGTCTGTTTGTTTGCTCTCTAGAGGGCAAACGGCATATGCGATCTTGATGAAAATTTGAGGGGACCTTCGAAATCTCTTGAATTGACTTGGCAGATTTTTGGGTATAATCGAAGAAATATTTCTCATGAATATCATACTTTTACGATTTTTTTTCGATTTTAAGTGCGATATTTTTGTGCCATTTGGGTTGATTTTGACCAAACGGGTCGGGCTACAACGTTCATATTTTACATGTACATTAAAGTAATGGTGATGTATTGCTTTCTGAATGAAAAAGTTGAAAAAGTTAGCCAGAATCCATAAAATGAAGTTTTAAACATAAGTTTTTTTAGATTTGTAATAACAAATAACAAGTAACAATAGAAACTTGACAACAATCATCTACAATGCATTCAAAAAGCACTTCCAAAAGAAAAGTGGTCTTACGCAAACTAAAACTTACAAAAATGCTCATCCATCAACGCGGCGGGACTTAAGCGTTTTCCTAGTAAAAAAATAAATTTGTATTTTGAGTCTACCCACTCAGTCATATAACTGATTTTCAGTGGGGGACATTAAACCAAAGAGACCAAGCCAACCCTGAAGGCCCCGACGCAATCGACGAGTGAGCGAAAACCAACCAAAGATCGATATTTTTAATAGCAATCAGTGGTATGGACAGTGCGAACACCCGCGGATCAACGCCAGAATCAACAAGGCCGATTCAGAACGACTCTGAATTTATTATGTGCTTCGTTGCTAGGACGGCTCCAAAGTCACTGTTTACGAACTCCTAAGACAAAAACTGATGTACTTAAGTCTAAATCAGAAGTTAAAAAACTTCTGACTTTGGCGGGAATCGAACCTTAGACTTTCTGCATTGGAAGCAGATACGCTAACAACAAGACCAACGAGCCACACAAAGACCAACGAGCCACACAAAAAATAAATATAATAAAATAAATAAAATGTAATAAAATTTGAACTTGAACTTGAACTTGAATTAAATGCCTACATTGTTTTTAATAGGTGTGAGATCTAATGAATAATTATAATAAATAATAGTGGAACTAGTATAGAGCCTTGTGGTACTCCATACGTAACTTGCACGCTATGCGATAGGTAACATTTCTCATGATTTGATTCGTCTATGCTTTAAAATTAAAATTTACGGTACTACAGTGTTTTTAAGCCTATGCAATTGGTAACTTTTTTATTGCATCCGATTTATTAATTCTTGTTTTCTGTTAGATTCTCATTGCAAAGACAGCAGTCAAGACAACGATACAACAATATGTTCTATTTAAGCAACACATGAGATCGTTTAAAAGACACAGATTGTCTATTAGGTCAGTGCTAGTGCGTAATGAACACGTGTATACCCAAACCGGCGTCAGTGGTATCAGCTATCGACTCGACACCCTCGCAGGGGCTTACGTGCAACGTCTTCACGCAGGCGGCAGGAATGAGCTTTACGACCTCGTTTCGCGTCCTCGAGCCTTCAGACCTCTACCCTTCTTCAAGTACCCTTATCCGCCTTTTGCCTTTCAATTCGTCTAACTCTATAAATGTCATGTTCTCTTGTTGTCTTTGATATAATGTAAATTTAAAATTGTAACTCTGTAATCTCTGTGTCAGGCTACAGAGGGCCACACTTGTCCTGCATTAGCCTTCCTGCCCTATGGGCAGGTAAAATTCAATAAAATAAATCATACATATATGTGACTACCCAAATTTATTGCATGGCTTGTTGCATTCCCAAATCTCCTGAGTGGTTTGTCTTTGATCAATTTCAACCAGCATATTATGCCTCCTAGAGTTGATACTTGAACAAATGACCTTGGTATCACCCCTCTTAGCATTGAACGAACTCATATTCATTTCAAATCTCGTAGCTAATAGTCTTCTCATTTCGTTCAAGGACGAAAACTTACAATAATTATGCCATTGAATTTCATTGATATGCAGGAATCATTATCCAACATATACTTATAACAAACACTTTAAGTGCAGAACGGAAAAACATTCCTGACACATCTATAACACTGGAGTTTGAACAATGTCTTCCTGTACTTAAGAAATAATTACACTTTTCATAAATTTGCTCTGGAATTTTTTTTATCGAATATATAGGCGCGAGTTGTATACATGTTGAAACAGTATTTTTCTCTGTGATATTATCTGTTCTGAATACAGGTCCCTAAAATCAATAGCCTTGAAAACAGTTACAAAAGAGCAAACATCATTTCAAAGGATATGTTCAAAACAACATGAGAAACGACAATTATATTAATAAGCTTCCGATAGATTGTCTGTTACTCTGCGTGGTATCATGAGCTAGAGAGTCAAGCAGCGTGTCCAACCCTACATCAGTCCAAGGTGATCGGTGAGTATAAATACGACCTGGTGACTGAACGTCTTCAGTACTAACTTCTTTGCTGCCAAGTCGCTGTCAACCAATCAGAATGCAGCTCGTCCAGGCTCTACTGGGTCTCACTCTTGTGGCCTGGCTGGTTTGTGAGTCAGAGCAGCTTGGAACGAAGACTATGGTAAGACAATATACTTAGAAGTCGCCAGTCGTTTACATACGAACGATCAACTTATTTGTTACGTGTTGGAAGTTGAATTTATTTAAGTTTACGTTGAAGCCGTCAACGATCTGACAATTTAAAACGAACTATATATTTTGTTATATTTTCAAGATTTATTTAGAATTTACAAGTTATACACTTTTATTGGCTATGTCAATTTCGATTACGAATACGACGACGACGTGAGAAACTAGGGCGCTTCAACCGGTTAGGTCATATTGCGCCGCCTGTGACATTGAAAGTTGATGAGATGAGTTAAAGGTGTGTTTAATAATATTGTTTTCTAAGTGTGTATATAAGAAAATAAAATTATGGTGATGATTTTAAGAGTAAACGAACTATATATTTTGTTATGTTTTCAAGATTTGTTTAGAATTTATAACTTTATAGTTATTTATTGAAATGGATATAATGAAATTAAAGAAATGTGTATGATGTTAGTTAAATTTTGTTACATACATAACTTTGAATGAATGAATGAATTAATTTTTAAGTGTATATAGAAGAAAAGAAAATGATTATGATAGAAATAGCAAAAGAAAAGTTATTTATGTGAATGGAAATAAATAATTTAAAGAAATGTGTATGATGTGAAATAAATTTTGTTAAATAGATTACTATAGATGAGAAATTTAGAATGTTTGTCGCCGTTATCATATGATAGAAGTTCTTCATATGATTGGGAAAGAACAAATTGCTTGCAAAAGGCATCAAAGTCGAGACGTAGGACGACGAATTTTATTAGTTAAGAGTGGGCATCACAATATGCAATTTGTTATTTTGCACCACATCCCAAGATGATTGTCGCAAATCCAACAATCGTTGCATTAATCCACTTTTGACATTTGGAACGGGAAATAGATTTCAATCAACGTCGCGACGCTGGGAAGCTTCCTTAACAGCCCTATCAGCGTGTATATTTCCTTCTATGCCCACGTGTCCAGATATCCAGAAAAAACTGTATTAATAACATTTTATAAACGTGTGTTTTTATTCTTTAATATTTTTAGTGCACTTTTTTTCTTAAGGTCTGTACATTAACTTTCTCTTTAAATCTCAATCGTAGAATGGAAAACATTACCATACATAAATTTTCCATTTTAAAAAGAAATCACTACCAAGTCGATGGAAAGATATGATTTATAATATGATCATTTATAATTCATTCATATTTTCATTTCATTCATATTCAATAAAATCATTCATTCATTAAATAATCATTTACCAAAATCGGTGAGTTTAATATTTTTAGGTGTCACATTTCCAAAATTAGTAAATTCAAATTGTTTTAATTCTAGAAGATGAAAACGAAAGTTCCAAAACCTGGCTTCTCAAATTATAAAACGTGTTTCGGAGTCTGTAACAGCCTTAATCAATATTGCCACTTTACAGGGGCCGTATGATATCGTCGTTGAGCAAGTCTACCTGTGTGAGGATCAGGGAACCGGACAGGCAAACTTCAACATCTCCATGTACCTGGGTCCTCCAGACGCTGCTAGGAAGAGGCCGCACGTACATAGGGGAGGCATCTCCTGGCCGTTCACCAAGGAACAAACGGACACCATGGAGGTCAGTACTTGATATGCGTTGTAGTTGCTTTATTCCCCTTGACAGATGACTCTTTTGAATATTAGGTGAATAATAACATTAGATGTTGGTACATACAAAGGTAAAAATATGTTTCTTAGTTTTCAAATTACGTGGATTTAGAATAATTATTAATTATGTTTTGTTATGCCAAAACACAAACAAAACACAATCACGAATTTAATTGTTGTAAACTAATTCTTGTTGGCAGGCTTATGGTGAATTCTACCAGAGAAAATCAAACAACTACCTTCTGATGCTGAAACACAATGACGACTTCTGCAATGCGGCTACAACCATTGCAGACGTATTTTACAAAAGTTTTCGAGAGGCAATTGGTTTGACCTCGGAGGGATGTTACATACCTCAGGTTAGATGACTTTTTACTGGCGTAGCCCATTTTATTTTAATATTCGTGTTACTTGATTTCGTTTCAGATTCAATTTGTTTACTTTAAAATTAATGCCTATGAATTCGTTTCAGGGTAACTATACATTCAACGACTGGGAGATTCCGTTTCGCGTTCCCACTCCGATGCTAGAATATGGTGCTTATAAGTTCATTATTAAGCTTTTGGTTGACAAGAAGCTCTTCGGATGTTTTGTTGTAATGTGTGACATTAAGCCTAAAAAGTAGACGTATTGTTTGCAATTTATTTTTCGTGTGTAATGAATCAATATTTCTTTAGTTTGTAAATTAGATATTAGTTTAGAAATATGTGTATATCTAGAATCAGACCATTATAGTTGTCGTGTCCGTGTGCAATGTAAAGTCTGGAGCAAGAAGAACAATCTGAGGTCGCTTTGCCTAGTTCTTCACGAACATCTGAGTTAGCTTGGAGTTCGCGACTAATATGAGATAGTCGAATCATTTGTAACTCTTGACATAACTTGAAATCGGATCTATTTTCCGCATAGGACATCCAAGTTCACGGCAAACTAAGATATCAAACACATTTGTTTCTTCAATTCAACGGTCAATCATGCATGATTGTATTCATTGTATTTGTATGAGACTTTATTTATTTTTCTGTAATCAATATGATATATTTACACATACAGTTCATACAGAAAGGGAGCAGGAAGCGGACCTTGGGGTCCATACATAGAGAATGTCCGGCCCTCGAAAGAGTACTATAAATAATCTTATATTAATATGCCAATGGCCTAATGTTTTATGTGGATGATTATGAACACAATAAATAATGTTGCACTGCACATGTTTATGTTTAATTTTGTGTTTTGTCTTTTTCCCAGATCTCCTTCGATTTTATTATGTTCCTGTTTCCAACTATTGGTTGCCGAACGATATTTAAAATGTCTTCAAATTCGGCTCATCGGTTTAGCCGGCGTGCGACAAACTAGCACCAAAGACAATATTTGCTCACACACTTAAACATTGAATGAGTTGGATCTTAATTCACCTAATAGTCACATATACTAGAAGCAAAATATGATTTCCATAACAAAATATGTACAATATGCATTAATGAGGATTAGGATTAGGATGAGGATTACTTTACAGCATATTGACTTCTGGGAAGTCCAAAGCAATTATTTGATGTTTCAATTTTGGATGATACAAACTGTGATTACAACAATCATGAAACATGTTTCTAGCTTAAAGTACCGGAAGTGGTTTATGGATGCTTTTATTATCTAGGTGTCCGTTAGGGCGCCGCAGCCAAGCCACGGTGCGCTAACACACTCGAGCACCTGGTACAAGAAACCGAGGTGGGGTGTTTTCGAGGTGTCGCCCACTTATCATGAAAAATGTTGTGAACTTAAAATTTGTCATAATCGTGGAGAGTTAAGTACCCTGACAACACATGATAAATTTGATTGGGGTACAATCATCTCTTCTGGGTGCGAAATGGGTTGAAACAAACTCAAAATCACTTTTATGTTAGTTAGCTTGATACTATGCCTAATTCGTCAGTTTAATTGGCTAGCGATTCTGTACAATCGAGTGTGTCTACGAAATTCAAAATTTAAATAACAGTTAGGTTATACAGTGATATAGAACGTTTAAAAAAAAATTGGAAAAGTTTGATAGAAGGCATCGAAATCAGGAAATTAATATAAGTCTTAGAATGGCTTATAAATTTTTGTATTGATTAATTGATTTGTATTGCTTAACGTCTCATATAAATGCACTAAGGCTATTCGATACGATGAGTGGTGATAGATGAGGATGAAAGATAAATATAAGAGAGGAGGAGAAACCCGGTACCGGCACGTAGCCTACCCTGACCTTGCCCAAGGCTGTTTACCTTCGATGTTTGAGTGGGAACCGGCTAAGCTACCTCGGCTATACCTCTGGCATTATTAGTTTACTACAGAAACAATCTTTTACAATTTGTATTATTATTCTTTAAATTTTACCTGCCCATAGTGCAGAAAGGCTAATGCGGGGCACGTGTGGCCCTCTGTAGCCTGACACAGTGATTACAGAGTTACAAGTTCAGATAAACAAACAACAAAGTACATAAAGAGAACATGACATTTATAGAGTTAGTCGACGAGAAAGGCAAAAGGCGGATAAGGGTACTTGAAGCGGGGTAGAGGCCTGAAGGCTCGAGGACGCGAAACGAGGTCGTGAAGCTCATTCCTGCCGCCTGCGTGAAGACGTTGCACGTAAGCCCCTGCGAGGGCGTCGAGTCGAGAGCTGATACCACCGACGCCGGTTTAGTATACACGTCTTCATTCCGCGTCATCGGAGGAAGCCGCGCGATGCGACGAAGGATCCTTCGCTCCAGAGAGAAGTATTGCTGGAGACATCCTCCAACGACGGCTGCCAGCTCCGGAGCCGCGTATTACTTTGTGTGGTCATACTTTGTGTGGTAGCCTGTGAATCTCGTATGTAACTTAAATCAGGAATCGACCTCCCCACAACTTCCTCCTCTCTCCACACAAACATACACCCGCCAGGGCCTGTCTCACTACACTGCTACCCCTTATAGGGATGAGCCCTGACCAGACTCTAATAGGCCCAATATACAACCCTCTCCATCTCAAGACAGAACACACTACCTACCTCCCAATCCCACATATAATTTGTAATTGTAATATTTGATAACATTAGTATCTTACTTTGTATTTTTATTGTAACTCTGTAACCTTAAAATGGTTGGATGGAAGATGAGGCCTTACAGGCCTCAGCGTTTTCCTAGTAACTAGGAAAACGCTTCGAAGGCATCCATAAAATTTCATCGCAATCGGAGTATCGGTTTAGCCGGAATCGTGTTTAACAACACACAAAAATACAAAAAAAAAGAAAAAGAAAGAAAGAAAAAAAAAACATTCCGGATTTTTTTCTCCAGTCTAGTGAAATGGAATCTTCGCTTCGCTCGCTACGCTCATCCAATAAGTGATTAAAGAATACATATGTGTTGATTCATCCAACGTTTACTAGGATTATGGTATTTGTTATTTAGTAACATCATAATTTAAAAAAATATTATTAGAGAAAGGATGACCACTAACTGCCCATCTTTTTGGTAAGAACTAGTTTTCTTTAATATGAGACTATAAATTTCATTTCATAATTTCCATCTCCGCAAGTGGAAGACTAGATTCTTTCTCAAAACTGTGTTCGCCGGTGGTCAATACCAACCAGCATAGGCCTCCGGAAGTTGATTCTCGAACCAGTGACCTTACTATCACCCCACGAGGCATTGTACGAACTATCACATGTCACATTTCAACTCTCGGACCTAATATTGTTCTCATTTCGTTTAATGAACGGCAATTTTCAATAATTATGCCATAGAAATTTATTGGAATGCAGCTTAAGAAATATAGGCCCTACCTCATATTTAATTGCATTGGAATTATTTTAAACGATTAAATTATAGGCGTAAGTTTTATCCAGTTGAAATTGTAGTGTTCCTCTATTATTAGAGAAAGGATGACCACTAACTGCCCATCTTTTTGGTAAGAACTAGTTTTCTTTAATATGAGACTATAAATTTCATTTCATTATTTCCATCTCCGCAAGTGGAAGACTAGATTCTTTCTCAAAACTGTGTTCGCCGGTGGTCAATACCAACCAGCATAGGCCTCCGGAAGTTGATTCTCGAACCAGTGACCTTACTATCACCCCACGAGGCATTGTACGAACTATCACATGTCACCTTTCAACTCTCGGACCTAATATTGTTCTCATTTCGTTTAATGAACGGCAATTTTCAATAATTATGCCATAGAAATTTATTGGAATGCAGCTTAAGAAATATAGGCCCTACCTCATATTTAATTGCATTGGAATTATTTTAAACGATTAAATTATAGGCGTAAGTTTTATCCAGTTGAAATTGTAGTGTTCCTCTGTGATCGTTTCTGAATACTGGTTGCTAATATCAATAGCCTTGATAGCAGTTTCTAAAGAGCAAACATCATTTCAAAGATATGTTTAAGAATGCAATGAAACAAATCAATAGGTGACGACGATTAGACTAATGAGCTTCCGATAGATTGTTTGTCACTTTTGCGTAGTATCCTGAGCTAGAGAGTCAAGCAGCGTGTCCAACCCTACATCAGTCCAAGGTGATCGGTGAGTATAAATACGACCTGGTGACTAAACATCTTCAGTACTAACTTTTTTTGCGGGCCAAGTCGCTGTCAACCAATCAGAATGCAGCTCGTCCAGGCTCTACTGGGTCTCACTCTTGTTGCCTGGCTGGTTTGTCAGTCAGAGCAGCTTGGAATAAAGACTATGGTAAGTTAATTTACTAATAAAACGCCAAAGTCGTTTATATAGACGAGTGATAAAGTTATTTGTTACGAGTTGCAAGTTGTATTTATCCATGTTGATGTTAAAGGCGTCAACGATCAGACGTTTTTAATCAAACTATAATATATTTGATTATGTTTTCAAGATTACTAATAATTCAGAATTTATATACGTTGCTATTTGTCTATTTCGATTTCCATTATATTAACGATTTTATAAACGAGTGTATTAATTCTTTAATGTTTTTAGTATTTAATGTTTCCTAAGGTCTGCACATTTACTTTCTTTTTAAATCACAATTGTAGAATGGAAAACATTACCATCTTCAATTTTTCCTTTTAAAAAAGAAATCACTATTAAGTCGAAAGTAAGATGATATTAATAATATGATCATTTAAAAAAAATTCATATCCAATGTAATCATTCATTCATTTGTTTTAATTTTAGAAGATCAAAACGAAATTTCCAAAACCTGGCTCTTCAAACATATTGTAAAACGTGTTACGGAGTCTGTAACAGCCATAATCAATTATGTCACTTTACAGGGACCCTATGATATCGTCGTACAGCAAGTCTACCTGTGTGAAGACCAGGGTACAGGTCAGGCTAACTTCAACATATCCATGTACCTGGGTCCGCCGGACGCTGCAAGGAAGAGGCCGCACGTACATAGGGGAAGCTTCACCTGGCCGTTCACCAAGGAACAAACTGACACCATGGAGGTAAACACGTGTTATAAGTAAACGGGAATGAGAGAGATTTTGTAGAGAATGGTATTATTAACATAAAATTAATGTACATACAAAGTTTTACAACTTAAATTATGATAATATTATTATGTAATATAAAAAGTATTATAAATTAACGATGCTCGAAATTGAAGATGTCAATTTTAATATTTGCTATCATTTTTCATTTTTCAAATTATAATGGCTTTCTTAATATGTTATGTTATGCCAACATACCAAGAAAACAAAATTACGAAATATTTTGTTGTAAAATAATAATTTTTTCAGACTCGTAATAAAGTATACCTGAGGAAATCAAACAACTACCTTCTAATACTCAAACACAATGACGACTTCTGCAATGTTGTTACAACCATTGCAGACGTATTTTGGAAAAGTCTACGAGAGGCAATCGGTTTGACCCCAGAGGGATGTTACGTACCTCAGGTAAGATGACTTTGTAATGGCCTAGCCTGTTGTATTTTAATAGTTTGTGTTAATTCATGTCAAGTGTTTCATGTTCAATATGTTCAATGACTAATTGATTCGGTTTCAGGGTAACTATACATTCAACGACTGGGAGGCTCCATTTCGCGTTCCTACTCCGATGCTAGAATATGGTGCTTATAAGTTCATATTTAATTATTTGGTTGACAAGAAGGTATTCGGATGTCTCACGCTTCTGGCTGACGTTAAGCCAAAATAGTAAACAATGTTTTCAAAGAATTTTTAGTATGTAAAACTATTATTTCTTAGTAAATAATGTTTATGAATAGTGAAAATTTATACCATTATTATTTTTGTTCGTCATACAGATGCGAGTGCGTGTACTCCAAACTATGTTTTAAGCGAACTAAGTAATCTGAGGTCGCTTTGTCTTGTTCTGCATGAACATCTGAGTTAGCTGGGATCTCTTGACTAATATGAGATAGTCTAACTATTGTGAAACTCACAACATAATTTGAAATCGGATCTATTTTCCTCGTAGAACGTCAAAGTGCACGGCGAACTTGGATTCCGACATATTTGTTTCTTCCAATCAACGGTCAGTCATAGAGGATTGTATACATTGTATTTGTATGAGAATCCATGTGATGGCCAAGAAAAGAATGATGGGTAACGTTATCTGAAATATATTTCTATAAGTGTATTCTCTTCCAATGCACCGAACTCGCTACTGCTATTCACGTGTGGTAGTTTTTTTTTTTTACGGTTTTATATAAAACATGCGTTTCTATCCCAATAAACTTATACAGGAATAACTTTTTGTTGGATCCGATTGCTTTTCTTTATATTATAACATTACAAATTTCAATGTAGTTAACGATTAAATTTAACATAAATAATAGAATAATATCTGCATTTAATTTCCATTTAACTACACATGAAATAATATTATGTAATAGTAGCATTCTCATTATGAATATGTTTAATACAAAACTTGTTTAAACGACTGTCACCTTTGATATCAGCCAATAGCACATAAACATGCAAAATATGCAGTTGAAGACTGTGATTATCTATTAAAACCTACTGACTAGATAACATGTAAAATTAATTAGTTAGTTTCATAATCAAGGAAATTAACGTCCCTGGCAACAGAACAAGTTTTCTTGGTGCATAAGAGCATCCTGTCTCCTCCTGGTTTAAATAAATGAGTTGACACATGTTCAAAATCACTTTCTGGATTTTCATTACCTCTGTTTTTCCTCCTCCTTGTTCTCCACTACTAGGGCATAATTAGTTAATTTATATTGCTCAGAAATTATGAGAAAACATGTGGGTCAACCTCGCATAGATTTATATGGATTTAAGGTTATTGTCATGTGTCACTTTTGAAAGATAATTTTTATTGTGTTTTATTGCTTAAAAAAGGGTTATGTATTTTGTTAGCTAAGATGGGGATGATCTTAAAATAGTACAATCAAATTTTACAATGTGTTCCAAAAGAAACATTGAGAACATAAGGTATATTACATTCTTGCATTTTTGGTTGGTAATATACCATTTTAAATAATATAACTATGAACATCAATGCAATAAATGAACAATGAATAATTCAACGGTCCTTTTATGACATCTCAAACATTCAAACTACCTGTAAAATGCCAGTCAACCGTTACACAACAAAATTTGTTGGGACCAAAAATGAGGCAAAGCTTATTAATTATTATACGTTTACAATACATACGTGTAATCATTTCTCCCGTGACAGCATTCTTGCCAACCTTCGTAAATAATATAATATATAATTGTTGCAAAACAATTATAATTTCCTGTGGGAGACCTGCCCGGGGTTCAATGCCCCTTTTCTGGACACCGATTTAGGTTCATCCTTATCCCGGAATAGGCAAAATTAGATGGGATAGGTGCGGAAAACTCCAAATTAAATTCATGAAGAACAATCCCGCTTTGCCCGGTGGATACGAAAATAAGTAAATAAAAACGTTACAGTTTGCTTAGTGAACTGAGTGTGATCCTAATCAACTATGAAAATATGTAAAATATGAAGACTTTTAATACAGAACACAAAAGAACAAACAAACAATAAAATTATTGTGCCACATTGATTGTTTATATAATCATTCCGATATACTAGAGGAAATCATGCAATTATCTCATGAACACGAAGTTGAATGGTGCCTCACTATGACAGCAATAATTGTATCCTACACGAAAAACTGTCTGCGCGAGGCAGTCGGTTTAAACCCGGATGGTTGTTACATACCTTATGCTAGTTGCTTTGTTTTGTTGTTGCCTGTTTTATATTATATAATATAACGAATTGTAATGTGCTATTTAATGTTTCGTGTTAAACGAGTTAAACCTGTAATCAATGGTTAGCTAATTCGGTTCCAGGAAAATTACACCTTCAAAGACTCCCCACACCCGCACCCATGGAAGAATATGCTTCTTATAAGATCATAGTTGAAACGCTGGTTGACAAGCAAGTCTTTGGATGCTTCATATTTCTAGGTGACGTGAAGCCAAAGATAATAATAATAATAATAATGCTTTCTAAACTTATGCACTTCTGTACACGAACAATAAAATGGCGCCTCCATACCAAAACGCACAATTGTTTCACATCCCGTCGGACAATTTGTAATATTATTGTTCAAAACAATTCAAGCCTTGTTAAAATTAATAATGAATAACAATTCAAACTATTTTGAAATTTGTAAAAGACAGACATCCAACCCAGCCCACTTAGAAATCTGTGGTATTAAAAATTGAGTAGGCCTATGGGTTTAATTATTGACATTTTTCGTGTTGTAGCCAGTGTATATATAGTGTCAACAAATAATCAGTTTAAGCATTGGTGTTCAGTAATTATTTAGCTTGACAGTCATTTAAAAGCCAGAACCATGCAAATTAGTATTAGTCATTTATTAGTCAATGTATTTAATAACGTTTGTATCCAACGTATGGTGTAATTCTTGTATTTGTTTTTAGTAACGCAATAATTTAAAATAACTTTTTACACATAAGTATCACCCCTTATTGCCCATCGTTTCGGTTAGGGCTAGTTTTCATAAAAATGCGGCTTTTATTTCAATTTCACCCATTAATTATATTATCGTGGAAGACTTGTTGCTTTATCAAGTCTCTGTGTGGTCGCCTGTGGTCAAAACCAACCAGCATAGGCCTCCGGAAGTTGATACTCGAACCTGCGACCAATTAGTATCACCCCACGCGGCATTGAACGAACTATCGCATGTCTCCTTTCAAATCTAGCACCTATTATTGTCCTCATTTCATTCGATGAACGGAAACTTTCAATTATGCCATAATGTTTCATTGGAATGCAGATATTTTTTATCAAACGTACACTCTTAACAAACACTACAAGTGCAGAACGGATGCACATTCCTGACGCCTGACCTATAGAACTGGATGTTTTTAAATCAAAAGAGATAATTAAACTAAGCTGCTTTTGAATTATTTTTAATGAATATATAGTCGAGAATTTTTAAAAGTTGAAACTGAAGTTTTTCTATGTGATAATATATGTATTGAATGCAAAGAGATAATGATAAAAAGCCTTGATAACAAAATGCAAGTAACATTTCAAAGGATTTGTTTTAGAATGAGTTGAAACAAATTAACGGAAGATAAGATAATTATATTAATAAGCTTCCGATAGATTGTTCGTAATTCTTTGCGCAGTATCCTGAGCTAGAGAGTCAAGCAGCGTGTCCAACCCTACATCAGTCCAAGGTGATCGGTGAGTATAAAAACGACCTGGTGACAACGTCTTCAGTACTAACTTCTTTGCTGCCAAGTCGCTGTCAACCAATCAGAATGCAGCTCGTCCAGGCTCTACTGGGTCTCACTCTTCTTGCCTGGCTGGTTTGTGAGTCAGAGCAGCTTGGAACGAAGACTATGGTAAGTCAATATAAGTTACTTAGAAATCGCAAAAGGTTTATATAGACGAGTGATCAAATTATTCGTTATGACTGTGTTGCGTTAGGTGTTTATTTTAGTATATGGTCAAACAGTCAACGATCAAACAATTTAAACATTATTAATGTTTCCAAGATTTATTTTGAATTTATAAACGTTGCTATTACGATTTCGATTACGATTTCCAATTTTTTTTAAATTTAAATTTAATATTTTAAGTCAACGTTTTTTATGCCTGTATGTTTATTGTTTTATCTATAATATTGTCTATCGCAGAATGCACAAGGGAATAAGATTAACAAATCATTCACCACAATCGTTTTCTTTGCTAAACATGATAATAATAGAAAATGTTTCAATTTTTGTATTTGTTTTCATAAGATCACTATTCTTGTGCACATCTCCTTAGCTTTAGCTTATCTAGGCCTATAAATAAACAAATAAATTGTATTTAGAGTCTACCCACTCAGTTATATAACTGATTTTTAGTGGGAGGCAGTAAATCAAAGCGACCAAGCCAACTATGTAGGCCCCGACGCAATCGACGAGTGAGCGATAACCAACCAAAGATCGATATTTTTTAATAGGAAATATAGCAATCAGTGGTATGGACAGTGCAAACACCCGCGGATCAACGCCAGAATAAACAAGGTCGATTCAGAACAACTCTGAATTTTTTATGTGCTTCGTTGCTAGGACGGCTCCAAAGTAACCGTTTACAAACTCCTAAGCCAAGAACTGATGGACTTAAGTCCAAATCAGAAGTTAAAAATGTCTTACTTGTTCTGTGTGTATATTGTTTATCCCCCCAAAATACAAAAATTTGTAAAAAAAAAAAAAAACGGCAGCCAAGCCCTCCTTCTAAAGTCTTCGGCTGTGAATGTTGTGAGATATAGAAGTTTAGCCAAGCATTTCATTCTTTCTCCCTAGTTTCGATTGAAAAGAAGCAAGATCATTTCGCCTGTTGACGAGCGCCGAGCCAACCATTTTCGTGGTAAAAAAAGTAAAAATTTTAAACTCAAAATCATAAAAAAATTACTTGGCCATTGACTTTTTTAGAGTCCTCGTACCAAAATCAATAGCCAAGTAATTTTTTTTATGATTTTGAGTTTAGAATTTTTCTTTTTTTACCACGAAAATGGTTGGCTTGGCGCTCGTCAACAGGCAAAATGATCTTACTTCTTTTCAATGCGAAATTAGGGAGAAAGAATGAAATGCTTGGCTAAACTTCTATATCTCACAACATTCACAGCCGAAGACTTTAGAAGGAGGGCTTGGCTGCCGTTTTTTTTTTTTTTTTTACAAATTTTTGTATTTTGGGGGGATATCACATCTTTTTGTTGTTTGTTTCATATCAAGGCGTGAAATACGTGAAATACATGTGAAGGTGGATACAGTGCCTTTTAAAACAGATTGTCTAGAAACAAAAGCTACCATCTTTTGTTTTTGTTTACAATCTGTAGTTAGCAATAGAAAATGTTTTTATTAAATTTTCTATGGTTTATGTAGTCTTGGGTTTTTGTGTGAATGATTTGTTGACCGGACTATAACACATTGACGCATAATTTTAATCAGCAATTAAATTATTAAAATTGTATTAAATACGACTTAAAGTTTTTCCCAAAGTTAAGGGTGGTAGGGAACAGTGGGGATGAAATATCGCTTGCCTCCTGGCGGATTATTTATTTTCATATTATTATGTACAAGCATGCTAAATTTCATGCTGATAACTCATTCGGTGTCATCATGGTGAATGCTGGAAATCAAGGTAAAAATAACATAAACTATTAGGGATAGGGGTTGAAAAAATGTGGTTTAGGAAATGAGAGTAGACCAATTGGGTTAAAACACATTTACACATAATTTACTTATTTGAATAAAATTCAATTTTGGGTTAGAGATATGAATTATTCCAATTTTAGGGGATGATTTTGGGGATGTTAGGGGTGGAATATCGCTTGTCTCTCGGTGAATTATTTTTCATATTAGTATGTACCATCATACCAAATTTTATCCTGATAACTCATTAGGTGCCTTCATAGTAAATGCTGGAAATCAAGGTAAAAATAATATAAACTTTAAGGGATGGGGGTTGAAAAATGTGGTTAAGGAAATAAGAATAGGCCGATTGGGTTATAACCAAATTTGAATAAAACATCAATTTTAGATTAGAGTTATGAATTATTCCAATTTTAGGGGATGTTGGGGGTGGGTTAAAACACATTAAAACATAATTTACTTATTTGAATAAAAATTCAATTTTGGGTTAGAGATATGAATTATTCCAATTTTAGGGGATGATTTAGGGGGTGTTGGGGGTGGAATATCGCTTGCCTCTCGGCGAATTATTTTTCATATTAGTATGTAGGCCTACCATCATGCCAAATTTCATGCTGATAACTCATTAGGTGCCTTCATGGTGAATGCTGGAAATCAAGGTAAAAATAATATAAACTATTAGGGATGGGGGTTGAAAAATGTGGTTAAGGAAATAAGAATAGGCCGATTGGGTTAAAAAACATTAGAACATAATTTTAATAACTAATTTAAATAAAATATCAATTTTAGATTAGAGTTATGAATTATTCCGATTTTAGGGGATGTTGGGGTGGAATATCGCTTGCCTCTCGGCAGATTATTTTTCATATTATTATGTACCATCATATTAAATTTCATGATGATAACTCATTAGGTGCCTTCGTAGTGAATGCTGGAAATCAAGATATAAATAATATAAACTATTAGGAATGGGGGTTGATAAAATGTGGTTTATATAATGAGAATAGGCCGATTGGGTTAAAACACATTAGAACATAATTTTAATAACTAATTTGATTAAAAATTCAATTTTGGGTTAGAGCTATAAATTATTTTAATTTTATGGGATGATTAAGGGGGTGTTGGGGGTGGAATATTGCTTGCCTCTCGTCGGAAGTATGTGAGTCTGAGGTACATCTAAGTGTGGTCCAAGTTTCATAGTTCTAAGATGTACCGTTTTCTCTGTTGGCTCTTATTCCTCTCTGGCAGAATCCCCCCCCCCCCCCAACCAACCAACCAACCAACCAGACAGCCGAAAGATTTTCTTCGATTTTTACGCACTTTTTAACACAGAACGGGTTATCGGATCGGGCTGATTTTTTTTTGGTATGTCATGGACCACATATCAGGTCATATACCGAGTTTCAAGATTGTAAATCTTTCGGGACGGCGTGTGCAGATAGCTGAAAACCCCCCAACTCGGGTAGGAGTAAACAGGGTCGAAGTAGTCATCGCCTTCTAGCAGTCGCGTGCGCTTGGCTGCGGGCGAACGACCGTCGCCCTAGATTGTTTCTATTCGTCACACTATGCTAGAAGACATTACAAAATCGTTAGTTAAAATGGTTAAAAATAAGAAAACAAACGAAAATTTTGTTTCTTGGCTCTTTATATTTATTTTGTAAAACGTGTTTCGAAGTCTGTGATAGCATTAATCAATATTATCACCTTTCAGGGACCCTATGATATCGTCGTTCAGCAAATGTACACGTGTGAAGAACAAGGAACAGGGCTGATTAACTTAAACGTCTCCATGTACCTGGGTCCTCCAGACGCTGCTAGGAAGAGGCCGCACGTACATAGGGGAAGCATCTCCTGGCCGTTCACCAAGGAACAAACTGACACCATGGAGGTAAGTACTTGATATACGTTGTAGTTCTTTATTCCCCTTGACAGATGACTTTTTGAAGATAAATTGAATAATAACATAAGATGTAGGTACATACTGTGACAACCCAAGTCTAACAATTTAAATATTAATCATTATTTACTTATTAAAACAAATATTTCTGTCAAATAATATTTAAGCCATGCCATTTATCAGCCACGCACGATATACAAATCAAGTGTCTTTCAACTGCATTTCTCCGCTGTGGTTATCTAAACCAGATGTGCATACACGCGCGAGTGTCCTCAGTGATCACCCAACCATTTACGTCACACATTCCTCTATCGTGAGATTTGGAACCTTTATCAATATATAACGTCGTCACCCCAGATGTTCTTGCACCACGTTACAGTGATTCCCTAATGCATTGACGCAGTTACGATCGCACCGCGACAATAACTTCAACTTGAAAACTACGCCTTGCATAACCCATTGACGTCACCATCTCTTCGATGCCGGGCACTTTCTCTTCTATGTGTGAGAGAAGAATGCAATTGCATAAGCCCATTCGTCACAAATTTCTGAATCATGAGAAAGGAAATCTCTTACAAATCTCACTACAACGCAATACCACCCCTCAAAATAGCCCTCGTTGTCATGACAACTAAATAACGCAAATGAACATCTTACCAATAAAAAATAAGCTACGCCAAAACTACGTCACAACTTGAAACAAAAATCTTCAGTCGAACTAGATCGGAAGCAGAGAAGGAGACACTCATCAAACTACAATCCAAAGCAGTAGCCCAATGATCGGGGGAGGGACTTTGGACTTTGCATCTCCGGACTGTTGGCGGTGGCACCATGGACTGGGCAAATCTTCTCTAGCCCACCTAAGGGCTATCTACAAAAACTACACTAATAAACTACAACTACACAACAAATTTTATCTACGATATCAAGGTAATACAAACTTGCTATCTACGAATCTACGAACTTTAGAACGAACTTTTTAAATTTTTAGAAAATGGCTGTTTAAAACAATAAGATTGATAAAACTTTGAGAACGTTGAAGGTTGATAAACCTTAACTTTTATAAACTTTAATAACTTTTTCAACTTTCGGAAGAATTTAAGAATTTAAAAACTTGTTAATGTAACTTGATTTGATTTCATTTCATTATAATTGTATTCTGAAACTGTTCTTTTCATTGTGTAAACCTTGTTTTGTCCACCCACAAATTTTTGTATTTCAGTTTTCTTTGATTTAAATTTTAACAGTTTGCACTAGTCTACCAACTAGCTGAGCCCGGCACAAAAACTTGTCAGTTTCTTAGGTTGTTATCCTGTAAATTTTTTTGCACTTTGCAGCTGAATTTGTTTTGAGTTTTACAGCATATTTTGTGTTTTGACTTCTGGATAAAGTAATAAAATAATTCAATTAATAAGGTTTGGTTTAATGAAATGTTTCAAATCTAAAATTAAGATAATTAGTACTATAATATAATGACAAAGAAAAAATGATGCACACAATTGGTTATAACTAATAAAATATAAGTTTATATTAACCATTAATTTACAATTTCCAAATTATCATGGCTTTCATAATATGTTATGTTATGGCAAAACACATAGAAAACTAAATTACAAATAAATTGTTGATAAATAATTCTTGTTGGCAGATTCATGGTGAATTCTACATAAGGAGATCAAACAACTACCTTCTTATGCTCAAACACGATGAAGACTACTGCACCGCTGTAACAACCATTGCAGACGTAACGTACAAAAGTTTTAGGGAGGCACTCGGTTTGACCCCGGAGGGATGTTACATACCTCAGGTAAGATGACTTTTCATTGGCGTTGCATATTTTATTTAAATACGTTCAAAGTATGTTGTGTAACCTCATGTCAAGTGTTTCATGTTCAATATGTTCAATGACTATTGATTCGGTTTCAGGGTAACTATACATTCAACGACTGGGAGGCTCCATTTCGCGTTCCCAATCCGATGCTAGAATATGGTGCTTATAAGTTTGTATTTAATTATTTGGTTGACAAGAAGGTATTCGGTTGTGTCATATGTCTGGCTGACATTAAGCCAAAATTGTAGACATATTGTTTGCAATTTGTTTTTCGTATGTCTATATTGAAACTGTTATTCTGTAGTTAGTACAATTTATCTTAGTAAAGAAGATATGTTATTAACATTATCTAGAATTTGACCATTATTATTGTAGTGTTGTAAACAAATGTCAGTGAGTTTATTTTAAAATACATCCTAAGCGAGCTTAGCAATCTGAGATCGCTTTGTCTTGTTCTTCATGAACATCCGAGTTAGCTGGGAGCTCTTGACTAATATGAGACAGTCAAACTATTGTGAAACTCACAACATAAGTTGAAGTCGGATCTATTTTCCTCGTAGAACGTCCAAGTGCACGGCGAACTTGGATTCCGACATATTTGTTTCTTCCATTCAACAGTCAGTCATGGAGGATCGTATACATTGTATTTGTATGAGACTTCATGTGATGGCCAAGAAAAGAATAATTGATAACTGTATGTAAAATACATATTTCTTAAATACTTCTCGTTTAACAGATACGAGCATTTTTTAAGTAGCCCAATTCTTCTATATTTAGAGTGTTTCTCTTCTCATGCAAAGAATTTGGTTACCGCGTTCTACTTGTAGCAGTTTATTGGACTGTTCAACACAAAACATACATTTCTATCCCTATAAAATTGAACAGGAATTAACTTTTATTTGTAGGATCCACTTTGACAATATTTTTACTTAACACACTTAAATAAAATCGATTAGGTTCTACCTATTACCTACTTAAAATTAATATTCAAACGATTGTTTCTCCTTTACATAATAATATTAAGAAATTCAATGTAGTAAACTTTGAAATTTTACATGATCAATAAAATGA
The DNA here is from genome assembly GCA_024449915.1 of Sweltsa coloradensis. NCBI lineage: Eukaryota > Metazoa > Arthropoda > Insecta > Plecoptera > Chloroperlidae > Sweltsa > Sweltsa coloradensis. Next base: position 276,609 of record JAMZAV010000678.1, on the reverse strand, counting down.
TACCCGCATTTATTATTTTAGTGTTATTTATTGTTTATTCTTGTTTGTTTAATCTACATATGAAATTTAAATGAAATTATATTATTTATTGGTAACATTCACATTAAGAATATATAAAATACAAAACACCTTTAAGCGACTGTTGCCTTTGATATGTACTACAAACATTTATATTCAGATAAAAATAAGTTTAAGATAAATGTGATTTGTTTTTTTGTAAGTAAAACGAGTTTTTTTTTGTGAAATATATAAATAAAATGGTTAAGCATGTCTTGTTGGCAAATGTTGATGTTCTTTAAAATTTGTACAATATTAATTTTGTAAACATTGTTTAAAAAATAAAATCGTCAACTTAAGGTATATTTTTACATTTTTGGATTTTTGGATGATAATATCATTTTAAGTTATATAACCATACAGTGAATATAACGGATTTTTTATGAGATTGATTAAATATTGCTTAACGTGTTATATTAATGCACTAAGGCTATTCGAGACGATGAGTGGTAATAGATGAGGGTGAAGTATAAACAGAAGGGAGGGCAAGAAACCCGGTACCGGCACGTAATCTACTCCTTTCGAATAGTACCAAGGGGACCAACAGCTTAACGTCCCATCCGAAAGGACGGTGTAGCTTTGACAGTCATACAGGTTCCTCCACTAAACCGGACTGCCAGGAGACGTCGAGGAGAACGAAGCCGTTATACTAGCTCTCGAACCCTCCATCTACTCTAACCAGCGGTATACGTGTGTCTCAGGGCAGAGCGTTCACCCACTCTACCCCTGACCCTACCCGCCCCATGAGATCCCAAGCATTCAAATCACCTGTAAGCATTTCACAATTAAATGAAATGCAAACCAAAAAAAGGAGACGCTTATTAAACCGTCAATACTTTTGCTTACAATAAATACATACAATTAGTTTGTCCCATGACAACATTCTTGCCAAACTTTGTAAATATGTACATTAGGGAGAAAATCATTTCTCGAAGGAAATCTGCCCAGGCTGCAAGATGACTATTGACTACACTTTGTCTCACCATATCCTGAGCCCGGCGTTTTGTGGGGTTCAAAGAGCGCAGGCTATGGTGGTCGCATTGTAAACGTATCACAGTTGACAGCTGAAGTGGACTCCGCAGAGCAGTAAAGTACAGTCACATCCAGTGCGACCTTGGCCCTCCTGTATGGGGATGGTACTGATGGATCGAGTGTAATTGAAACGTTGATCTTGCGCGGCATTATAGGCCTAGTAATGTAGGCGCAGCAAGAAGAGTAAACCACTTAACCCAGGCCTACATACAAGTGGTTTTCGATACTCGGGAGGTTGCAACCAACTTGCATCGGATGTGATTGTACTTTGTTATTACGGAGAGGCCCATCCTTCCCGTCAAATTCGGACGAGTTTACAACCTTTCATAAATAGAGCAGGCGACATCCTAGTTTCTTTGAACCCTAAAACGCCGGGCTCTAGATATGATGAGACAAACTGTATACACTCGAAGGAGATTCTATAGTCAATGGTCTAACTGAAGTCCGTCCATCCTTGAGGTACAAAGTGACCATTGACGGACGAGACATGTATCGGTCGCCCTCCTTCATTGTCTACCAACCGCTAGGCCCGAGAAGGGCTGCGAATGAATAGCCAGACAATGAACGGTACCGGTATCGGTCGCCCCGACCGATACCGGTCTTGGCGGTCACTGGTCACCTTGTACCACAAGGATGGACAGACTTTTTTTTTTAGGTATATTTGAATGAGGATTGTGAAGGGATAACCGAGGGCTGTTTAAGATTTGAAACTGGGACGTTCGATCAGGCTCGTATGGGAGCCAACACGGTCGGTTAACCACGTTTCTTGCCGGCGAATACGAGGTGGTTTCAAATGCGCGCGAAAACCCTGCCCATGCCATCATACAGGGCTTGGCAATCGGGAGGTGCAACCAACGCGTACATCGGTCGTTGTATGATGTATGTTCGTAAGTCCCAACTATCCGCTCAATTGGATTACACCTTGCTGATAAGCATGTGGCCGACACTACGTTCGAACTTTAAAACGCGGCTCTAGTGTAGAAGAAAGACTTATTTGCAGTGTAGGTGTTATGCGATCGGTCTAATGGCGCCATCCTAGTAAGTGACAATATGTTACGAAGATATCGGTACAACTCGTATTGTTACTACGCAGCCAGAAGGAACTGCGAAGAAGAGATCCAGACACGCGACCGATTTATTTGGCATTCATTTGTTCACTAGTAATCGATTTTTTTTGTAACATGAATTTTTTGCTGAAGCGCATAACCGCAAGTTGAAAATAACGTCCGAATTCAGGGCCGTAATGCCGAGCAACATAGACGGATGGGTTAATTGTTGCGAATAAAATGTTGTCAGTTATGTTAGTCATGCAAACCTCGACGCCTGGCGCCCGATTGCCTGCAGATCGCTAAACCAGGCATCAACAGGCGTTCGTATAGCAAGTGGTCGGACGCGCTTCATCTTGTATGTCAGCGGAGGCCCTGCGGTAACTATAGACGATAGAATAACTCCAAAAAAGGTATCCTGTCCCTCACAAACACTATTTTGCTCAGGCGCTTACTGGGAAGTCCGTGTTTTCGACTCTTGATTGAGTCCGGGCTTACAAACAGATTCCCATCACTCCATACGATATTGCAAAGACCGCCTTAACAACTCCGTTTGGCCTATTAGAATTTCCCTTCATGAGTTTTAGGTAACGGAATAATTTCAGAGGTTTGTCGACGAAGCCAATAGAGAACCACATTTCGCCTATTCTTATTTCGTTGACGTCACAGGAAGAACATGAGGAACACCTCAGTGAGATCTTTAGATACAGTGTCCTGATTAAAACTTCGAAGTGCGTCTTCGGCGTAACTTCCACGGCTACACCGTCAACGCCATCGGGACACGACCTCGAGAAGGTAGAGTCGATACAATAGTGTCTTGTCTGCCGCCCAGCAACATCAGGCAACTCAGACAGGTTCTTGGAATGATGAAGTCCTATCGTCGATTCCTACCATCTGCCTCCCACCTTCAGGCACCACTTATCGACCTTCTTGTTGGTGCTGATATCGATTGTACTGTTGAACACGCTCGATGAGTGCGAGCTTAGTCTCTCACATGCGGAACTTCTTGTGCACCCGGACTCTAGAGAATAACTTGCAATCGTTGCCGACGCCTCCAACAAGTGCATTGGAACCCTAAAAACAATATGGGTTTGGGGTGGCAGCCACTGATCTTTTTCTGAAATAAGCTGAAGACGACGCAACACTATTACTATGCATATGATCGTGAACTCCTTGCCGTGTACAAGGCAAACCGTTATTTTCGTCATATGGTTGAAGCCAGGACTTATGTAATCTACACCGACCGAAGTTTCTAGTCTATCCTGTGACCTTGGTATCATCCCACGTGGCATTGCATTGACAATCACATGTCCCCCTTCAACTCTCGAAGCTAGAATTGTTCTCATTTCATTTTTAAAAACGGAAACTTTTAACTATACCATTGAATATCATTGGAATGCAGATATCATGCAGAACGGAAATAAGTGACAAACTACAAGTAGCATTTCAAAGGATTTGTTTAAGAATGAGTTGAACAAATCAACGGAAGATAAGACGATTAAACTAATAAGCTTCCGATAGATTGTTTGTCACTTTTGCGTGGTAACATGAGCTAGAGAGTCAAGCAGCGTGTCCAACCCTACATCAGTCCAAGGTGATCGGTGAGTATAAATACGACCTGGTGACTGAACGTCTTCAGTACTAACTTCTTTGCTGCCAAGTCGCTGTCAACCAATCAGAATGCAGCTCGTCCAGGCTCTACTGGGTCTCACTCTTGTTGCCTGGCTGGTTTGTAAGTCAGAGCAGCTTGGAACGAAGACTATGGTAAGCCAATATAAGTTACTTAGAAATCGCAAAAGGTTTATATAGACGAGTGATTAAGTTATTTGTTATGACTGTGTTGCGTTAGATGTTTATTTTAGTATATATGGTAAGCATTCAACGAACCCACGAATTAAACATTATTAATGTTTCCAAGATTTATTTTTTATTGATAAATGTTGCTTTTACGATTTCGATTACGATATCAATTTGTTGTAAAGTGTGTTAAATTTAATTCAATGTTTTTTTATGCCGGTATATTTATTGTTTTATCTTTATATTCTCTATCATAGAATGCACAAGGGGATAAGATTAACAAATCATTCAGCAAAATCGTATTCTTTGCTAAACATGATGATAATAAATAATGTTTTAATATTTGTATTTGTTTTGTGGACATCTCCTTGGCTTTAGCTTAACTAGGCCTATGTCTTACTGGTTCTGTTGGTTTATTGTTTTAATTTTGGTTGGGATGCATTACTTTCTTTGATTGTTAGATTTATTGAGTGAGTATAAGGGGAGAACACGGCGGAAGTTTTTCACGTCTCCGGCCAGAGCTCACCTCTAGTTTAGGGGAGTACCTTATATTACGATATATTATCTGATATTTGCGAGATAAATATTGTTATATTCTCGCCTTTAACGATTTGAATAGTGATCTATGCCAGATTCTACCCAAAGCACGAACATGGGAATGTTTCGATACGTCACACTATTTTTTTTTAAATTTCTGAATTGTAGTAAATAATGCTAGTAGGCATTACAAAATCGTAAGTTAAAATGATTTCAAATTAGAAGATATAAACGGAATTTTGTGTCTTGGCTCTTTGTAATATTTATTTTGCAAAACGTATTTCGAGGACGGATTAGTCTAAATCAATATTATCACATATCAGGGACCTTACGACGTCGTAATCCAGCAAGTCTACCTGTGCGAAGATCAGGGAACACGGCTGGCTAACTACAACATATCCCTGTATCTGGGTCCTCCAGACGCTGCTAGGAAGAGGAAGCATCTACATAGGGGTGGTTTCTCTTGGCCGTTCACCAAGGAACAAACTGACACCATGGAGGTAGTACTTGATATACGTTGTAGTTGCTTATTCCCCTTGACAGATGACTTTTTGAAGAGAAATTGAATAATAACATTAGATGTAGGTACATACAAAATTTCAAAATCTAAAAAAAAGATAAAAAATAATATAATATAAGGACAACGACATAACGATGCACACAATTCAATATAATTAATTAATTAAATAAAATATAAATTTATATTTAACATGCATTTACAATTTTCAAATTATCATGGCTTTTATAATATACTATGATATGACAAAACACTTAGAAAACTAAATTATGAATAAAATTGTTGATAAATAATTCTTGTTGGCAGATTCATGGTGAATTCTACCTAAGGAAATCAAACAACTACCTTCTGATGCTGAAACACAATGAAGACTACTGCACCGCTGTAACAACCATTGCAGACGTAACGTACAAAAGTTTTCGAGCGGCTCTCGGTTTGACACCGGAGGGATGTTACATACCTCAGGTAAGATGACTTTTTATTGGCGTAGCCTGTTTTATTTTAATAGTTTGTGTTACTTCATAGCAGGTTTTTCATGTTTAAGATGCTTATTTTCAAATTAATACCTATTAATTCCGTTTCAGGGTAACTATACCTTCAACGACTGGGACATTTTATTTCGCGTTCCCACTCCGATGCTAGAATATGGTGCTTATAAGTTTGTATTTAATTATTTAGTTGACAAGAAGGTCTACGGATGTCTTATATTTCTGGCTGACGTTAAGCCAAAATAGTTGACATATTGTTTTCAATGAATGTTTAGTATGTAAAACTGTAATTCTTTAGTTAGTATATCGTATCTTAGTGAAATACATAATATGTTAACATTATCTAGAATTATACCACTATTATTGTTGTGTTGAGAGTGCGTGTACTCCAAACTATGTTTTAAGCGAACTAAGAAATCTGAGGTCGCTTTGTCTTGTTCTTCGATGAAACATCTGAGTTAGCTGGAGCAGCTCTTGACTAATTATGAGATACACTGTAAAACCAAACCGACGTGTTTTTTTAATGGTAATGTAATATGGCAGCCACAGTTCCCACAAAACAAGTAATCATAATTTATGCAAACATAGCAAGGTAAGTAAATGTATACTTGAGGCATATAACACAACCACCACCCTACGTCCGGGGAAAAAAAAATGGCTCTTATACATTGCCAGCCTTTTTAACCCATCGACATTAGGTGAAAATAATGGATTGCGTTCCACCTTAAATAAACACCTACAAATTGCAACACTTAAAACAAAACTATGTCAGATACGTCATATTGAAGTAGTGCGTCTATCTAATTTTCCAGTACATTGCTGACTTAAATATTACTCAATTGTAGGGTAAAATTCAGCCATATGTTCGCCCTTACTTTTCAAAAAACATTGTTCACTTAAAATTACCCGTGTGTACGTGTTATATTTGGGCATTATGTGTTAATTTATTTAATCATACACTGAAGGCTTTAAAAATAACAGCATGTATCAAAATTTGGCCTTGTGTTTAATTAAAGTTTTGGCTACGTTGTAGACCTACAATAAATCTACCTTGAGTCGGGTAAAATTTGGCACTACGTATAATTTAATTTTTATACATTGTAAACTTAAAATAACCGCAATGTAGGGCAAAATTTTTGCCCTTTGTTTGATTAAAGTTTTGGAATACGTTGTAACGGTCAGCAAAATTTTCGACCCGTTCGAAATATTATTTTAGTAGTTGTCAGGCTGAAAATTTCTCCTCCTGTAGTGGGATGAATGGGACATTCAATATTTAATTATCAATTTAATTATGATGACTGAACGTTCCGTAAGTAAGACAACATCATTTAAATAGCCAGTAGAGTAGAAAGGATTAAATAACATATACAAATTTCATGGTGTAAAATCTCGGAGACGCAGCGAGGCTCGAACCTGGTACAACTGGAGAAAGAGGTTATACACTGTCCTAGTCGAAAACTCCAAGACACCAAGAACCGGTTATACCTGAAGCGCGTCTGTAGTGAATCGTTGGAGATGTAGTTATGTAATAAATGTTTGAAATGAGAAATTCAATAAAAAAACAATGTTTTCCGGATCTGGCCAAGTATATAAACAATATAATATAATTTATATTATTATAATGACTCCCGCGGGTCACATTTCGTCCCTTTGGAAATCAGCCATGCATGGTGATATAACATAGAAATCGACTCTTCTGGTCGAATAACCGTCCTTTTTAAACGCTGTTAAACTGGTCACTAGTAAGGGGAATATTATGAAATATGATTACATTATACTTGACGACCTGGAACCATATTGGGCCGCTTGTAAAGAATTTTATAGCGGAAATTGTTTGGTCATCCAAGTGACATGTATCTACCCTTTCAGGGTCGAAATGTTGTCCTTTTAAAGTTCTGCTAACTGTCCATTTTAAGTGAATATTTACTCCAATAGAAGTACATTTTAAAGACTTAAAATGAAATATTAGAAACCATACCGACGATTGATGATTTCACTGTTTAAAGGAATATTGGTGCAGCCCGCATTTTATTTCAACATGCAAGTTATATTTGTCTTCTACTAAAAGAATTATTTTTCTTCTTCCTAGTAGATTAATTGTTCCTCCACGGGTTTAATATTTATTCTTTATTGCATTATTAAATTAACTTACAAATTTCGAACTCTACTGGCGTTTTTTTTTTTCTTTTTTATGCAGTCATTATTTAGGCATTTTGAGGGTGTGTATTTAATCCGATTCTTGGTCAATATCTCACTTAGAGGCGATATAAATATACCTCCACGAGGAGAATTTTGTCTTGTTAGAGGTCATGTAGTTCTTGCGTGATATTGGCTTAATATTCTACATTATTAGGAAATTCGCCTGTCTGAAGAGCCCCCCCCACCCCCCCCCCCCCCAAACACACACATTGTATTATTTTGATTCAATGTTCGTAAGGTTTGTTTTCCCGGAACAGAATTTACTAAATCAATTAGAAGAAGAATTCACATTATATTTAAAATTAATTAGCTGTTAGAAATATTGATGAAGACAGAGGGCATAGATCTGAGTAACCTGTCGAAACTTCGGGGTTTTGAAACTTAGAACCTTATAATCCTTACCTATGTTCTCAGCACTCCACATAACTTTACTTTGCGACGGTCAGTGCAAAAGAAAATTATGAATTAGAACAATTTAATTTCAATTGGTGGTATTGTCTGGACAGTCGTTTTGTTTCCTGACAGTAATAGAGTTGCGTAAAGGGCGTGAATTCGGCCCTTCCAATTTATCATTATTTGTGTATGTTGGTCATTTATTTAGTATTATTACCAGGGAGATGCCAAAGTCGTCGTTAGACGAGTGAGCGAGCCATGTGTGTGTACCCGGGAACATCCCGCTTCCACCCTTCAAAGGCTAGATTTAGCCAGCCAGAGTCCTCCCTTAGCCTACTAGAGTGGCGCACAGCTATGGCCTACAGCAGTTACGTGCCCTTATACCACCTAAACTCAAAACCACTATATCATTCATACTTAAGGTTATATATCAACAAACTTAAAAGCCAAAGGTTACCGAGTACTCAAAACACACATGGCTCGCTTACTCGTTTAACTACTTTTGGCGTTTTCCTATTCTTTTTAGTGGGTGCCTTTTTCACCCGAAATGTGGGAAGCCAGGGTTCAAACCCCCCCCCCGGTCGGGCTAGGTTTAGTAATTTCTGGATTGTATTAAGAAAAAGTATTGAAAAACATAAATTTTTTGGAAGCATACAATTCTATATGGGAAAACACAGGCAAAGGTTTTTTAGGAAATACGAGTAAAGATGCAAGGTTACTCAATCTCACAGCGGAATTTTGGGAAACCTTGAGCGTGGATGATTCGTTATACCTTGGTCACATGCATGCACTCACCGCCTGACATTCGATCAAAACATGCTTGTGGTTCAGAACAAAAGCAATTGTTCTTTCAATTAAATGGGACATTCGCAGCCTATTTTCAATTATTGTTTCTTGTCGTTGTAGTTTAAATTCGTAACAGATTTTGCTGATAAAATGTTCCAACACCCACAAACACTTGTAGTGTCAGCGCATCTACGTGCCAAACAATCATCAATCTATTAACATCACCCACTATAAAAATGTTTCTTTAAAATTCAGTGCAATCTAGTCAGCGCGTTCAGTCCGTTTCTGAACTCACTCAATCACTCACTCACTCATCATCCATTTTCATACAGGAGACAGAGAAAGTTTGCTTTTGGGTTGAATAGGTAAGACCAAGTGTACTCTGTTATCTGTGGGTAAGACTCAGAGTCAGTCGCTGCGCTGACCCTCGTTTAATACTAGATCTCTAATAAGAATAAACCCACATTCCAAGTTCTTAGATGCTACTTAAACATTTTGGGTGGGGGGGGGTGTGCTGTAGATAAAAGGTTATAATAAAATTCATATTTACAAATATATTTCTTATGACTTGTACGAACAAGTTTTCCAATTGACTTGACCATTTGGGTAGACTATTTACAGGGGAATTGTCGAAGGCAGGCCCAAACGAAGCTTGTATTAAACCAATTAATAATGACACTGTACTTTGTGTTATTTAATATACCTTTATGACTGTACTCAGAATCGGCAGCATACCGTTCCTTTGAGTCTTAATCTCTTATCATGATATACATTCTATATATAGACGCTGTATTGAGTGGTCAGGACAGGCCTGAGCCAGGCATTCCTTAAATTTTCTTGCATCTTTTCTTGCATTATTTCTACGACTCTTCTCTAAAATATTTTAAGGATGGTTTCGTACCGTTCTTGTTGCATAACACACACAGCTTATCAGATTTTTTTGTAAGATTAAACGTATACATCTTACAACATACACTCAAAAGCATGTTGGATGCTTGCTATTATATATAAAAACACGGTAATTGAGTACCACAAGATAGTGCGAAGCTATATTGACGTCGAAGCATAGGACGAAACTATTTGTGGGGGGGGGGGGGTAAGTGCGAAGCAAGATTTGTCAACGACAAAACCACTGTCAAACAATTCACAATTTTTAAATACTTGACGGAATTAAACCAATAAAAAGTCAAGTCAAATACCACCATTTGCAAGGGTAAAACATAAAAAATCTAGGCCTATGCCGTAATGTCGCCCGAGACTCGCAAGTAGCTGGGGGGGGGGGGGGTACAACTTTAAGGACCCCCCATTGAACAGGAGTACAAACTTTTCACGAAGCGATTGTTCATGGGCAATGTTGACAGTTCACTCCCCCCAGAAATCAAACGATAGTTACACCACTGCGTCAAAGAATGCAAAAAAATTAAAAAATCACCTTGCGTCGATATTTTGTGGGCGGAGCCGGTTCAGAAAAAGCTTATCAAAAAAAAATTTCTGGATCAAAAAAAATTGAAAAATTTGTGTTAAATCACAGTTACAAGATATGATTTTTCAAAACTGTCATTGTAGTGTAGTATTGTGCTATAGATAATGTGGTACAAATAAGGTTTGAGTTAATTGAAATAATACTTTTACATTAACAACATTAATTTGATGGCATATATATCTACTAAATTTTGCATGAATCGTTATGACAATTACGCTCCAACATGCATAGTGTTTTCCATTACAATGTACAGCAAAAATTAACTGAACATCTTTGAAAAAACCAAAATATGAATGTTGCCTTTAACCGCAAGTAGCATTAAAGAAGGTAAGCGAGGAGGAAAAAAATGACCATAATTAAACACGTAAATTTTAGCCTTCATTGGCTTACTTTAAATAAACGTATGCTAATTATGTCACCCCATGCATAGTTTTTTTACCCTGAATCATACTTTCAATTTTAAAATGACTTTAATTTTACCCTACATTTTGGGGGATTTTAAAATTTACAATGTGGGGTTTACATTAAAGAACCTCTCAAAATATCACACTCTGTAGGGTATTTGGGCCCAACAGTGTAGGGCAGATTAAATGTAACGCGGTGAAAACAACCCTTCGGGGGACAGATTTTAAATCCTACAAGGAAGCGGTAAATTTTATTAGACTTTGCATAAATTAACTTAACATTTAAATTTAATATTCACTGTACCTGCAGCAATTTTTTGAGAAAAAGGGTATACTTTAGGTGAAAAACCATATTTTTATACTTTTTTGGAAAAGTAAGTCCCGATGCAGGGGTTTATTTCAAGTTTTTTTCTTACATGTAGTCAAACATTGTAAAACTCACAACAAAGTTAAGGGGGATTTTTTTCCCCCGTAGAACGCCCAAAGTGCACGGCGAATTTGGGTTTCCGACATTTTTGTTTTTTCCATTCAAGGGTTCTCATGGAGGATCTTAATTGTTTTTTGTAGAGACTTCTGGATGGCCCAAAGAAAAAATAATTGATAACTGTATGTAAAATATGTATTTTTTTAAATCTTCTCTTTTTTAACGTTACTAGTTTTTTAAGTACCCCCAAATTCTTTCTTATAGAGTTTTCTCTTTCATGCAATAAATCGGTTACCGCGTATCACGTGTGGCGTTTTTTGGACGTTTAAACCCCAAAAACTACTTAAATTTTAAACCTTATAAAATTTAAAAAATTTACTTTTATTAATTGGACCCACATTTGTTTACGTAATACACGTGCAAACGATTGTTCCTTATTCACATTTAACATTTAGAAATTTAATGTGGCAAATTATGAAATTAATCATCATCAATGGAATTATTGTAAACACATTTTGTTTCAATAAAACTGCACTTCAAATTACTTTATATATTGGTGGCATTCATATTAAAAATATTTTATATACAAAACACGTTCAAAGGACTGTTATCTTTGATATGTACACCATACATTTATGTACAGATTTACAATGGTTTAAGGTAAATGTGATGTGTTTCTTTTATAAATTTTTTTTTAAAAACTAGTTTTCTTTGTGAAATATATAAATAAAAGTTTAAAGCATGTCTTTTGTTGGCTAATGTATATGTTCTTTAAAATTTGTATATTTATATACAATCTGTACAAAAAAGAAGACCGACAGCATAAGGTATTTTATATTCCTGTATTTTTGGTTGGTTAAATACCAATACGGTGAATTAACGGATTTTTTAAGGAGATCCCTAGCATTCAAACTACCTGTCCGCAATTTTCAATGAAATGAAATGAAATGCAAACCAAAAATGGAGAAGCTTTTGTAACCTCCAATATTCTTGTTTACAATAAAACATTTAACTACTTTGTCCCGTGACATCATTCTTGCCAAGCTTTGCAAATAATATAAAACAGTTGGGGAAAAAATCATTTCACGAGGGAAATCTGTCCAGGGTGCAAGATTATCCAGGGGGGTATACACTCACAGGGGGTTCTATACTAAAGGGGTCTAACAAATCCGCCGTCCTTGAGGTCAAAGTGAACATTGGGGGAGACAGGTATCGGTTGCCTTCGTTCATTGTCTACCAACCGCTAGGCCCGAGAAGGGTTGCAAATGAAAAACCTAGCAGCAGGCAGACAATGGACAGGTTCGACCGACACCTGTCTGGGCGGAAAAAATGTTCACTTTGTCCTCGGAGGCCCGATTTTTTTTACGTTTTTGAAAAGGTTTTGTAAAGGGGGATTCCGAGGGCACAAATCTTTTGCAATCACCAACCACTGAAGAAATCAAAAGAAAAAATTTTCAGCGAACTGCAGTTTCGACGGGATTTGAACCTGGATTTCCAGAATCAGTCAAGCGCGCAATGCTCGAGTACCCTGTCGGTCGATTTTTGCGAGTAAAAATGTTGTAAGTTATGGGAATAAATATCTAGCAACGTGGGTTCCTGCCGAGAAGATCCTGCGGAACAATGTTGACAGCAGCTTTGACGACTGCGCCGCCTTTATTCAGAGTTTTTTTGGAATTTGGGAGTCTTTTGGGAAATTAAGGGGGCATTTGGAGTGGTTTAAAAGAAAAAAATAAAAAAAAATAGTTCGATTTTTTTGGCCCCACTGTCAATCAATCACAAAAGGAAATTTTCATTGTGGGAGATTAAATTTTGTTCAATTAAGTGAGCCCTGTAAGGGCTTCTCCATCGACGAGCGAACTGTGTCGAACTTTAGACTGACATAATTATTTAAATGGGAAACACCGATTATTCGAGCTGGATACGATTCCAACCGAGGCTAGCGCCAGAATCAACAAGGCTATTTGGGAACAACCTTCAAATGTATTATGTGCCTCGTTGCTAGGAAGGCCCCAAAGTCACCAGTTACATATTCCTAATATAGCTAAGAACTAATAAACTTAATCCCCAGAAGAAAAAAACTCGATTTGAGCCGAATCGAACCCGGGGCCCTTTCATTCCTGGATTTTTGATTGGATTAGAGCCTTAACCACAACCCATACAAAAAAAAAAAAGGTAAAAGTTTTTTGAAAATCTCCATACAAATTATTTTTCACGAGCGTCATGGTGATGTGAAAATTATTGAAAACATAAACCGTATATTTAGCTTTTATGGGTCCAGATGTCGTACTATTAGTCAGGCGGGAACATGGGGAAAAACCTCAATTTTTGTATAAAAGCATGAAAATTTTGGGTGTATCAGACATACCTTTCTGATGATTTTGGAATTTGGAGCCAATCGAAAATTACCCAGGGGAAACCCCTAAATCAAAGATGGCGTCCAAACAGGCCTAATTTTTTTTTAAATATGGTCCATTTACTCATTTCACTTTACGGGACGACTTTAAGTACTGAATATAAATTTTTGGTTTAAATTTAAATTTTTTTTTAAACAGAAACCTTTAAAAATTTAAAAATGGCGGCCCAAAAATAGTTTTTCATTTATTAAAGGATTTTATTGAATTTCGGTTTCTACACCCTATTTGACTGCTGAGTATTATTTGAGTAAAAATATGTTTTGACATTATTGGGCACAAAACCCGAAAAAAATTTTAAAAGGACGAAACAAGATTTTGTAATGTGATTATTTTTTTTCACTGGAGCCAAAAACCTGATAAAAAACACTAGTACTATTTAAATTAATAAGTGTTTGTTTTAGGTTTTTTGACCAAAAAAATGTCACAAAACATATTTTTTACCTCAAAATTTCATCAGCAGCCAATATACATGTAGAAAACCCAAACAACAATCCGTTAATAAAAGACAAAATGATTTTTGGCCGCCATCTTTTAATTTTAAAAAGGTTTTTGATTTAAAAAAATTAAAATTTAACCTGAAATTTTCTTCAGTACTTGAAAGTACGTGCGTTAAAGGAAAATGAGTAACATAGGACCCAAAAAAAAAAAAATTGGCCATTTTTGGACGCCCTCTTTGATTTTAGGGGTCCCGGGGAATTTTCGATTGGCTCCAATTCCTTTTAAACCAGTAGGGCATGTCTGATCATCATGCCAAATTTCAGCTTTTATACTAAAAAGAAGTATTCCGTGGGTTCTCCAGGTATCCGCCTGATATATGGATATAAACCCAATTAAAAATTTTACTTTTAACCCGGAAAAAAGAAACCCCCGCTAATTTAAAATAAATAGGCTGGTGTTTCGAGATTAAAACAATAAAAATTTAAGTTAAAATTATTTTTTGATGAATTAAACTTTCACCGTTAAGTTTTTTTTTACTATTTTTGGCGGATTACTTGTTAATCTTATCTTATACTTGTCTTAGACTGCAGTGAGTATTTTTAGAGTATGAAATGTTATTGTTTTCTATTCACGATAGAGATAATTAATAGAAAATACATGTATCGGCCTAATTCATAATCTAAGTCTAAAATACCAATTTTACTAGTTTGAAAAACAAAAGTGTGAACTTGAAATTTGTAGTATTAAGTGTAAGAAACGATAGGATGTAAGCACCATCCATCTATTATCTGAGGAATCGAATTGAGCTAAAAATACTAAATAAAAGTTGCGTCAGTGACACTAAAACCAAAACAGAAATGGCAAATGTTTCTGGTTTTGTCAAAAGAGTGATAACTGGGAGTCATCATAGTTTAGGAAACGTATTTTCGGTTCCGATTGGCCTCACTTGTTAATAATGCAGGTCAACATTAGCTCCCCGCATTCAATACAGGTAACATCGGGGAACACTTCTGTTTCATATCGTTTAAACTCTCACCTATACAATCTTTAGAAATAATTCCAAAGCATTTTTATGAAGAGGCATATTTTTCAATAGTACGAACAACATTGTTCAGGCTTTAGTTATGTACAGGTGTCAATAATGTATTTTCCGTTCTGTAAGTTGGACAATGACTCCTGCATTCCAACGATATACTATAGCATTGAAAGTTTCCGTCCACAGAACTAAATAGAACAATAATAGCTATGCGAGTTTTAAAGAGGACAAAACGATGCCCGCATGCTTGCCATGACAGTGTTTTCGCCCCTCTTTTCTCGTTAAAAGTTAAATTGTCGGTTTAAGTCTTATATGATGGTCAGTCACAGATCCTTTACAAAGTCCATTAAAGAAAAATTAAAAATTTTCATGCCCCTATGTTTAAAAGTCGGAAAAAGGGCGGGAAAAATATTAAGTAAACTTCAAAGGGGAATTTTTTTTTTTAAACATTGGAACCAGGACCTTTTTTTCAACATTCCCCCTTCCCATCCCAATAATATTGGTAAATAATAACATCACAGTTTACGCGCCCTTATAAATCTGTTTTTACATTTACTAAATATGAAGTTTCTTTAAACTCATGCGCAACAAATTTAATGTGCTCCTAAAATTGCCAATGATGATCACTTAAAAGGTCAAATTTTTCATTAAATGTGATATTTCTCATTTTAATCGATTACAGTTTAAAAGATAATGGTCACAAGGGCAATCTGTTTTACATTGACAAATATTAGTTGGCAGAGGGCAAAGGGAAAAAAAAATAAGGCTCTTTTTTAAAGCAAGGTTGTAATTTATTTCGTACGTCTATCAACTTTGGCCGGCTCCTCTTGTATAATCCCGAAAGGTTCTGTCCCTAACAACAGATTTCGCTCAGTCGCTTACTAAGAAGTCCGTGTTATCGACTCTTGATTGAGTCCGGGCTTACAAACAGATTCCCGTCACTCCATACGATATTGCAAACACCGCCTTAACAACTCCGTTTGGCCTATTAGAATTTCCCTTCATGAGTTTTAGGTAACGGAAACATTTCAGAATTTCGTCGACGAAGTCAATAGAGAACCACATTTCGCCTATCCTAATTGCGCTGACGTCAAAGGAAGGACATGAGGAACACCTCAGTGAGATCTTTGTGTAATCTTCGAAATACATTGTCCTGATTAAACTTCGATGTGCGTCTTCGGCATTACATCCACCGCCACACCGTCAATGCCAATGGGACAACGACCTCAAATAGATAAGGTCAATACAAAAGTCGATTGTCTGCCAGCCAGCAACATCAGGCAACTCATCCAGGTACTTGGAACGATAAATTCCTATCGTCGATTCCTCCCATCTGCCTCCACCTTCAGGCACCACTTATCGACCTTCTTGTTGGTGCTGATATCGATTGTACTGTTGTACACGCTCGATGAGTGCGAGCTTAGTCTCTCACATGCGGAACTTCTCGTGCACCCGGACTCTAGTGCATAACTTGCAATCGGTGCCGACGCCTCTGACAAGTGCATTGGAACCTTATGAGAATTATGGGTTTGGGGTGGCAGCCACTAGCCTATTTCTTTCAGAAGCTGAAGACGGCGCAACACTATTACTTTTCATAAGGGGAACTTTTACTTTTTCTTTTTCTTTTTTTTACTTTTCATTTATTATTATTATTATTATTATTATTATTATTATTATTATTATTATTATTGTTATTATTATATTATTATTTTACTTTTTTATTACTTATTTATTTTTTTATGATCGTGAACTCCTTGCATTTACGAGGCAAACCGTTATTTTCGTCATATGGTGGAACCACAAGTTGATAGCCTATCCAGTGACCTTGGTATCACCCCACGCGGCATTGCTTTATCACGTGTCTCCCTTCAACTATCGTACCTTATATTGTTCTTATTTCGTTTAAAAAAACGGATACGTTTAATTACAACATTGCATTTCATTGGAATGCAGTTATCATGCAGAACGGAAATACATTACTGACACCTCCATAGAACTGATGCTTGAGGGATGTTTTTTCTGAGCTATAGAAATAAAACTCTTTTTGTATTATTCCGAACGATTATATTGGCGAGAGTTTTAACAAGTTGTAACAGAAGCTTTCCTCTGTGATAATAAATGTATTGAATGCAGGGAGCTTGATCAAAAGCCTTGATTACAGTAATTAAACTGCAAGTAGCATTTCAAAGGATTTGTTTAAGAATGAGTTGAACAATTCAAAGGAAGAAAAGACGATTAAACTAATAAGCTTCCGATTGATTGTTTGTCAGTCTGCGTAGTATCATGAGCTAGATATTCATGCAGCGTGTCCAACCCTACATCAGTCCAAGGTGATCGGTGAGTATAAATACGACCTGGTGACTGAACGTCTTCAGCATTAACTTCTTTGCTGCCAAGTCGCTGTCAACCAATCAGAATGCAGCTCGTCCAGGCTCTACTGGGTCTCACTCTTGTTGCCTGGCTGGTTTGCGAGTCAGAGCAGCAGATTGGATTCAGAAATATGGTAAGTCAATAAACTAATAAAACGCCAAAGTCGTTTATATAGACGCGTGATCAAATTATTCGTTGTGACTGTTGCATTGTGTTTATCTTAGTATATGGTAGGCAATCAAAGATCGCACAATTTAAACATTGATGATGTTTTCAAGATTTATTTTGAATTTATGATCGTTGCTATTACGATTTCGTTCGCGATTTCATTTTTTTTGTGCACAATTTATATTTTAGGTCAACGTTTTATTTATGCCGGTATTTTTACTGTCGTATCTTTATATTCTCCATCGTAGAATGCACAAGGGGTTTAGATTAACTAATCATACTTTAAAAATCACATTCTTTGCTAAATATGATGATAATAAATAATGTTTTAAATTTTTGTATTTGTTCTTCAAAAGATCATGGAGTTATAAAATGAGTACTGTGATGATCACTATTACGATCATGATGTTTTTAGGACTATACACTTCTCAAAATAAAACAATGTAATGTTTTGTAATCTTTGTTTTATTTTGAGTAGTGTATAGTCCTAAAAACATCATGATCTTAAACCTGACCTTCTCTGAAAATTGTTTCACCATTGTAATATGATCACTATTCTTGTGGACATCTCCTTAGCTTCAGCTTATCTAGGGCCATGTCTCAGTTGTTCTGTTTGTTAATTGTTTATATTTTGGTTGGGATTGATAACTTTCTTTGATTGTTGGATATTATTGAATGAATGCAAGGGAAGGGCACGCGGGAAAGTTTTTGCCCGTCGTCGGCCAGAGCTCACCTCATGTTTTGGGAGTACCTAATATACTCCCCTTCTAGCTTATGTTTGCGAGATAAACATTGTTATATTCTTGCCTTTAATTTTTGAATAGCGATCTATGCGAGATTCTATACAATGTCCAAACAGGGGAATGTTTCGATACTTCTTACTATGACAGTAGGCATTACTAAATCGTAAATTAAAATGATTTAAAATTATAAGATATAAACGAAAGTTTTGTGCTTTGGTTCCTTTATATTATTTATTTTGTACAACATGTTTCGAGGACTGAATAGTCCTAATCAATATTATCACCTTTCAGGGACCTTACGACGTCGTCGTCCAGCAAGTCTACCTGTGTGAGGATCAGGGAACCGGGATTGGTAACTTCAACATCTCCATGTACCTGGGTCCTCCAGACGCTGCTAGGAAGAGGAAGCATCTACACAGGGGAGGAATCTCCTGGCCGTTCACCAAGGAACAAACGGACACCATGGAGGTTAGTACTTGATATACGCTGTTGTTCTTTATTCCCCTCAACAGATGACGTTTTGAAGAGAAATTAAATAATAAATGTTGTGTACTGAGTGTGCAGTGATTGTGGTGTTCTAAGAGGCAGTGGTTCCAAATGACACCAACAGTCTTGGTGATGGCTTTTTGTCTGATATTGTTGTGAGATGAAGTGAGCTGTTTGAATTGTATAAAGTGTTGTTTTTTATCTTATTAAAATGATTAGTAATTAAATATAAAGAAGTGTATTTATATTTGATTATGTTACAAGGTAGACTAACTACCATACGTAACATTTGGCGACGAGGATTAGTGATTTAATTCACGCATCACGAGCACAGGTCCACCTTTGTCAGGCTAAAGGCCGATGCACAATTGCCCGGTAACGAGAACGACAACGACAACGAGAACGAGAAGAAAGTTAAATCACACGTTAACTTACGACACGATGCACAATAAAGCTTCCCGTTGCCGGTCGTTCCCGTATCCCGGCAACGACAACGGGAACATCACCAAGTTTTAACTTTCCGTAACGTTCCCGTCCAGTACCTTACCGGAACCAATCAGAATCAAGATGTCAACGGCCTGACACTATTTTATCAGCAGATTGATGGTTTATACGCGAGTAATATGCGAAATAAATTGAATAAACATGAGCGGAATAACAAAATAACAAAATATAATTAGCACACTTATTATTTGATTTGTTCCCGTCGGCTTGCTTCACGGGCTGTTGTGCATCGAAGCTCTTAACGTTAGCGTCTTCCCGTTCTCGTTCTCGTTCCCGTTCTCGTTACCGGGCAATTGTGCATCGGCCTTTAGGCCCAAGGTATAGACAAACTTAGAGATGGCAACATTTGGAGTGATGGAACAATTTGACGCAGAGGAAGGTAGACCAATGGCATCATGGACACTCTATGAAGAACGCCTTGATTTCTATTTCGAAGCAAATAACATAACCAGTGATAAGAGGAAACGAGCTGTGCTGTTTACCGTTTGTGGCCCTGCTACTTATGCGACAATACGCTCACTCGTGTCTCCAGCCTTACCAAACACAGTTTCTTACAAGGACATTCTAACCACTGTGAAACTACATTTCAACCCTACTCCATCTGAAATTGTCCAGCGATTTAAATTCCATAAGAGGGATCAGCGAGCACAGGAGTGTATATCAGCATACATAGCTGAACTGCGGCACTTGGCAGAGCATTGTAATTTTGGAACCACTTTGGATTCCATGCTGCGAGACCGTCTTGTCTGTGGTGTTCAGGACGAACAGCTGCAACGCAAGTTCCTGTCAACCACATCTTTATCTTTTGAGTCCGCACAGAAGTATGCACTGGCAGCAGAGGCTGCTACGCTCCAAGCGCAAGAATTACGTACCAGCCAGGCAGGTAATAATTCTACTAGTTTTAATACTACGGTTAATCAAGTTAAACAACGCCAGAAGTCTACAAGTTCTGAACGGAAGCCATGTTTCCGCTGTGGGGACACACACCCTCCAGAAACTTGCCAATTTATCCAGGCTGTCTGTCGGTTTTGTAAGAGAACTGGACACATTGAACGTGTTTGCTACAGTAAGGCCAAGTCTTCTAACCAAAATGTCCAGCCAGTCCAGCCAAAGCCTAGTTTTAGAGGCAGGAAGGAAGGAAACAGGACTGTTCACGGTGAGCATACACACTCCATTGTGGAAAACACATGCGAAGAAGTAGATCAGATAAGTGAGTCTAGAAATGTTTACATTTTAAACACAAGTGTTCCTGAGGGCAGAGACACTACAACAGTATCAGTGTTACTTAATGACAAGCCAGTCCAAATGGAGATAGACTCAGGGTCTGCATGCTCTATCATTGGTTTTAGCGCATTTGTTGAATTATTCCAAGATACTGTTGAAATCCGACCCTTTTCGAAGACACTGCGCACGTGGTCCAAACAACAGCTACATGTTAAAGGTATGTGTACTGTACAAGCTAGTTTCAACGGTCATAAGTGTGACCTACCACTCACTGTTGTTGATGGCAATGGCAGTCCACTTTTGGGTCGTGACTGGTTCCCACACCTGGGAATTCAAATCGCTCTTAATGGAGTTCACCAGACACGAGTTGAAAGTTTAACCGAAATACTTAAACAGTACGAGGAAGTATTTTCCGAGGACATTGGTCAGTACAATGGACCTGAGGTACACATTGATGTAGATCCAACGGTGGTACCTAAGTTCTACAAAGCTCGCCCAGTACCATTTGCATTACGACCAAGGCTGGATGAAGCTTTAAATAAACTGGTACCTACGTAAGGACATTCTACGACCAGTACGTCATTCACGCTGGGCAACCCCTATTGTTCCGGTTATTAAACAGAATGGTGAGATACGAATTTGTGGTGACTACAAAGGAGCTACAGGAGTATACCCTTTACAAAACAAAGTGGAGGCTATGAAGAAAGCACCTGCACCTACCAACAAGACAGAATTGGCTCCTCCACGTGCATGGGAGCGTTCGAAAAAACCCTGGTCTCGCCTCCATATTGATTTTGCGGGCCCCTTCCAGGGAAAGACATTCCTTATTGTGGTAGATTCCAATACAAAGTGGTTGGAGGTCATTCCTGTTAACTCCATGGCTGCAACAACGGTTATTAACAAGCTTGCGAGCCTATTTGCGACTCATGGTTTACCCGACATAATCGTTTCTGACAACAAGGCATCGTTCACAGCAAATGAATTCCAACAGTTCTGCTCAGACAACGGAATCAAAAGCATACGAGTCGCTCCCGCATCAAATGGTCAGGCCGAACGTATGGTGCAGTCCGCCAAGGGAGCCATGAAGACTATTGTAGTGGGTAGCTGGGAAATCAGATTGGCACGATATTTGTTAAACCAACATCTGACTCCACATTCAACAACAGGTGTTAGCCCTGCAGAAGCTCTAATGCACAGGAGACCTCGTTCACAGTTAGACCGTCTACATCCTGATTCACTTGATGTGTCCCGTACCCAGCAGGTAGAAACAGAAAACAATTTACAAGCGGAATTGGGGGCAAGAAGTTTCGGAACTGGAGATCTTGTCTACATGAGAAATTACTCCCAAGGACCAAAATGGATTCCAGCCGTGATAACAGAGCGCACTGGACCGGTATCATATGCAGTCGGCACAGAAGATGGTGTATCCAGACGTCATGTGGATCAACTACGAGCCCGAGTTCAAAACTCTACTTCAATGGACGTTTCCGCAAACGGCTCTGAAAACTTCACCGACACCCAGTACCCAACTGTGGCATTGCCACCAACAATTGCAGACACTGTTGATAACAGTGAAACCCCAACTGAAGATATTCCCACTTTCCGGCAACTGCCATTACCGACATCACCTACAGCACTTAAGTCTACTGCAACCCGGCCTCAACGAGAGACACGCCGCTCTGCATATTAAACATATTATTGTTAAACTAATCTTAGTGGGGAGAAATGTTGTGTACTGAGTGTGCAGTGATTGTGGTGTTCTAAGAGGCAGTGGTTCCAAATGACACCAACAGTCTTGGTGATGGCTTTTTGTCTGATATTGTTGTGAGATGAAGTGAGCTGTTTGAATTGTATAAAGTGTTGTTTTTTATCTTATTAAAATGATTAGTAATTAAATATAAAGAAGTGTATTTATATTTGATTATGTTACAAGGTAGACTAACTACCATACGTAACAATAACATTAGATGTAAGTAAATACAAAGTTTCCAAGCTAAAATTAAGATAATAAGTAATATGTAGAAATCAATGAAACTATGATGCACACAATTGAATAGAACTAGGAAGCTTCGCAAACGCTTTTTTTAGTCGCGTTGATGGATGAGCTTTTTAATTATAAAATGTTAATATTAATTTAAAATAATAAAAACATATTAACACGGCCCATACAAAGCAATCATTAGGTCTGTTGGATCTTTGATTGTTTGTAACAAGGTTGTGAGTAAAGTACAATCTCCTGTGAAGTTTTCATACAAGGCTGTGAGAAAGATCTAAAATCTATATTTTCGTGCTATTTGGGTGAATTCTGACCAAACGGGTTGGGCTACAACGTTCATATTTCACATGGACATTAAGGTAACGGTAATGAATTGACTTTTGAAAGAAAAAATTGAAAAAGTTAGCCAGAATCTATAGAAATAAAGGTTTTAATATTTAACAGCTAAATAAACTCAAATTAAAACCTTTATTTCTATATATTCTGGCTAACTTTTTTAACTTTTTCTTTCAGAAGTTAATACATCACCATTACCTTAATGTGCATGTGAAATATTAACGTTGTAGCCCCACCCGTTTGGTCAGAATCGGCCCAAATCTCACGAAAATATCGCACTAAAAATCGAAAAAAATCGTAAAAGTACGATATTTATGAGAAATATTTCTTCGATTGTACCCAAAAACGTAGCAAGTCTAAGTTCAGAGAAAACGAAGGTCCCCTCAAATTTTCATCAAGATCGCATATGCCGTTTGCCCGGTAGAGAGCGAACAAACAGACGGAAAAAAAAAAAAAAACACCCGAGCTAAATTTTTTTGGGGGTCGGTGAAATTGAAGTCTTCGCTTCGCTCATCCAATAAATATAATATAAATTGATATTTACTATAAAATTACAACTTTTAAAATATCATGGCTTTCATAATATGTTATGTACACAAAGAAAACACAATTACGAGTTAAATTGTTGTAAAATAATTTTTGATATTTGCAGACTGATAGTGAAATCTATCTGATGAAATCCAACAACTACCTTCTAATGCTCAAACACAAAGAAAACTTCTGCACAGCGGTCACAAACATTGTAGACGTAACGTTCAAAAGTCTGCGAGAGGCAATTGGTTTGACTCCGGAGGGATGCTACATACCTCAGGTAAGCTGTCTTTTTATTGGCGTAGCCTGTTTTATTTGAATACGTTAAAACTATGTTGTGTTACTTCATGTCAATTGTATTATGATCAATAGGTTTATTTGCAAAAATAACGCTTATTAATTCGGTTTCAGGGTAACTATACCTTCAACGACTGGGAGGTCCTATTTCGCGTTCCCAATCCGATGCTAGAATATGGTCCTTATAAATTCATATTTAATTATTTGGTTGACAAGAAGGTATTCGGATGTTTCATATTTCTGGCTGACGTTAAGCCAAAATAGTAGACGTTTTGTTTTCAATTCGTTTTTCGTATGTATAATATGAAACTGTTATTCTGTAGTTAGTATATTATATCTCAGTAAAAAATATATTTTAATTTGAAACTAGTAGAACACGTACATTGATTGTTAAAATGAAATTATTCGACATGAATATGAACAAACAATAAAGAACATTTATATGAAAACCATCATTTCATCAATTGGGAGAATACCTATGAAATATGCCAAGAATCCAATTGGAATAAAAGGAAGATTAAGGAAGCTTGTTTCATGGCATGTACATCTAATGTCATGAGTACTCCTAGCGCCCATTGTCCACCAATATGGAATAAGTTTTGCCCTAAGGTAAGGAAGGCCTAGTGCATTGCTGCCTTAAACTGGATGTTTTGACGTTTTGGAGTTCATGTTCTTATCCTCTCCTATTTTTTGTACATAATTTATTTCTGCAATGTTTTATTTTCATTTTAATCATAATTTGTTCGCATAAATGTTTCATAGTCGTTTTTGTTATTTTCTATTTATTTGTATTGTTAAAATATTGCTTTGTTCAACCCCGTTTGATAAAGACACTCGACTTTGTGTCGAAATATTACAATAAAATATTTATTTTAAGAATAGTGTACATCCAAAAATTTTCATTTTCACAATAAAAAATATATGTTAACATTATCTAGAATTAAACCACTTTTATTGTTGTGTTGTAAACAAATGTCAGTGCGTATATTCCAAAGTACATCTTAAGTGAACTAAGTAATCTGAGGTCTATTTGTCTTGTTCTTCATGAACATCTGAGCTGGGAGCTCTTGACTAATATGAGATAATCTAACTATAATGAAACAACAACAACAAACAATCCCAAAGTTTTTTGTTGATTTTTGCAACACTTTTAAGTTAGGCAAAACACTGATACAAGACGTATCGATGGTGGCATTGAAAGGTTCCATTTCCATTCTTAGGAATCACCTTTATGGCCTAAACATGTAATTTTTAATTGTATTATTATGACTAATTTCTTGAATTGTATTTAAATTTTAAACCTTTTTTAATTGTTATTAATCAATGAATGTTATTTTTATTCTGTGTCCTTGTGGCAATTGTATTTGTACAACAGAGTTTTGTTTTGTTAAAAAAATAAAAGTTCTCTCTCTCTCTCTCTCTCTCTTGAAATCGGATCTATTTTCCTCGTAGAACGTCCAAGTGCACGGCGAACTTGGATTCCGACATATTTGTTTCTTCCATTCAACGGTCAGTCATGGAGGATTGTATTCATTGTATTTGTACGAGACTTCATGTGATGGCCAAGAAAAGAATGATGGATAACGTTATGTGAAATATATTTCTCGAATACTTCTCGATAACGTTTACGTTTTACCGCGTATCAAGTGTGGCAGTTTATTGGACGGTTAAACATCAAAACATACATTAATTTAACCTTTTAAAATTGTACAGGAATTTACTTTTATTAGTTGGACCCACTTTCACTAATTTTTTACGTAACACGCTTTCAAACGATTCTATTATCTTCGTATTATAACATTAATTAATTCAATGTAATATATTATGAATATTAACATGATCAATGGAATTATTCAGCATTTCGTTAACATAAAACTACACATGAAATTATATTATATATTGGTGTCATTCATTTAAATACATAACATGTTCAAACGACTGTTATCTTTGATATGTTTACAAACATTAAGTTACAGATTTAAATGGATTTAAGGTAAATCTGATTTTTTTTAAAGCAATGTGTGTATTGTGAAATATATAACATAAAGTGTCAAACATGTATTTTGTTGGCTAATGTAGATATTTTTAAAATTTGTAAAATATAGTATACAACGTGGACAAAAAATAAGTCTGACAACATAAGATATTTTACATTCCTGTATTTTTGGTTGATAATACCATTTTTAGTAGTATAAAAATACAGTGAATATAATGGATTTTTTATGAGTTCCCAAGCATTTAAACTACCAGTAAGCACTAAACAATAAAATGAAATGCAAACCAAAAAAGGGAGAAGCTTAATTAACCTTGAATACGTTTGCCTACATTAAATACAAACAATCACTTTGTCTCGTGACAGCGGCCTTACCAAGCTTTGCAAATAATATACAAAGTTTAATAATATATATTTTATTTATTTATTTCATATTATTACAAAATGAAATTAATAACAAAAGCAAACACACCAACGATGTCGGCGGGGGCAGATCGCCTCATGCAGACGCGTAGTCATCCCACTAATGTCAGCGGGTCGGCCTCGGGTCGAGCATCAACGGGTCGTGGAATGGAGCCTGAACAACGAGCAAATAGGGCCGGATGGTTCATGAGCTCTCAGCACTTCAAGGTATCATCTTTATAAATTCTTTCTATTTATTTTTGTTGGCCTGCTTTTGTTATTTTCTTTTTGTTGGTGTGTTTGCTTTCGTTATTAATTTCATTTTTAAATAATATTCAATCTCTTGATAAAGAAACTCCAATCTGAGTTCCGAAACGTTGAGAAGTAATTAAACTCAAGGAGTGGCATAAACTGTGAAAACAATTATTTCTAAAATAAGCTGCCATAATGTCAAGCCACGAAAGTATTCGTCAACATTTAATTAATATATATGAGACATTAATCCCAATTTAATTCGATCTTCCCCGCTTCACGTAGATGACAATCATGTTGTTTTCCAAAGTATTTCAGAGTTGTTTGTCTGTGGTCAAACGTAACCAGCATAAGTCCCTAGTTTAGATAGCGTATCCAGTGATCTTGGTATCACCCCACTTGGCATTGAACGAACTATCACATGTCATGTCTCTTTTCAACTCTAGAGCTAAAATTGTTCTCATTTCGTTTTATGAACGCAAATTTTTAATTATGCCATAATATTTGATTGGAATGCAGGAATCATTATTAAACTTATACTCTTAAAAGAAAAGAACAGAAATACATTCCTGACACCTCTATAGGACTGAAATTTGAGCGACGTTTTTCTGAGCTAATAAACCTCTTCATAAATATGATTTGAATTATTTCTAACAATTATGGCAATAGTTATAACAAGTTGCAACGGAAGCTTTATGTGATATTCTATGTATTGAATGCAGAGAGATTAAGTCTTTTTGTGTGGTGAGGTGTGATTGTCACGTGATTGCGAGTTGTTTTGTTGATGACAGGAG
Organism: Sweltsa coloradensis; assembly: GCA_024449915.1. Classification (NCBI taxonomy): domain Eukaryota; kingdom Metazoa; phylum Arthropoda; class Insecta; order Plecoptera; family Chloroperlidae; genus Sweltsa; species Sweltsa coloradensis. The sequence goes on along the minus strand of JAMZAV010000678.1, from coordinate 249,462 downwards.
TCCACGTTGCACTTAGTTTATAGCTATCATCTCCGTTAAAGTTGTTGGGATTCTTCTTGGTGTCCACTGCGCAATTAGTCAGGTGTCAGGAATGTATTTCCGTTCTGCACTTGTAGTGTTTTTTAAGAGTGTACGTTGGATAGTAATATCTGCATTCCAATGAAACATTTTGGCATAATTATTGAAAGATTCCGTTCATGAATGAAATGAGAACAATATTAGGTACTAGATTTGAAAGGAGACATGCGATTGTTCGTTCAATGCCTCGTGGGGTGATACCAATTGGTCGCATGTTCGATTATCAACTTCCGGAGGCCTATGCTGGTTGGTTTTGACCCCAGGCGAACACATAGAGACTGGATAAAACAACAAGTCTTCCACGTGATTAGAATGAATGGATGAAATTAAAAAAAAAGCATTTTTATTAAAACTCCCCTAAACCAAAACGATGGGCAATTAGGGGTAATACTAAGTGTTTTAAACATTTTTTTAAATTTTTGTGTAACTTAAAACGAATACAAGAATTTTAGAAAACTATGGATTCAAAAGTTAACAAATATAATGACTTAAATAAAAAAATAATCACTTACATGATTCTAGCTTTTAAATGACTTGGAAAGCTAAATAATAACTAAACACTACAAAAAATATGAAAATAATAAAACCAATCCTAACTCAATTCAATCAAACATTGTGGGATGTCTGTCTTTTTTAGATTTCAAAATACTTTGTATTGTTTTTCATTATTTAAACAATGCCTAAATTGTTAAGAACAATAATATTACAAGTAGTCCGACTGGAGTGTGACACAATTGTGAGTTTGGTACGGAGGCGCCATTTTATTGTTCGTGTTCAACGTGCATAAGTTATGAAAGCAATATTTCTTATCTTATTGGCTTCACGTCTCCTAGAACCATGTTCTACCATGGGTAGGTACGGTCCACTGGGACTGAGTTAGTTTAGCGTTACTAACAGGTTAACTTTAAACGAAACACGAAACATGAAATAACATACTAGATGTCGTTATATTAATTATAAAACAGGCAACTTACACAAGGTCTGGCATGTAACAACCACTGCCTCCTAGATGCTCGTCGTGGCTCGAGCATCTAGGAGGCAGTGGTAACAACCATCCGGGTTAAACCGACTGCCTCGCGCAGACCGTTGTTCGTGTTGGATACAATTGTTTGTCATTGTGAGGCACCAATCAACTTCGTGTTTGTGTATGGAAAGATTATTGTTTGATTACCCTTTTATTGATATAAAACCAGAATGCTACTATAAACAAGAAATGTGGCACAACAATTAAATATGTTTTTTGTGTATGAAATCAATGCAGCATTGTTCTTTTTTACAAGTGTCTGGTAGACCCCGATACAATGATACGTTGAACTTGCCCTACATAACTACACTTGCTCATCTACGATATCATAGGTCTCTGATGGTTGTTAATATTAGTTTAATGGCTGTTCAAGACATAATTCGTGTTGACGAATGCCACAGAACATCCGTTTTAACCTCGTTAGGAGTTTAAACATTAAACAATTACTTTTATGCCGAGGCATAATGTGATTCTTGAATATACAACTCACTCCGTACCGTAAAATATAAAATCAGTATTTTGGAGGCCTGATTTCTTTATCACTGCAAAGTTTTATTTTGGTAATCTATATGTGTAATATTGAAATTAAAAAAGTTAGGCCGTGTTAAGGAAAAATCGTCGAGCGTAAATTTTGAAGTATGCACGCTAAAAATTGCAATCGCATTAACTAGGCAGTTGCGGAATTATTGTTGTCTAGAATGGACCCACGCATACAAGCAACTTATAAAAAACAATCCTTTCAAACTCAAAAGCATTGACATTTCAAAGATGGTCGAAGATAATAATACAAATTCACTGTACAATACAATATAATTCTATTTCCAAAGCTTAAATACATAGAAAATCGCCATCACCCTTGACATGCATGGGTATTTGGGTAGTTTTAAATACAATATAATAATATGCAATACAATATTAAAAATTAAACCATTACAACTATGTTACATATATATATATATATATCGTCTCCCTGCCCGATTATATGGGCAGGTCAGAAATAGAAGAAGTTTTATACTGGATAGAAGGGAAGACAAAAGGTTAAAGAAACCCCTCTCCACAAAGCAGAATAAAATAAGAAAAATAATTTTTAAAAAATCAAATAATTTTATAAACAAACGCAAAGTTAGCCACTTATGCAGATTAGAAGATCTGCATTTTTTTTTTAAATATGAACCAAATCAAAATCAAATTTAATCAAATTTGTCGTCAAAGAATTCTTGCATTGAATAATATTCCTTTTCTACTAACATTTGTTTTAAAATTAATGCGGGAAGTGTCCGTCTTTGGCAGTCAAATCTGATGGAAGTTAATTAAATATTTTATAATTAATGTGCATAGAATTCTGAGTGAGTTTTGTCTTGTACTCATTCCTTTTGACGTGTGATGTGACTATGGATTTGATTATTTAGAACAGGGATTTTTGAGCTACATTGATTTTTTTCAAGAGTTGTAGCTACACGAATATAGATACTGTTGTACACATCCAATGAGAGACATTTTCATAAAATGTACAAGGTCAAAATTTTGTGTTTCATAAAGAATTCTCTGTAATGATGCTTTTCCCATTTTTCTGGTATCTGAAGCCGCACATAGCTCTCAGGGCTTTTAAAAAATAATACAATGTTTGTGAGTGGCTGGTGATAGTTCCCTGAATGCAATTACTATATCGTAATCGATCTCCAAAATTTGAGAAATACACTAATTTTTCTGTACTCATATATGAATGTGCCTTTATAGATCTTATTGCGAAACAGGCAGAATTAAGTTTTGGTATTTATTAAGTTATTACAATGTCTTAACAAATTAAGGTATTCATCTGTTATGATACCAATAAAGGTTATGCAAGTGGTTGAAAGTAAGTAAGTAAAGTAAAGTAAGAGTTGTAGGTTATATTTTCGAGTATCCTTTACTCTTTCAATAAATAAACTCTGACTTTGAGAGTGAAATAGGATACATTCAGTGTTATCTGAATTAGAAATTAGTTTATTATTGTTTTAGGGAGTTACGAAACTGTACAGGATTAGAAGCGACGTTATAAGAAAGGAATTAGGTCTGGAGAAATGAGGTTTAAATTAGGAAGGGGACGTTTAAGATGGTGTGGTCATATGAAGAGGATGGAAATGGATAGGATCCCAAGACGAGACTTCGAAGCAGGAGATGAAGGTAAAAGAAAAGTAGGAAGACCGAGAGAAAGATGGGGAAGATTGATCGAAGGAGACGTTGAAGAGAGAGGTGAATCGTGGAACCAGGTGATGGAATTGAAGCTGTGGGAGGACAGGAAAGAGTGGAGAAAATTGGTGGAGAAGCAGATGCAGGATGAAGATGACGATGAAGATGATGATGAAGAAACGCTGAGCCTGGCAATCTTGGCAAAAAAATAGTTTCGTGCCCTAGATATCGGTGTGAAGAACACCACTCAACCCGACATTGTTGGAAATGAGTTTGGCAAATTATTATTATTATTATTATTATTATTATTATTATTATTATTATTATTATTATTATTATTATTATTATTATTAATAATAATAAACCATATGATACTAGTTTCAGCAAACATGTTTTCTTTTTTAAGATATCAGCAGTATGATCAGTTAACTAAAATAGTCGGCAAACATCCCAATATCTGCAATGACCAATAAGAAGTCATTTTTTGATGAGCGTAGCGAGCGAAGCGAAGATTCCATTTCACTACACTGGAGAAAAAAATCCGGAATGTTTTTTTTTTTTTTTCTTTTTGTATTTTTGTGTGTCTGTTAGCACGATTCCGGCTAAACCGATAATCCGATTGCAATGAAATTTTATGGAGACCTTCGAAATCTCTGAACGAAGAACTGCCACGTTTTTGAGAGCAATCGAAAAATTATTTCTGATGAAAATCGCAATTTTACGATTTTTTTCGATTTTTTGAAAATTTCTTCGACTTATAACACCTACATGCTTTGTTGGATTTTAATGATTTTTTCACAGAACCTTAATTTTATGAATTTAGGTACTCATGTGAAATTTGAGCGCGATCGAAAAATTATTTCTCAAGAAAATCGAAAGTTTACGGGTTTTTTCTTTGTTTAAACAATTCTTTGACTTATAACACCTACATGCTTTATCCGATTGTAATGATTTTTTCACAGAATCTTAATTTTATGAATTAATATATTCGTATGAAATTTGAGCACCATCGAATAATTATTTCTTATGAAAATCAAAATTTTACGATTTTTTTCTTTTTTAAACAACGATTAATTAAAAAAATTAAAAATAAGAGTTTATTTTTTATTTAATTTAAATTAATTTTTTTTTAAATCTTCAATTAAGTAATGATTTTTTCACAGAACAACAGAAAATCCGCATAAATCTTGGCAACTCAATGCACCAATTACGCTTAACGCCGCTTTATCTTCTGTAATTAATAAGATCCAGGTCCTCTAATTACGCTCATCCAACAACGCGGCGGGACTTAAGCGTTTTCCTAGTTATACAGAAAGAACAATATTGGGCCAAGAATAGATCCTTGAGGAACTCCACTCACAATTTTACAAGGATCTGAGTGAAATGCCACCTCCTGGGAAATGGCCTGTGCCCCATGACTGCATCGTTGCAACGTTGATAACTCTGTATTTCAATGAATAAAAATATCAAAAGTAACAATCGTTTGAACGAGTTTTATATTAAACATATTCTTAACGAGAATGCTTCCAATAAATAATATAGTAATCTCATGAGTATCTTTATGGGGAAAAATGCGGAAATAAGTCCATGATCACATCGAATTTCATCATATTATAAAAAACATTGAATTTCTAAATGTAAAAATGAAGAAGAAAGAATCGTTTGAACGTGTGTTACGTAACAATGTTGTAAATGTGGGTCCAACTTATATAAGCAATTTCATTTATAATCTTATAGGGATAGAAAATATGTTTTGTGTTGCACCGTCCAATAAACTGCCACACGTGATACGCGGTAGCCGAGTTCAGTGCGTGAGAAGAGAAACACTCTAATTATAAAAGACTTTGTCTATTTTTAAATGCAATATATTTCACATAAAGTTATCCATCATTCTTTTCTTGGCCATCGCATGAAGTCTCGTACAAATACAATGAATACTATCCTCCATGACTGACCGTTGAATGGAATAAACAAATATGTCGGAATCCAAGTTCGTCGTGCACTTGGACGTTCTACGAGGAAAATAGATCCGATTTCAAATTATGTTGTGAGTTTCACAATAGTTTGACTGTCTCAAATTAGTCAAGAGCTCCCAGCTAACTCAAATGTTCATGAAGAACAAGACAAAGCGACCTCCGATTATGCTGAGTTTAGATGTAAATAAATAAATAAAATGTTTTTAGAGTCTACCCACTCAAGTAAATAACTGATTTTCAGTGGGGTACAGTAAATCAAAGCGAGCAAGCCAACCCTATAGGCCCGGACGCAATAGACGAGTGAGCGATTAGCACCCAAAGATCGATATTTTTAATGGGAATTATAGAAATCAGTGGTATAGACAGTGCGAACACCCACGGATCAACGCCAGAATCAACAAGGCCGATTCAGAACAACTGAATTTATTATGTGCTTCGTTGCAAGGACGGCTCCAAAGTCACCGTTTACAAACTCTTTAGACAAGAACTGATGGACTTTAGTCCAAATCAGAAGTTAAAAAACTTCTGACTTTAACGGGAATCGAACCCTGGACCTTCTGCATTGGGAGCAGATACGCTAACCACAAGACCAACGAGCCACAAATAACAAGACCAACCAACCACAAATTTCGAGTACACGCATGCACATCTACATGCAACACAACGATAATAGTGGTTTCATCATATAATAGATAAAAGCATTTAAAAAAAATAACAGTTTCATTTATTTTGGCTTAACGTCACTCAGAACTGTGAGACATCCGAATACCTTCTTGTCAACCAGAAAATAAATAACTGCCTTATAAGCACCATATTCTAGCATCGGAGTGGGAACGCGAAATGGAACCTCCCAGTCGTTGAATGTATAGTTACCCTGAAACGAATTCATAGGCATTAATTTGTAAATAAACACATTGAACATGACACACTTGACATTAAGTTACACGACATATTTTGAACGGATTAAAATACAATAGACTACGCCAATAAAAAGTCATCTTACCTGAGGTATGTAACATCCCTCCGGAGTCAAACCGAGTGCCTTGCGTAGGCTATTGTAATATACGTCTACAATGGTTGTAACCAAGATGCAGTAGTCTTCATTGTATTTGAGAATTAGCAGGTAGTTGTTTGATTTTCTCAGGTAGATTTCACTGTGAATCTGCCAACAAAACTTATTTTACAACAATACATTTTTTCGGTATTTTGTTCATTTGTGTTTTGACAGTACAAAACAAATTATGATAGACATAATAATTTTATTGACAATGATAAATAACTTATAACATACTTAAAAACTTTGAATGTACACACATTCACATCTATTATTATTTACCTCATATTCAAAAGAGCTATCTGTCATGGGGAATAAATAACTTACAACTTTAACAAGTACTAACCTCCATGGTGTCCGTTTGTTCCTTGGTGAACGGCCAGGACAAGCTCCCCTATGTACGTGCGGCCTCTTCCTAGCAGCGTCTGGAGGACCCAGATACATGGAGACGTTTAAGTTAATCAGCCCTGTTCCTTGTTCTTCACACGTGTACATTTGCTCTACAATGATATCATAGGGTCCCTGTAAAGTGACAATATTGATTAAGGTTGTTACAGACTCCAAAACACGTTTTACAAAATAAATATATATAGACAGGACACGGAACTTTTATGTTCGAATTCTAAATTCAAACCATTTTAATTTACGTTTTTGTTATGCCTACTGGCATAGTGTGATATATTTAAACATTCCCCTGGTTGGGCTCTGGGTAGAATTTGGAATTAATGTCTATATTGATCTTAAAAGACGAGGAAAAAAATACATCTAGCAAACTTCCGCTATTAGGCGAGTATGTTATTCCCCAAAACTAGAGGCAAGCTCTGGCCGGCGACGTAGGAAACTTCCTTAATGCCATCCAATTACACTTTCTCAATAATATCCAACAATCATAGAAAGTAATCAATGCCAACTAAAATACTAGGGAAACGCCAAAGTCGTTTTTAGACGAGTGAGTGAACCATGTGTTGAGTACCCGGTAACATTCCTTTTCTTCCCCTACCATAGGCCTCCCTAGCCTATCATAGGCTACAGTGGAGCATTATGGTCTTTACTATGACCTAAACTTAAATACCCTATTATTTATACAAATATTATAGTCAAACTTAAATACAAATGTTCCCGCGTACTCAACACATGACTCTCTCACTCTTCTAACAACGACTTTGTTGTTTCCCTAGTCGAGTTGGCTAAAGCGCCCTTATAGCCGAAATGTGGGAGACGTGGGTTCAATGGTCGGGAATGATTTTGTAATTTCTGGATTGTATTTTTTAAATTATTTAACATGTTTTGAAACGCATATAACGCAGTGTAGTCCATCATCTGTGACAATACTATGGAAAACATAGCCAGTACAAAATACGTGAAAATATTGCAAGGTTTACTCAATCTACGAGCGGAATTTGGGGGTACCTTGACGTCGAACATTTGATTAACCTTGGACACGGCATTTCACAGCCAGGTAAATAACAAACAAAAATATTATTTCAAAATGAAAACCATTGTCGTTAAAATAATTCCTATACATTTCAACGTATTTTTCAGTTTTTTATTTCTTGCAGGTTTATATTGCAACGGATTGTGCTCATTTTGTTAGCAGTTCTCAGTTACCTGGTCACGGATGTCTGGTTAAAATTTCGGTTCAATCTATTTGGCCGTTCGGCCGTATGGGACCGGACAGACATACATTGGACAAAGTCACGACAAGGCTCGATCGAGTAGCGTTATATAGACTTCGTTTCGCTGCGCTCACTCGTCTAATAAACAATTAACGAACAGAACAAGTAAGACATAGCCCTAGATAAGCTGAAGCTTAAGAGATCCCCACAAGAATTGTGATCTAATGAAAAACAAACATTACCATATTTTATTATCAATGAATGCGATTTAGCCCTTTGAATCTACAGTGAGTAACTTTTTAATGTTTTAAATTTAAAATTGTTATGATTTGCTTTCTACAAAAGAACATATAAAGATCAAATAAATATCCTGTCATTAGAAAAAATCGTAGACAAAGTATTAAAAAATATAGTCTGTTCAAAAATCGAAATCGAAATAGCAACAAAAGAAACATCATCAATGTTTAAATTGTGCGATCTTTAACTGCTTACCATATACTAAGATAAACACAAAACTCAACTGTCATAACAAATAACTTGATCACTCGTCTATATAAACGACTTTGGCTTTTATTAGTTTATTGACCTACCATATTTCTGAATCCAATCTGCTGCTCTGACTCGCAAACCAGCCAGGCAACAAGAGTGAGACCCAGTAGAGCCTGGACGAGCCGCATTCTGATTGGTTGACAGCGACTTGGCAGCAAAGAAGTAAATAGTGAAGACGTTCAGTCACCAGGTCGTATTTATACTCACCGATCACCTTGGACTGAGATCGGGCAACACGCGCTACTCGTATTTCTCGTTCCAATATCCCGTTATAGAATTCAATGGATAATTAGTTAATAAGGAGTCAGCAAGGACGTGTAAATATGAAGGATTATTATCTCTCTGCATTCACTAACTTTATGAAAGCGATGTCGTCGCGTTAAGTGGGAAACCGATATTGTTGATTCACGATGATATTCTATTTAAATATAACTAAAGTGTGAGTGCTACTCACTTACATGAATTCCTGTGTTTAGTGTAATTTCCAAAAGTCCTTAAAAAATGTGCAATTTTTGGTCAATATTTTAAAATTGCGTGCGTAAAATGGAGCCAAAATTTGGAAAACACACCATGTACGATGATAAGTATTGCCTTTCTGAGCTTCTGCACTAAAAAATGTTTTTATCGATGGAAAAATGTAGGCATTGTTTGAATAGGAACGCACATTTTTTTGTTTAAATCGTAGCCCCCCAAGCTAATTTAATGGAGATTTCGATTTTCGTCTACTCGTACACAATGCTAATAAGTTCGTGCCAGTATATTATAAGTTTGTATTTTAATAAAACAAGATATACACCTGATTTGAGCTAACGTCTCCCGCGTTTTCCAGAACCTGAAAATATATTTCCCTTGACTGCCGCTCAAACGTTAAAACGTGCTTTACATACACTGGGAAGCTACAAAAGTAAAATAGAAAAGAAAGTTAGTTTTCCAAACTTTTGAGCAAAAACTAAAGTGTGAGCGTGTAGTCGCGATCAACTCTTCAAGGTCACTTTTCTCTCCACTTCTCTCTTGTCAAGCAGAGTCCGACAAGCTGGGAGGGCTTTACCTTTTCACTCTTCAACATCCCAGTGTGAGGGCAACGTAAAAAGTCTCATAATCTACATGCTATATCTGACCTTTTGCGTGTTTCAATATTATATTTTTGATACCATTATTTTTGTTTGAATTGACCTGATGACGGAAATAGCTGCTGATTTATGAAACATTTTTGTTTCGTAAAAAAAAAAAAATGTATCTACTAATGTGTTTAACAAAAATTGATTAAATAATTAACTCCCCTAACTTTAAAACATAGATGCCTTCTCTACTTCAGTTTTTATTTACTCTAATAACACATTACACCGTAATAAAAAGATTGAAATAGTCAACCAAAAACGCTCATCCATCAACGCTACTGAAAAAACTTCGTGAAGCGGCCGACCACATAGCCAGCGCGGCTACACTACCTCCGTTGGTAATATCACAAATGACATCAATTACAGTTAAAAGTTTAGAATGCGCAAACTGAAACTTAATTCAGAAACATTAATTTCACCTATATTTACAAGTTGAAAAAACTGTAATCGATATAATGATCACGTATTTTTCTATCTATTCATTTTTTTGGAAATAAAATCTTATCCTTTATCTCACCCATCGTTTTATTGTCAAATCCAGGATTCGCCACTTCTTTCAATGTTTATTTCTTATATAATAAAATGTGATCGACTATAAATTAAAAATAAAAAAAATTAGGAATCGAGACAATTCCTTATATACTAGCTCCAACGAAAGAATGCAGACGAAGCTTTCGTCAAAAGTGGTAGTGTTGGGGGAAGTAGGTATAAGTCGTCTTTGTGTATGAAAGACAAATAATATTTTACAAACACAAGCAAAAATTTTCTGTGCTAGATCCACGCTGAGCTAGCGTGAGTAGAGTTGACAAAGTTATCAAGTTGGGAAAACAATTTCGAGCTATCTGCATTCTTTTGTTGCAACCACATTCCCCCGTCTGACCCCAAGGTATAATTATTCCCAGATCAAGGCTATGCTAATCATCAAAGGCAAAGACACTGTTATCTTATGTTATTGAAAAGGTTTTGTTTGTAAATATCGCAAATATAAATGCTACACAATCACATGAATTCCTGTGTTGTTTAATGGCGATAGAGTTGCTGGTTTGTTAGTAATAATACAAGCCCTCATCACGCAGTATACTCAAACCGTAATTGTGGACACTGCCTGAGCGAGACTCATCTTTAAATTACTTCCGCTCAGGCTTGCGGTCAATAGAAAATCCCTGGAAATTATCCGTAAAATTATAATTGTTATGAATTGTGAATTGTATTAAACATTAAGAATTCCATTCACGGGAGTGTTTCTCGATTTGGTCAGTCGGGAATGTGGGAGACTCGTGATTCGAATCCCGGTTGGGGCGGACTTTTTGAACTTCTGAATTGTAGTAAATAATAACCTACGGAAGTGTTTCCAGACTAATTAAATAGAGAAATAAAATAAAATAATGTGTTCAATAAAATCACACCTTTTATATACTATATTTTTATAAATTTCTTAGTTTGAATTCTGTTATATATGACAGATAGTGCATTGACGAATCTACTACAAAAATTTCGTTTTCTTGTAGCTCAATTTTGAGATATTTTGGTTCATGGAAATGATTTTATAAAAACGGCTCAAAATTAAGCTACAAGAAAACAAAATTTTTGTTGATTCGTCAATGCACTATCTGTCATTTAAACAGAATTCAAACTATGAAATTTATAAAAAAATATAGTTTATAAAAGGTGTGATTTTATTGGTCACATCAATATTTTAACTATGGATAATATTTTCCAGGGATTATCCATTGAGAGCAAACCAGCTGTCGTCGTTGGGGATCTCTCGTCCTTGACGACCACACCAATGACGACGTTCATGACAACACAGACGATGACAACCATGACGTGAGACCCCTACTCGTGGCTGGTCCTGACCAGCATGAGACTTCCCTCCCCATATCCCCTAGGGATGACGCATTATAACCTTACGGTTGGCGCGCCCTTAATTCAAATTAACTTTTTAAGCTTAAAAATTCCACTGAAATTCAGTTATGTCTAGATACGAAATTATTTAACAATTTTCCTGCCTTTCACAGCTACTTTGAGCACCATCCAAGAGCAATGCCTGGCCTTGACATCGACCACGTTGACCCATCGATCCCGGGGTCCGCGATGCTGTTGCATCTTCCGAGAGCTCCATTCCAGCCAGCATTTCCTTCAACAGTTCCTAAAGACTAGTTCACTTGAAGTTTTAAAACAAAATACATCCTGAGCATTACGGGGTTGGTCTTTTCTTTCACCCTGATGGAAGATTTTTGTGATAGAACATCACACTCAAGTATCGATGGCGAGAGCCTTTAGTGAACAGTCCACAACACGGCCCTGACATTATGACATTATTTTTTGTCACGTTGTTTTATCATGATATTTAAACACCTACGTTTCAAAATCAATATTTTTTTTCATCAGAAATTGAAATAATTAAGATGGATTATTTTTCAACCCCCTCCCCCACTTGTGTTGCTAGAAATGTTATGATTGGTCGTTCTAATTAGTTTCCTGATTATTAATAATTAATTAAAAAAAAATAATATGAAAAGAAATATCTACCGCGACAGAACTCGAACAATAATATAATGCCAATGATAATTAGTCAAGCGTAAACGCTTTCTCCGCATTTGCTGAGCGGAACGAAATTATTATTATTCGTATCATATAGAAACTTATGCAATTGAATTCAAAAAGTTGATACTCATGCGCTCTAAAATAGCGAGTAGCATGTGAAGCCCGATCCATATCAAGGTGATTGGTGAGTATAAATACGACCTGGTGACTGAACATCTTCAGCATTAACTTCTTTGCTGCCAAGTCGCTGTCAACCAATCAGAATGCAGCTCGTCCAGGCTCTACTGGGCCTCACTCTTGTTGCCTGGCTGGTTTGTGAGTCAGAGCAGTTTGGAATGAAGACTATGGTAAGCCAATATACTAAGAAACCGCCAAAGTCGTATGTAAAGACAAGTGATCGAGTTATTCGATATGACTGTTACATAAGCTTTCAACGATCGCACAATTATAAACATAGAACATGTTTTCAATATATATTTAGAATTTACTACGAAGCTTCGCAAACGCTTTTTCAGGCGCGTTGTTGGATGAGCGTAATTGTTTAAAAACGAAAAAAAGCATAAAATTGCGATTTTCAAAACGAATTCTTTTTCGATTACGCTCAAATTTCACACGAATATACTTATCCTTAAAAATAAAATTCTGTGAAAAAATCATTACAATCGTATAATTCATGTAGGTGTTATAAGTCGAAGAAATAAATAAAAATAAAAAATCAAAATTGCAATTATTATGAGAAATAATTTTTGATTATGCTCAAATTTCACACTAATATGTCAATTCATAAAATTAAGGTTTTGTGAAAAAATCATTACAATAGGATAAAGCATGTAGGTGTTATTCGTCGAAGAAATGTTAAAAATCGAAAAAAATCGTAAAATTGCAATTTTCATGAGAAATTATTTTTCGATTGTGCTAAATTTTTACAAGAATATATAAATTCATAAAATTAAGGGTCTGTGAAAAAATCATTACAATTGGATAAAGCATGTAGGTGTTATATATTGGATATTGGATATTGCTTAACGTCATAAGTCGAAGAAATTTTAAAAAAATCGAAAAAAATCGTAAAATTGCGATTTTAATGAGAAATAATTTTTAGATTGTTCTCAAAAACGTGTCAGTTCTAAGTTCAGAGATTTCGAAGGTCTCCATAAAATTTTATCGTAATCGGAGTATCGGTTTAGCCGGAATCGTGTTAACAAACAGCAAAAAAAAAAAAAAAAAACATTCCGGATTTTTTTTATCCGGTGTAGTGAAATGGAATCTTCGCTTCGCTCATCCAATAAACGTTGCCTTGTCGACTTTTTTAAAGGTGTGTATTTAATACTTCAAGTCTTCGATTTATCCTCATGCCGGTATATTTATTTTATCTAACGTAGCATTAGCAACGTAGCAACATTACAATTTAAAATTTCAACTTTAAGGGGAGTCTGTGTGTAGGTATCTCCAAAAAGTGATTTTCAAATTTTATTACAAAATTTATAATGCTTATTTCTGTGTTAAATGCCACTTCTTTGTAAGAAATTTGACTGACCGTTAAAATTTTGTGAATTTTTTTGCATATAACGTTGTGCGGTGAATTACTCATCAGCTGTACAGTATGACACTCAAAAATCTCTAACATTCCTGAAAAATTTTGCCACTTATATCTTTTTATTTGTTTATTTTTTATATTTTTTATTTTTTCGGGGGGAGGGGGGAGTATATTTTAAATCCATCCAGCATCCATATTATCTGTCATATAGAGTTGGGCTGTTTTGTACAATGTTTTATCATAAAACAAGCAGGTGAAAGCATAATTATATTAACTTTAAAGCTGTTTTTTTTCAAATATAAAAAAATTAGCAGTTAAGCCCCCTTTTCTCAAGATCTATTGGACCAATTTAGATAAAAATTTCAGGATATATCAACCATAGCTGCATACAAGACCCCTAGCAGAATAAAGTAATTTAGATGGATAGTTTTTAAAATGTTGAAAAGATAATCGAAAAAAAAAAAAAAAAAAATTAAGTGATGTTTTAATTTTGTTGTTATTTTTAATCTAGCTGTTAAGTGTGCATGGTAGGGTTATTACAAAACATGATACTTATAATTCACAAAAAAAACTGAGAAAGATTGCTTGATTGGTTTAGCATATAACGGGGCATGAAGTCATCAAATTTAACATTGTAGGTATAGCACATAGACCTCCCCAAGTTACTCACTGTAGAGTCAAAGCGAGGAGATTAACAAATCATTCACCAGAATGTATTCTTGGTACACAGAATGATTATAATGTCTGCTTGTCAATTGATTATATTCTGGCAATAGGATTGATTACTTTCATTGAAGGTCGGATATCAAACATGCATTGTGTTCCTTGTATACCTGATGCTGATAATAAATCTACATCTACATCTACATCTATTGAGTGGTGACAAGGGCAGAGCATGGGGGAAGTTTCGCTCGTCGCCGGCGAGAGCTCGCCTCGAGTTTTGTAGCGTCCGCGTAAAATACTCCCCCAACAGCTGCTGTTTGCGTGATGTACTTTTTTAATTTCTCGCCTTTTACGATTAGTATAGCCATCTATGCTAAATTCTACCCAAAGCTCAACCAAGGGAATGTTTCGATACGTCACACTATGCCAGTAGGCATAACTAAAACGTCGAACAAAATGTTTTAAATTAGAAGATGAAAACGAAAGTTCTGTGTCCTGGCTCTTTATTATTAATGGTGTAAAACGTGTTTCAGAGCCTGGAACAGCCTTAGTTAATCAATATTGTCACCTTTCAGGGACCTTACGATATCGTGATAGAGCAAGTCTACCTGTGTGAAGACCAGGGAACAGGGCAGACCAACTTCAGCATATCCTTGTACCTGGGTCCACCAGACGCTGCAAGGAAGAGGCCTAGGTGGCACAGGGGAGGCTTCTCCTGGCCGTTCACCAAGGAACAGACGGACACCATGGAGGCAAGTGCTCGTTATAAGTTATAATCTATTTACTGCCTTTGACAGGTACATTGAACGAGTGACTTTATAAGATGCAAGTTTCACACTATAAAGTGAAATAACTTTATACAAAGAATTTTAATTTTGCTTATCACTTTATTGTCGGTAAAACTCAAGACTCATCATTAATAAAACACAACGTTACATAATAATACATGTTTTAATTAGAATTGAATAAGATTATTGCAATTTTTTTTTAAATTTGCATGCCAAACATTTATTATGTTATATGGCAGAAAAATGGCCTGTGATGGGAGTAACCTTTACAAAAAGAAGGCTAATAATAACATAGTACATACTAAATTTTAAACTAAAATTTAAAAAAAAACTAAATTATAAAACTAAAATTAAGATAATATGTAATAAAGTACTTTAACAACATAAAGACAATGAAATAATGTACACAAAATTAAATATAATTTATAACGTGAATATTGATATTAAACATGGTTTTGAAGTTTTCAAATTATCATTGCTTTCATAATAATATGTTATAATATGTTATGCCTTAACACAAAGATGACTAAATTACGTATTAAATTGTTGAAAACTAATTGTTGTTGGCAGGTTCATTGTGAATTTTACCAGAGGAAATCAAACAACTACCTTCTCATGCTCAAACACCAAGAAGACTTCTGCTCAGCGGTTACGACCATTGTAAAGGAATTTTACAAAAGTCTGCAAGAGGCTCTCGGTTTGACTCCGGAAGGATGTTACATACCTCAGGTTAGATGACTTTTTATTGGCGTAGTCCATTTTATTTTAATACGTTCAAAATAATTTTTGTTACTTCATGTCAGGTGTTTCATGTTCAATATGTTTAATTTAAAATTAATGCCTATTAATTCGGTTTCAGGGTAACTATACATTCAACGACTGGGAGATTCCGTTTCGCGTTCCCACTCCGATGCTAGAATATGGTGCTTATAAGTTTGTATTTAATTATTTGGTTAACAAGAAGGAGTTCGGATGTCTCACAATTCTGGCTGACATTAAGCCAAAATATTAGAAATATTGCTATCAATTTATTTTTCGTATGTCTCAAATCAAAATGTAATTTTTTAGTGTATTATACTAATTATTAACATAAATTTAATGCTGTTGTTGTTCTATTGAATTTTGTTTTACCCTTCCCTTGAAAATGGAAACCTAGTTTTCTGAAACGTTGGGAATGAAATAAGTTTTCTATAAAATACTGTGCTTGATATTTGCCGTAAAGATCGTCATAACATTTAACCATGGATCACGAAAGCTTGACTAAACATATTTTTAAAATATATATATTATATATTAGTATTTTAGACAGAAATTAAAAAAGTGACCACACCACCTAAAGTACTAACATATCAGCTTCATAGTCGCCTACTATAAAACCAAGGTTAAACATGATATATACACACGTTATTAACAATGTTTAAACAGACCAAGAATTAGACCGAATGAAATCGGTGGCTGCATAGCTCAGTTGGTAAGAGCATGGCCCGGACGGCTAAGGTCCCGTGGCTCGATCCCCGGTGTAGTCACGTTTTTAATTTCTGTCTTAAAGGGGTATTTAACCGCTAAACTAAAAAAATATATTTCATTTAAGGCTAACTAGTAATGAATTTAACAATTAACAGAAAAATTATTGGGGCCACCATGACCTCCCAAAAAATTGGCAAACATGACATATTTCGGGCCAGGTCCCATCACCATAAATCTCCCATAAGAAATAACATGGGGACGGTCTTTATGCCCCGTGACCTTGGAGGATTTTGATCCAAAAAAATATTGGCCATTATTTACGTACTCTACAGCCTTTTCTGTAAATTCTCTATATTTTTTTTGTAATTTGGGCAAGTAGTTCGGTCAAAATATGCTTATTAACAAGATGGGGTGTGATTTTAGAATGCATATTTTTGCGTGTTTGAGGGCATATTTGGGCACAGTTTCAGGACACGATGTAAAAAATGAGCATTTTAGATTGGTACTATTCTCTAGTATCTATGTGGACCAAAAAAGAAGCAGGCTGAAGCCGATTTAAGAAATTTTCCAAAACACCAATTTTTGCAAATTTCTGGATCAAAATAATGAAAAAATTCTTGTTAAATCACAGTTACAAGATATAAATTTTTAAACTGTCATTTTAGTGTAGTATTGTGCTATAGATCATGTGGTAAAAAATAATTTTTTGACTTAATAGCCTCTTTAAATACTAACATATCGACGTCATAGTCGCTTATATAAAACCAAAGTTATATAAGATATAAGAAATTATATTTTGTTGACCATGTATTTTATCTCTGCGTATTGTATTGGTGTTTTTATGCAATGTTATTGTTTATGCTATCATTGTCTTAGTTATACTTGAATGAATTACTATGTGCTGCAAATAAATTGTTATTGAACGAAAACAGTTGTATTATGATGTCCACGGTATTGCAAGATCTATGTGAGAATTTCCAAATTTTAACCATAACCTCTGAGAATGAAATAAAGGCATCAAATAATTTTTGTGGGAAGCCTTCCCAGGTTGTGATTCATGCATCTCTTGAGGTGTCTAACTAAGTATGTTGCGGATAAGACAATTGTGAAGGGGTGTGCTTCATTCAGATTTAACAATACAACGTTTCAATGAAATTAAGTGGGAGACTCGGAGAGTGATGGCATTGTATTGTGCGCACTGCATTCTCTCAGCCTGGTTGCAACAGTAGATATGACACCATCAAACGCAGTTTCACGACCATACATACATCTATTGGGAAATGTTCAGCTTCGTGGAATGCGGCATAGAGCGACCTGAATCAGCACCGATCATCAAAGATTTGCTTGGACACCAGCTTGCTTAGCTTTCAGGATTCAACACGTCAGGATTCGTTAATTAATAAGTAGCTTTCTCAACTCATTAATCACGCTAGCTTAAGGTAGCTTTAGAACTAAAGACTTCTATAAGCGAATCAGAATAGAACAACCTGACTGAACATTGTTTAAGTTTGAAACCATCATAATGTGGTACTTGATCGTCGTCATGAAAAAAACGATTGTTACTCTAGCCATCTATTACCTGCACTCTTTTTCTATCAAATCCAAACCGAAAAGTATTCATTTGACCAAGTAAAACAGTCTTCATAAGATCAGTACAGGAAATGTTCCTTGCCCTGAAATTAGCGAGGCCATTTTAAGCTGCCAGTTCCCACCTAGCCTTAATAGTTTAGGAGGTTGCCAGCGAATGTGTTAAGGAAATTAAAGCGGTCACATAACGCGATGACGGACATCAATTGAAGTATCAACACACAAGCTTCCATGCAATTCTAATGGGGTATTCACCCGCTAAGCCCAAAAAATATATTTCATTCATGCTAGCTAGTTCTGAATTTACAGAGTAACGATGACCGGGACCTTAAAGGGGCTAAAAACCCCCAAAAAATATTTTTACCCACGTGATCTATAGCACAATACTACACTTAAATGACCGTTCAAAAAATGATATCTTGTAACTATTTAACACGAATTTTTTTTATTTTTTTGATCCAGAAATTGGCGAAAATTGGTGTTTTGGAAAATTTCCTAAATAGGCTTTAACCTGCTTCTTTTTTGGTCCACATAGATACTAGAGCGTATTACCAATCTAGAATGCCCCTTTATGACATCGTGTCTTGAAACTGTGCCCAAATATACCTTCAAACACGCAAAAATATGCATTCCAAAATCATACCCCATCTTGGTAATCAGCATATTTTGACCGAACTACTTGCCCAAATTACAAAACAAAATATAATGAATTTACAGAAAAGGCTGTCGAGTACGTAACTAATAGCCAATATTTTTTTGAATCAAAATCCTCCAAGGTCACGGGGCATAAAGATCGTCCCCATGTTATTTCCTATGGGAGATTTTTGCCGATGGGACCTAGCTCGAAAAATGTCATGTTTGACCATGGAGTTATAAAATTAATAGTCTTTTGGGAGGTCATGGTGGCCCCAATAATTTTTATGAAATTGCTTAATTCATTACTCGTTAGCCTGAATGAAATATATTTTTTGAGTTTAGCGGTTAAATACCCCTTTAATGGATTTTGGTTAAATAAAATATTGGTCATCATTGACGTATATTACAAACTTTTCTTTAAATACGTTTCGTTTTTTGTAATTTGGGCAATGGAGGCGTTTATTACAAAAACAGCTCATGTCTAGAATTACAGATTTCTGACCCCACAATAGAAAAATTCGCTTTTTTTACTGGAAATAATTCTCATCATCAAAGATTTCACAAAAATAACCTGTCACAAGTTTAGGCATAAAAAACAATTTTTGTTCAAAATCAAACAAAGTCCATTTTTTGTTTAGCTTTAAATGCGGTGCATTTAGGTGATAGCTGTCCAGCTTTTCTATGTTGGAACTATATACATATCCTATATATCCTATAGAACATATTGACATAGTAGAAATTAAAACTTTCATCAAGATACACGGTTAAAACAAAAAATAAGAATTTGAATACATTAATTTCGGATGGTAGAAGTTTAATTGATCTCCTGCAAAATGTGTTTTTTTGGATATTAGCTTTTTTTTTTAATAAAAACGCCTCAATTGGTTTGGTCAATATATGCTGATTACCAAGAAAGGGTGTGATTTCAACATGCCTATTTTTGGGTATTTGTATGTTTATTTGTGCACATATTAAAGATACCATTTCATTTAGGCGCGAAAAAGGATTGGTACTTTATTCTCTAAAATATTTGTGAAACAAAAATTAAACAAGTAAAAGATGATTTGAAAAATTCACCAATACGAAAATTTCATTATCAAAATGCTAAAATATTCGTGTAAAATCACCGAGTTACGCGTTCAATTTTTGTGTGGCTCGTTGGTCTTTTGTGTGGCTCGTTGGTCTTGTTGTGTGGCTCGTTGGTCTTGTTGTGTGGCTCGTTGGTCTTGTTGTTAGCGTATCTGCTTCCAATGCAGAAGGTCCAGGGGTCGATTCCCGCTAAAGTCAGAAGTTTTTTAACTTCTGATTTGGACTTAAGTCCATCAGTTCTTGTCTTAGGAGTTTGTAAACGGTGACTTTGGAGCCGTCCTAGCAACGAAGCACATAATAAATTTCAGAGTAGTTCTGAATCGGCCTTGTTGATTCTGGCGTTGATTCGCGGGTGTTCGCACTGTCCCATACCACTGATTGCTATATTTCCTATTAAAAATATCGATCTTTGGTTGGTTATCGCTCACGTCGTCGATTGCGTCGGGGCCTACAGGGTTGGCTGGTCGCTTTGATTTAAAGTCCCCCACTGAAAATCAGTTATATAACTGAGTGGGCAGACTCTAAATAAAATTTATTTATTTATTTATTTTATTTATATACTTATGTAAACGGTAATTTTTGTGTAGTGTGTGTAAAGTCAAGCAGCAACATGGGATGGTCAAGCTTCAATGGATACCGGGAAATAGTCACAGAGTTCCGCAGTGATTTACATGTCTATTAAAATGTGTTGCTGCATGTTTCAAACCAGTCGCTACTCACAGGTCAGGAAACGAATAAATTAACTCGGTAAGATTTTTAAGCGAGCGAAGCGAGCGTTTCCATTTGACTCTACCGGAAAAAAGTCACTGTTTTTTTTGTATGTCTCGCCATAACGTTCGAACGGAGGTTCGGATCGAGTTGAAATTTGGACCATCCGCAAGCTTCGATCTGGATTGAATGTCATTAAATTTGTGGCAAAATCGTTCATAAAGTTACAAAGTTACATTAAAGTTAATCGAAAGTTTTTTTTTAAACTAAACGGCGACAAAATCTGAGGCAGACAAATCATTAAGAATGTCCGCCCGGTCACGAATATGTTAATTTTATTTTGATCCGATAAGAAGTGTAGATGGAAATTACATTTGAACAAAAGTAACGTTGCCATGACAACGAAAAGTCGCGCGAGGTTTCTGGCCACTATGCACTGCCACCTAGAAGTAATCAAAATACTACCGAGGAAGCAGTGTATTAATTGTTACCAAAGAGTTAAAATAGTTTTTCCCAAGGAAATGATAACAAGGTCCTCTAGATGGAGGTGGATTTAAATTTTATCCACAAAGTAAAGGTTTAACCACGGGTTTACCTAAATACCTTGGCAATAATAAATAATATTGGAAACATGGCCCTGTGGACAGCGAACGTCGCAAATTTTAAAATTAAAAAAAATCTGCAATGTGGGTCTAGCTATAGCACGTGCTCGCTTATTAACGCGTCCAACTGAGCGTTTCCTAGTACTTAACATAGTGATTTCAAATAGTAAAATATGTATATTGCATTATATTATTGTACCTTTATTTTAAACGAAATAGGGTACGTTCCGAATGATGCTCCCACGCGCCCACAAAACCCAGACATGCCCAAGATGCCCGAGGTTTAACATTGGGCGTTACGGGTGTTGTGATGGCGGCGGTGTTTACGGAATGCTTTGGGCACGCCCAAGCTGCAAGTTAGCATCATACGGAACGTACCCATAGTAACATATTGATTTGTTGAAGATTTAATATTTTTGATATGCCTATAGGAAAATATATATATTGTGTTTGAACTGGGTAAAGTAATGGATTAAAACACAAGTCATAATGGAATGTATATTTTATTAGATTGGTGAAAGAAATAACTCACACGAGAAAAACGGCAATTGATTCCAAACAAATGCTTAGCAACCCTTAGCAACTGATAAACAATACAAAGATTAATTTACAAGAGAAAAAAATTAATATAAACAAAGAGCCAGTGCCTACTGGATTATTTTAAAGGAACAGCACACTGAACAATGTAGATTTTAATAGCAATTAACCAATCCCATAAAAGAGAATAAACGTGAAATATTCCCATTTCTCTTTAAGTTTACACTTTATATTTTATAATATTATGATGTTTGAAATTGACTGCACGATTATTTTTCTGACATCTGCATTGCTTGTGATCGTTGGAGCTGGAACTATTGCGTTTTTTTGGCCTACTGGACATTTCCAAGTAGGAAACTAAAATTTGGACTTCGGCTTCACATCGGCTAGGGCTTCAACACATGCAACAAGTTTAGTTCCAAGCAAGATGCGAATCACAGCCTTGTACGATCCATACTCCAGAACTGGATTGGGGAAAACGATATCGGGTTTCCAGTTATCAAATGTGTAGTTGCCCTGGACAAAAGAACACACAGCCTTGTTATATTAAATAATCATATAAGTTTATACATCCTGCAAGATTGACAAGAAATCACATTCTCTTCAAAATTCCATGTATTAGTGTTAATGTTAAAAGATTCCCAAAAACCGATTTCAAGACACAAACAAAATATTTGTTAGCAATAATCCACAGACATTAGCATCAAATACACTTCAAATACGTAGATGAGTGAGCGAGTCATGTGTTGTGTACCCAGTAACATTCCATTTTCTCCCCCTACCTAAGGCTGGATCCAGCATGGATCTTTCCTCCCTAGCCTATCATAGGCCAGAGTGAAGCATTAAGGCCTTACAGTTGACGCGCCCTTAGACCAACAAACTGACAACCCTATAAAAAATAATTTATTGGATGAGCGTAGCGAGCGAAGCGAAGATCCACTACACTGGAGAAAAAAATCCAGAATGTTTTTTCCCTGTATTATTGTGTGTCTGTTAGCACGATTCCGGCTAAACCGATACATTAATTGCGATGAAATTTAATGGAGGCCTTCGAAATTTCTAAACCAAGAACTGCCACGTTTTTGAGCGCAATCAAAAAATTATTTCTCATGAAAATCGCAATTTTACGATTTTTTACGATTTTTAAAACATTTCTTCTACTTATAACACCTACATGCTTTATCCGAAACTAATGATTTTTTCACAGAACCCTAATTTTATGAATTTATATATACCTGTGAAATTCGAGCGCAATCAAAAAAATTTTTTCATGAAAATTGCAATTTTACGATTTTTTAGATTTTTTAAAACTTTCTTTAACTTATAACACCTGCATGCTTTATCCGATTGTAATGATTTTTCACAGAACGCTTATTTTATAAATTTATACGTTCGTGTGAAATTTGAGCGCAATCAAAAAATAATTTTTCATGAAAATCACAATTTTACGATTTTTTTTATTTTTTAAACATTCTTTGACTTATAACACATACATGCTTTATCCGACTGTAATGATTTTTTCACAGAACCATAATATTATGAATTATAATATTGGTCTGAAATTTGAAAGCAATCAAAAAAAATTTCCATGAAAATCGTAATTTTACGTTTTTTTATTTTTTTATTTTACATTTCTTCGACTTATAACACCTACATGCTTTATCCGATTGTAACGATTTTTATACAGAACCTTAATTTTAAAAATTTATATATTGATGTGAAATTTGAGCGCAATCGAAAAATAATTTCTTATGAAAATCGCAATTTTACGCTTTGTTTCGTTAAAAAAATTACACTTATCCAACAACGCGCCTGAAAAAGCGTTTGCGAAGCTTCCTAGTATATAACAATCACCTTTAGCGCAAGTGGTTCCGGGTACTCAACACATGACTCGCTCTTTCGTCTAACAACGACTTCGGCGTTTTCCTAGTTTAGTTGGCAAAGGCGCCTTTTTACCTGGAATGTGGGAGAACCGGGTATAAACAACGTTTGGGTTAGATTTTGTTATTTTAAGATTAAATTATTCTGGAAAATAAAGAACATGTTTTGAAATTCATGTACAATACTCTGGAAAACATAGACAGTACGAAGTACCTGTAAAGCTTGCAAGGTTGACTCAATCTCCCAGCAAAGTTTGGGTAACTTTGAGCGTGAATGATTTGATACACCTTGGTCACTGCATGTATGCATGCGTAAGCATAACCATTGTCGTTAAATAAAATCCTACACATTTTAATCATATTTTTAAATTTATTATTATTTCTTGTGGGTTTAAATAGCAACGTTTTTTTTATCATTTTGTTAGTATTTCTCAGTTAACTGGTCACAAAATAACGTCTGTTTAAAATTTCAGCTCAATCTGTTTGGCCGTTCAGCCAAATGGGACCAAAACGACGAACATTCCTTTTTAGAGACAAATTATCACGATAAAAACCCGTTCCACTCGCGTTGTAACACTTATTCGCTGCGCTCTCTCGTCGAACGAGTCTTCACTCATTGAACACAATTCTGCATACAAGTTCAGCAACATGATAATCTAAATAGCCTATTAACATTAATTTCACTAGGCTTTGTCTTTCTTCCCCGTACGTCACCCCTTACGTCCCTCCCTTCGTCTCGATTAGCCAAAATGGATATATGAGACGTTAAGCAATATCCAATTAATAAATAAATAAACTTTACCTCTATATACTTTGTTTCTGTGTATGTCCTACACAATTTTGTATTTGTGTTAAGAAATCGTATTTAGAGTCTACCCACACAGTCACATAACTGATTTTTAGTAGAAAACATTTCATTTTTAATTAAGACCAAACCTTCCCGGTAAACACCAACTCCGTCGACGACAATGACAATAATTACATGTTTTTCCTTCTATTTTAGTTAAATTTGGTTATCCAATTCACTTGAATTGTAATTTGTTATTGTTTAATATCAAGTATACTTGAAAATAATATTTGCATTATTTAAAACGTATCAAATGTGTTTTTTGTAAGTTTCTTTCCTGCACATGCGATCTTGATGAAAATTAGAGGGGACCTTCCAAAGTTTGAACTTAGATCTTAACTTTTTTGGGTACAATCGAAGAATTATTTCTCATAAATATCGTACTTAAACAATTTTTCCTATTTTTAGTGCGATATTTTCGTAATATTTGGGCCGATTCTGACCAAACTGGTGGGCTACAACGTTCATACTTTACATAGACTTTAAGGTAATGGTAATGTTGTGCCCTTTGAAAGAAAAAGTTAAAAGAATATATCCAAATATCATATAAATAAAGGTTTAAATATAAGCCTTCTACAGGCGTAGAAATAACAAGCACAGAAACTGACAATAATCACCTACAATGCGTCATGAACCACCCTTGTCTTTGGGCTACGAGATATTTTACATACTATTGTTAATTGGTACAACCATAGCAATAAATACTACTTTAAATTTTTTTTCATAATTTAACAAAAATAATTTTGCAACGCAACTTGAAAAAGTAATGAGATCCCACGCATACATAAACTTACCAATCATTGGACAGAAATAGTCAACCAAAATAGCTCATCCATTAAAGCGACTAGAAAAGCGTTTGCGAAGCGTCCTAGTTTATTCTTACTTCGTGTTGGCTGAAACTATTGCAAAAGGAAAAGAAAGACAAAAACTTACTGGTGGTATATCACACACGCCGGCAGTCTTTATGCCCATCTCCTCCTTGAGAGCATTAATCACTTCCTTGGCGTAGTCCTCTGTACTCTTGCAGGCCTCTCCGTCAAACTTGTACATTAGCAGGTAGTCGTTGTTCTTCCGCTGGAAGAACTCGTCTTCGATCTGGAATAATCACAAGAAGATTACTTGTTTTTTCTGTCACTGGAACTGCTAACATCGAAGTTTACCAGCAAATTGTTTTTTGTCTGTTTTTTTGTATTTATTTGCAACAGTATACTAATTCCACATTGGCAAATTCAATAGGGCAAGAATAAAACAGAATGATATAGAGAATTTAATATGTATATGCGAATGAATTAGAACAAATTAGAACATACTCAAAGCAAGTACAAGTGCCCATTACACATAAATAATGAAAAAATATTAAGTTTAGATTCTAAAATGTTACACTTATACTATAAGCATTAATATACAGTGATTATCTGACGACTAGTTATCATATCATTACAAGTTATGTTAGTGATTAAATAGCATGAAAATGCGATCTCGGATTATTTTAGTGCAATACCAGGTTAAGTCAATGTCAATAGATTTAGATAAGTCGATTCTGTTGATTACTGAAAATGAAGATAAGTTTATTCTGGACCTTTGTGTTTTGAAAGGTAAATGTGTGTCTAGACCTACGAATGGGAACATTAAGGTAAATTTTGTACAGAATGCTATCGCAATCGATGGAGTCGTTAACAATATTTTTAAATAGAATCTCAACACTTGCTTGAAATAAATAAAATATTAAAATATATTTGTATTAAGAGTCTACCCACTCAGTCATATAACTGATTTTCAGTGGAGGACAGTAAACCAAAGCGACCAAGCCAACGCTGTAGGCCCCGACGCAATCGACGGTTGTGCGATAACCAACCAAATATCGATATAATATTTTAATAGGAAATATAGCAATCAGTGCGAACACCCGCGGATCAACGTCAGAATCAACAAGGCCGATTCAGAACAATTCTGAATTTTTTATTTTCTTCGTTGCTAGGATGGCTCTAAAGTCACCGTTTACAAATTCCTAAGAAAAGAACTAATGGACTTAAGTCCAATTTAGATGTTAAAAAACTTATTTCTTTAGCTGGAGTCGAAAACTGTACTTCCTGCATTTTAAGTAGAGACTCTAGCCACAAGACCAACGAGCCACACAATTTCTTATCTACATTCGAGGGTTTTTATATTGAACTGATGATAAAGGGAGGGGTTATCATCTCTGTGATAATCCCGCCCTTTTCGAACACAGATCCATTAATTAAATTTATTCTGCAGACACTCAATGTTGTTCACCCATGTAATGTAGTGAGGGTTCCATATCGAACTGGGATATTAAACATTGGATCTAATAAGTGACTTGTAAACATGGCAAAGTGTCAAATTTGAGAATGTCGAGCAATTTCGCTTGATAAAACCTAACATGTTTAATGTTTTATTTCAAATTGAATTATATGATTGTTTAAACAGCACGATGATACTAACAAACCAAGATCCTTCACTTTGAACACCCTTGTTAAAGGTAAATTGTTTAAGCTCTAGTTGAAATCAAAACTTGGTGTTTTTCTTGTTGAAAAGGTCATGATTTGACTGTTTGCTATGTTTAGATTCAGGCGCCACCTGTCACACCACTTGCTTAGGACGTTTAGCTCCGCTTGAAGTCTAAACAATCAAACAAGCTCGTAATTACCTGGGGTATTTTAGCATCATCTGCAAATAGTAGTGATAGTGAATTACTCAAATGGGATGGAATGTCATAAACATATAGAGCAAGCAGAAGGGGTCCTAAGATTGACCCCTGGGGCACGCCAGAGGTTACGGGTGCAGGTGAAGACGAACAACTGTCGATGACGACAGATTGAGTACGATTTGTCAAATAATCATTTAAAAAATAGTACATGTTACCAAATTAAAAGTAGATAATGTCTAATGATGAACCAACAATCCCTCATACTTACAACTAAGGCATTAAATTCTTCCTTACTGAATGGGAAGGACATATCCATACCAAATAGTTGAGTCTTCTTTCCATTTAGTTTGACAAATTTAGTGCGAGTCACCAAGTTCAACATGTCTTCTCCTTTAGGTGCACAGTTTGTGATTTGGTTGACAAAGATATCGAAAGGACCCTGAGAAAGAAGCAATCACCAGCATATTCAGATCGCTTATGAGAATAACAAAATAAAGTAGGGATACACCTGTATATTACGTTTTCATAACTTATCTCTAATTGCAACTAGGAATCTGGTGCCTATGGTTAGGAACAACCATCTGGCATCTGTCTTATGGTGGACAATAAGATTTGAAACAATGTAAGTTTAGCTAGGAATTATGTAATTATCAAACATAAAGACAGCAAATATTTAAACATTGATCTCTCCGAAGATGCAATATTATGGGGGTTAATATTTAACAAGTAATTTAATATCAAATCTTACCATGTTAACCCCGAGCGAGTGTGCATCGCTGAACAGCATAGCAACGAATATGAAAACTTGGGCGCTCTTCATTCTGATTGGTTACAGCTGCAAACATGAAGAACTTGCAGAATGCTTGGGTAGGGATCTGTCCTGGGTATTTATAGTAACCAATCGCCTTGTATTATGATGGATATTCCCTTATTAGCACTCTGCCATTCGCCTAATCAATCATATAACAAAATGATAATATACATCAACAATATGAACTTCCCGAGTGAAATCATAACATTATTCCGTTGAATCTTAATTCAATAATGTCGGTGATATTTGTATTAGAATGTGCTACATTGATTGTAATTCTTACCGAGGCTTTTCATCAATAGTATTTGAATATCCTTCGTTAAAGTTTTTCAGCCAGTAATGTGTTAGATATCCTGGTTTGAACATGTCACGTTGGAAATATATTCATTGAACGGTGAGATTTACATCCCACTTCAGCAACGTCCTCGATGTTTTATACATTAACTAAACAGGATGAATAAAAACATATTTGATTATGATGAATTGATGTGATGTGTGATTGTGCTTCAACATTCCTCACGAGATGCGTTTCCGTCTGTTATTGTTGGTTGATACACATACAATATTATCCACTGTGGTTTTTGATAGTATCGTCGTTGTCGTCGGGGTCGTCGGCTAGGGTAGGCGGGGGGGAGGGAGCCCTCAGGACCAATGCCAGAGATGGAGATTATTTCATACAGATTCCACGATATTTCGAAACACACCATAGGTGCATGCTGAGCTAAGTGTTTGGTTATAGCCAATATTCACACTCGTATTTCTTATCGCTAGGTAGCTCATGTGGAACGGGCATTGCGCATGCGCAGCATGTGGTACGTTCAAGACTGCGATATCGTCGGGCGATTCCCGCCACAGGCAATCCTGAATGAAAGTATTGTCAAACTTTCTTAAGATAGCCTTGGGCAAATACTTTTTAAATCTTGGGGTAGAAATGTACATTTATCAAATAACTGTATTACACAATATTCACGTTAACATTATCTAAACTTGATTGCGTTAAATTCTATTTATATGTTTGGTGGAGTTGCCGGGTAGAAATGTTCTTATTTTATATTTTCATGTTATGCATCTATTTTGTTATTTGTAAATATACAAAAAAGACAAACTTAGTGTTTTTCTCGGCAAAAACGTTGCGAGAGTGTGACATTCAGCGTGTGAACAATGAAACCAGTAAAGGTGATAGAAACCCAAAGGTGATACTCTCTTAAAGTTAGTAGAACATGTGCCATTTTCAGGTGTTAACCTTAATTCCAACTTGAATTAGTCTAGTCATATAGATACATTGTGTTCAATTGTCATCAAATTGTTTTGCTTTACGGCGTCTTAGAAGTGTTATTACCTTTGATGCACTTTTAATGTTACACTTTGCAATCGCTTATTCTCGCATTGGATACGTAATATTTTAGTCTGGGGCAGTAGTGTCGCAGAAAAAAGGGATAATGTTATGCAGAATCGAATTATGAGAATACTACTTAGTTTAAACTCGTTATTATTATTGTTAGTATTTATTTGCAAGCCTTATTTTATAAATTATAATAATTTAACTGTCTCATGTATCAACATACATAACTGTTTAATTTTTTTAAAGAAAAGTTAACGTTGTTTTACCATGACAGTACTATTTAAACTCCATGGTTTTACGAGTGTCAATCAAATACATGATAACAATACCAAAAAACACGTAAATTATTGTTATCAGTGCAAAGTTTCCTTGACTCTCTGTAAGAAGTGATTAAACTATTGTATCCATCTGTACAAGGTTTTACCACCAAAAATCAAACCAATTAATAATTTGGTAAGTTGTAAAAGACCTAAAAACGCTTTTTACTTATTATTGTTTCACTCAAATACAGCATTGCTGCCATTTTACATTGAGGTACTTGGATAATAAATTAAAAATATTATAAAAATATAAAACGTAATTAAAAAAGTAGAACATAAACAGTTCAGTGAACATACAGTTAGTAAACACTTACAATAACTTAGTCTATAAATCAATAGTTAATAACATATTAAGATTTTGTACAATGAATTATCTATACGTTGATGAATTTATGCACAAATGGTTTTTATTCAGTGCAAGAGTATTTATAATTTTTTAACCCTGTCTTATAAGGGAGGTTATGATACATCATGATGTTTTATTTTAATGTTTTGTTTTTAGTGCTGTAATGATTTCATACATTTGTAAAAATGTAAAAATAATCGATAAAAATATGAATAGATCTTGGCTAGGGAGGAAAGACACATGCTGGATCCAGCTTTAGGTAAATGGAAATGGAATGTTACCGGGTACCCAGCACATGGCTCACACACTCGTCTATCAAAGACTTTTTCGTTTTTCTAGTTCTTATAAATATAACTGCTATTGTTGATAACGATAGAGCGCTCATCGTCCTTGCTTTAGTTATGAATTTATCGATGAATGCGTTTCCGCCAGTCGTTGTTCGTAACATTCACATTGAATATTGTCTACTCTGTGTCCTCGATCGTATATTGCACATGTCATGTGGACGTTGTCGTGGGACACTTTCAAGAGAAATATTCATAGAGAGACTTCTTATTGATTTGTAAATAACAATTTAAACTTGAAGATAAAAACCATCATGCAGATATCTGTCATTATACAATAAAAAGCTTTCAATTAGATCTTCATTTCTGTCTTTTAGTTTTGGTTTACAAGCGTCGGCCACCTTCGAAAGGTAAATGAAGAGAAAAAGGAATATGTGCAACCGAGACAAAGAATTTATCTTTTATTGCGGGCTCGTTACCGTTGTTGGGTGGGGGTGGGGGTGGGGGTGGGGTGGTACTATTAACCTCTAGGCCGCTATGATAAAAACTCAATGTTTATAACGTATGAAGATAGCAGACTTCACCGCCCATTATACTACACATTAAATACTAAAAATTAGATATAATTTTAATCTGTTGTCTTCATAGTTCAACTGGTAGAGGGTTTGCCCGGGCACCGGAGTTCCCAGGTTCAATCACCGGTGGACGAACTTTTGTAATGTCTGACAATAGATGATTTGGTTTCGCCATTTTGGATTTCTTTTGATTCAAGCCGCCATTACTAGTGTGCACTTTAACGACGAACGTGTACATCTAATGGCTCTTGTCTCTAATTTTCCATTTTAAAACTTAAATCGAGTTATTTTTCCAAAAAAATTAGCCATTTAATTTTGAAAATGTACAACGCTGTGTATGGACTATGGATGCTCAAAAAGTGATGGGATTCTCAAGAATGCTATAAGAAAACTTATTGTGATATTCTTGGTGACATTCATGAAGATGCGCAGTCGTACTGCATTTCCCTTTATTTCGAATTCCTCTAAACAAACATCCTGCTTGCAAAGAATAGAACATTGAGTTAACTAGGAAGGATTTTTTTCCAAAATACATTTTGAGATAACTAAAGGTGTTGGCCTTCACATATAGGTCAAGTGGAAGTCGAGAGGTATAAGAGGAGCCTACGCCTAGCCTAGCCCTAGGTAAAGGTAAGGCCAGGCCTATCCTTTAATTATAGGCCTAGCCAAGGCCTTGCTTCAACTTGGTCCTAGGTATGATGAGTTTGTTTGTGGCCCAAGTAACTCTCTTGCCTTGTCTTAATGTGGGCCAACCAGGCAGAGACTGAGCATTTTTAAATAGTTATTTTGCATTTAATTTAAATTATTGAAGCAGATTTGATAAGTTAATATTATAGCATATTATAACTTTATCATAAACTTTTACAAAATATATTATCTGCTTCATTGTAAGACTGACATAAAATCACCATTTACACATATCCAAAACAGGTATTGATGTTTTTGAGTCAACGTTAAAACTTACAAAACTTCCTCCTGATACAAGCAAAAACAAATTGAGTCTTACACACAAGACCGATGAGATGAGCCTTAACAACATATTTCATGAAAACTCAAGTACACCATTACAACTCTAATGGGGCGGAGTGGAGAGAGACTGGTGAAAATATTACATTTTGTATATATATTTATTTAATTTCCAATTGTAACATACATTTTTACGGTGCTATGTAACATGCCTAATTTATAACTAATTTACGCTTTCCTGCGAAATAATGCCTACTCAGGTAAGCACCTTGTCCAGTCGGCTGGTAGAGATGCGAATTATCTACATAGAAATTATCTATGTTTTAGAGGTAATTAATAAATGAATAAATTTATTATATAATATTTTGCAATAGGAAAACTCATTTATTTAATTAGAAATCAATCGAGAAATTAAATAATTTATCACATCAGGGTAACAAACCCTTGTTTCCAGTACCAGATGGGTGGTTTTAACGATTAAATAAAAAATAATATTCTCACATGCAGGCAAACCTGTCCTCCAACTAACACAGATGGGTGCTCTAACGATTAAACATAAAGAAAAATGATTATATAACACATCTCTAGTAAACAGTGATTTTTCTGCTAAAACTCTAATTTACTACTGTGCATGTATAAATCAAACATCCACATACAAATAAATTATAGACATCATGATTCAAATAAAAAATAATACACACCATACCAAAGATAATAACTGCATTAGGTAATAATTAAAATAATGTATAACACTGATTTAATCAGTATATTTTATGATAAACTATTGTTATTTTTATAAACTATAAACTATTTATAACACTGGAATTGATATCACGGTGTAGATTGAAAATAACAACTTGTTTCTTATCTTAATCTATTATAATTCAATTATGTATTATTAGAATTTACATTTCCAAGTAGGAAGCTAGGTTTACTTCGGCTTTATGTCGGCCAGTCCTTCAACACATGCAACAAGTTTTTCACCCAGCATGATGCGAATCACAAGCTTGTACGCTCCATACTCCATGTACGGATTGGGGAATTTGATATCGGGATTCCAGTTCTCGAATGAGTAGTTGCCCTAAACAGAAGAACACACAGCCTTGTTATATTAATGAACATAATATAAATTTATACATCCCTGCAAGATTGACACAAAATCACGTTCTCTTCAGAATCCCATGTTTTCGTATTGATGTTAAAACATTTCCCATAAACCGATTTTAAAAACCTCCAACAAATTTGTTAGCAATGATCCACAAAAATTAGCATCACACATACTAGAAAAACGCCAAAGTCGTTGTTAGACGAGTTGAGTTTGCTAAGTCGCGTTTATACCCGGAATGTGACCCCGGTCCCGGTCGGGATTGATTTTTTTATTTCTGGATTGAATTAAACAAATTATAGAACATGTTTAAAATGCACACTACACTAAAGAAAACATAGCCTCGACGAAAAGAGTAATGATTGCAAGGTTTATTCAATGTCACAAGCGAAATTTCGGAGAACTTAAACCGCGCAAGATTCGGTAAACCTTGGTAACTGTAATGCATTTACCGCCTTATATTCGGAAAAATAACAAAACTATTGTCGTTATATTAAATTTTACACATTTTCAGCCTATTTTCAAATTATTATTTCCTGTAGGTTTAAATCACAATGGATTTTGCAGATTTAGAAAGCAGTTCTCAGTTAACTCGTACCGAATGTCTGTTTAAAATATCAACTCAATAAGTCCAGTGGTTAGTCTGTTTCCTATTTTCATCGCACAGACATAGTCACAATGAGTTCCGCTTGAATTCCGTTGTTAGACAAAGTCACTTTGATCCCTCGTCCTATTACTAGAAAAACATCAAATTCGTTATTAGACGAGTGAGCGAGCCATGTGTTGAGTACCCGGGAACATTCCATTTTCTCCCCTACCCAAGACTGGAACCTGCATGGTTCTTTCCTCCCTAGAGGGTGTATAAAAAACAATATAGAAAGTTGACAATAATCAACTTCAATGCGTACAAAAAGCAAGTCTTTGGGAATCGAGATATTTCACGTTCTTTTGTTAACTGGTATTACCATAACAATTAATAATTTTTGTATTAAAATTATCCTAATTTAAACAAAAATAAATTTGCATTGCAACTTGAAAAAGTAATGAGATCCCACGCATACAAAAACTTAATAATCATTGGACAGAAATGTTAACCAAAAACGCTCATCCATCAACGCGACTGGAAAAGCGTTCGCAAAGCGGCCTAGTTTATTGTTACTACTTGTTGTCTGAAACCTTTGCCAAAGGAAAAGAAAGAGAAATACTTACTGGTGGTAAATCACACACGCCGGGAGTGTCTATGCCCATCTCCTCCTTTATGGATTGGACCACCACCCTGGCGTACTCTTCTGCAGCCTGGCAGGCCCCTGCATCGAACTTGTACGTCAGCAGGTAGTCGTTGTTCTTGCGCATGAAGAACTCTTCGTGGAGCTGGATGAATCACAAGAAGATTATTTGTTTTTGTTGTCACAGGCACTGCTAACATCAAAGTTTACAGTAAAGTTTGTTTGTATGTTGTATTTATTTGCACCAGTAATATACGTACCACAATGGCAAATACATTATGGCAAGAATAATACAGAATATAGAGAACAATACAAATATAGCATGTAGATGCAAATGAAGTAGAACTAGATTATGTACAAATTAGAACAGCTCATAGCAAGTACAAGTGCCCATTACATATAAATAAAAAATAAAAATATCAAGTTTAGGTTACAGAAATGTAACACACATTCATTGATTAAAGAATGCTATCTTTAATCAGGCCTTCTTTAATCAATGACAAACTATTTGCATTATTAAACAGCAATGATCTGACGACTAATTATGATATCATTACAAAACAAGTTATGTTGGTGATTACTTAGCAAGAAAATGCGATCTTTGATTATTTTAGTGGAATACCATGTTAAGTAAATGACAATAGATTTAGATAATTCGATTCTGCTGATTGTTGAAAATGTAGATTAGTTTTTTCTGGAATTACAAACAATACAATCAAACAAGCTCCTAATTACCTTAACACCATATGCAAATAGTAGTGAAAGTGAATTACTCAAATGAGATGGAATGTCATAAACAAGGGGTCCTAAGATTGATCCCTGGGGCACGCCAGAGGTTAAGGGTGCATGTGAAGAAGAACAACTGTCGATAACAACAGATTGTGTACGATTTGTCAAATAATCATTTAAAAAATAGTACATGTTACCAAATTATTGTTAATTTGATAATGTCGTATGATGAACCAACAAACCCTCATACTTACAACCATGGCATCAAGTTCTTCCTTACTGAATGGTAAGGACATTTCCATGCCAAACAGTTGAGTCTTCTTGCCTTCTATTTTGACAAATTTAGTGTGAGTCACTAAGTTCAACATGTCTTCTCCTTCAGGTGCACAGTTTGTGATTTGGTGGACGACTATATCGAAAGGGCCCTGAGAAAGAAGCAATCACCAGCATATTAAGAAAAAAACGTTTGTTAGGGACGAATGTACCAACAAATAATAATTGTCATCTATAGCGGATACTTTGGATGAGCTTAAACAAACATAAATATCTCTTGGTCGAAAAACATTCCGACTGTGGAGCTGGATTGGATAACAAGGTTATTATTATAACTCCTCGTTCAGACCACGGTTTGACCTCTCCCTAAAGTTCTGCGATGTTTTAAGGTTGTGATCAATGGTTATGCGCAGGGTGCGAACAGAGAACATTTCAAAATTTTAAATTAAAAATCTCTTTCCCATGCTTTGGGAATAATTATTACAAACGAAACAATTGGTGGCATTTTTATGGCCAGTTACTTATAAATTAAACTATATCTTGATAATTTGGTCCGATCACACCAAACACAATATTTTACCACAGCATAGTCTACTATATAAGTTTTAATGTTAGTAGAGTTCATAATAATATTTTAAACAATTTAGTGGATAAACTCTTTATTTTATTATAATAAATAACAACGTTTCGGAAATGACTGAAACTTTTTCCCTCTTCAGGTTTCTTGTGAAAAACAAAAAATCATATCATCAAAGGTATATCAAAACAAACAATGACAATAGCCAAGGTCGATAAAGTTTAACATTTCACACATGGAAGTTGACAAAAAACAAGGTGATACAAACAAAAAGGCTATTTCTTTGTATTTACCAAAGGAATCCAAATAGGGGAAAATAGGTACTCGCCTGGCTTATACAAGTGTCTTTTGATGTAATCAAAGCTGCCTCTTTATTTTTTTTCATAAATTCGACTTTCTACAATCTAGGCGTTTACTTAAAGAGCCATGTTGGAAAAAAGAAAAATGAAAGAGGCAGCTTTGATAACATTAAAAGACACTTGTATAAGCCAGCCGAGTACCTATTGTCCCCCATGTAGATTCCTTTGGTTTTTGTTTGTCACCTTGTTTTTTTGTCAACTTCCATGTGTGAAATGTTAAACTTTATCGACCTTGGCTATTGTCTTTGTTTGTTTTGATATACTTTTGTTGATATGATTTTTTGTTTTTCACAAGAAACCTGAATACGGAAATAGTTTCAGTCTCTTCCGAAACGTTGTTATTTATATAATAAAATAAAGAGTTTATCCACTAAAGTGTTTTAAATATAGTCTAATATAGTGCAAACCACCGCTCGCTAGGATAAGCAGTCTTTGTCAAATCAAACCCTCACCTCTTCAAATTAAACTCAACGATTCATGACCATGATACACGATCGCAATCAAAAATTCATGTCCCAACTCATATACAACGCGTTTTCTCAAAGGACCTCATTACAATGTCTAACAATCTTCAATCATATACCCCCAGAAATTAAAATATACAATCCCTAGACTCTTTTAAATATACATTGAATCATTTCTTATAAAGCGTTGCTTCTACACCATCAATGAATACCTTCATCCAGCTGACGTTTAACTTAATCTTGTGCCCGAAAATATAATAACCCCCCATAGCTTTTACACTCAACTTTCCTTCCACACTCCTGAAACTACTATGTAGTTTCATGATATAATTAATAAAATAACAATTCAATAAAAAAATAAGTATTATGTATAAAATAGAAGGAAAGATATTATGAAATTATGAAATGTATATTTTTAATGTATATTTTTTTAAATTGTTACAATTATGTATTACTCTCCATAGGCTAGGCTATTCACTTTCTCTAAAAAGAGTTATACTTATGCAATGTATGAGTCAAGGTGAATAAAGTTATAGTAAAGTATAGTAAAGTAGTTAGATAGTTAGCTAGTAAGTTAGTTAGTTACTTAGTTAGTTAGTTAGTTAGAGGGGTTTTAGGACAGACAACAGTAAATAAACTAGTCACGAAGGACTAGGACCACCTGCTATGTTTATTGTTTATCATACCAAAATTAACAGTAATTACTTACATCTACTTTATACAGATGTGTATTACATTAAAGGACATAGGCACATTGCTTTAAAATTGTAAATAATTATATTTTTTGTACAGAAAACGATAATAATAAATGACTATTATACCTCCGTTTTTGCATCCGCACTAACGTTGTTTGTCGACAACGTTGTAACGTTATCATAACTCACCTAATATTGCAACTTTGTATCTGCTGCCTAAGTCAATCGGCTAGGAACAACCATCTGGTATCTGTCATATGGTGGACAATAAGATTTGAAACAATGAACGTTTAGCAAGGAATGATGTAATTAATTATTAAACATAAAGACAGCAAATATTTAAACATTGATCTCTCCGAAAGGGCAATATTATATTAAAATGAGGGTAAATATTTCAAAACTAAGTTAATACCAAACCTTACCATATTAGCCCCGAGTGAGTGTGCATCGCTGAACAGCATAGCAATGAATATGAAAACTTGGGCGCTCTTCATTCTGATTGGTTACAGCTGCAAAGATGAAGAACTTGCAGAATGCTTGGGTAGGGATCTGTTCTGGGTATTTATAGCAACCAATCACCTTGAACTATATTGGATATACTTTTTTAGAGCTTTTCCATTTGCTTAGTCAATCAAACAAACGATAATATAGGTCAACAATATCAACTTCCCGAGTAAAATGATAACGTTATGCCGTAAAATCTAAACTCAATAATGTCGGTTATATTTGTATAAGAATTTTTCTATATTGATTGTAATTCTTACCAAGGCTTTTTTTTAGCCATTAATGTGTTAGATATCCTGGTTTGAACATGTAATGTTGGAAATTTATTCAATGAACGAGGTGATATTTGCCTCCCACTCCAACAACGTCCTTAATTATATCAACTTAAACAGGATGAATAAAAACATATTAGATTGTAATGAATTCATACGATGAATGGTTGATCGCGATTGTACTTTCTTTAATTCAATAATCATCACGAGATGCATTTCCGTCTGTTATTGTTCGTTTATACACAAAGAATATTATCCACTGTACCCCTATTTCTTTGATATCGTCGTTGTCGTTGGGGTCGAAAGCTAGGGTAGGGGAAGGGGGAGGAGTATTTGAAGGCAAATGCCAGATATCACCTTTAGTTTCAGGGAGATTATTTTTTACAGATTCCACGATATTTCGAAACACGCCATAGGTTGATGCTGAGCCGAGTGTTTGGTTATAGCCAATATTCACACTCGTATTTCTTATCGCTAGATAGCTCATGTGGAACGCATGCGCAGCATGTAGAACGTTCAAGACTGCGATATCGTCGGGCGATTCCCGCCACAGGCAATCCTGAATGAAAGTATTGTCAAATTTAGATAGCCTTGGGCATTATTTACCTGAATCTAGTGAGACACCTTTAAAAGGGACTTAAATATTGTCGTTAGAGATGTTTTAATTGTTCGTAAATCGTAGAACGGGATCTAGCCAACGAAATCAGCTCTGATGGTTACATTACCTGAACTTGATTCCGTTATATTCTAATTTCAAAGTTGGTGAAGGTGTCGGGGAGAAATATCTGTATTTAAAATTATTATTACTCACCTGTAATTACATTATCTAAATTACATAGGATACATACTTTTTTTAATCTTGGGGTAGAAATGTCCATTTTATAAATAAATTTATTACACAATTCGTTGTTAATTTTCTTAACTCGATTGCGTTAAATACTCTATTTAAGTTTGGTGGAGGTTCCGGGAAAAAAAGGAAAAGAAAAACGAAAACGCCAAAGTCGTTGCTAGACGAGTGAGCCATGTGTTGAGTACCCGGTAACATTCCCTTTCTTCCCCCTACCTAAGGTCTCTCTAGCCTATTGTAGGCTAGAGTGGCGCATTATAACCTTACAATTGACGCGCCCTCGTACCAACTAAACTTAAAAACCCTATTATTTATAACAATATAATTATCAAAATTAAATGCAAATTTTCCCGCGTACTCAACACTTGACTCGCTCACTCGTCTAACAACGACTTTGGCGTTTTCTTAGTCTAGTTGTCTAGGCGCCTGTAAACCAGGTATGTGAGCTAATCTAGTGAATTACCGTGATATCCCATTCAGCGAATCATGTCTTGTACTGGAAAAAGGTACATTATTCCAAGTTATCATTTTTGGACGTAAATGCATTCACAGTCGTTATTCTATCATACATAAGTCAAATTTACCGTAATCCGTCATAAACAAAAAATGGTAAAATAGCAGATTGTCATAGCGTTTGGTGGAATTGGCGGGTAGAGTGAGAAAAGTTTTAACTCCATAAGAATAGCATTGTTGGTGGAGGTGCCGGGTAGAGCGAGAAAAGTTGAAACTCCATAAGAATAGCATTGTTGGTGGAGGTGCCGGGTCCTTACATATTAATTTTATTATTTTTACGTTGTACATCCAGTTTTATTACGGAGGGCGGTATTATTGCTGTGGTTTTTTGTTAAGTATATCGTAGGCGTCGGTTTATCAATTGTGTTTGAAATTTTATGAAGGTCAGTGTACTATAAGCAACAAATCGCATCTCAGTACCTGCACTTGCTCTACATACTAGGAAAACGCCAAAGTCGTTTTTAGACGAGTGAGTGAGCCATGTGTTGAGTACCCGGTAACTTTCCTCTCCTCCCTCCCTCAATCCAACATGGGTCTTTCCTCCCCATGCAAACATGATTTGTTAAGGCTATTCGACCGCGTTTTTTCTACTTTCCAAAATATACTACCAAGTCAAAATATAGTAAATGGCTTTAAAACCTGGCTCTTTTAGAAAATCAAAACTATTTTTTCAATTTTTTTGATCCGGTACACGGCCGATATCGCCACCTCAAAATAATTTCAAACTTCAATTCGCCAAAGCAAACCATTCAACGTAGGGTGTTGTGTTTTTGTGACATTCATTTTCAACTGGTTTACTAGAGGCTGAATGAGATATTTTTTAATTTTTACAATTGTGTTTCCCACGAAATTTTTCGTTTGGCGGTAAAAATCGGTACAAAATATGTTTTTTGTTTTTTTAAATTGTTAATCAACGCGTGTTCTCCTGTTGACTAATAACTAACCCTGTAGAATGTTGATGTTTAAACCTGCATTGATTGAAATCAATACTCAATCATGAAATAATATTGAATGAGTTTTCAGCTTTCATGACAACTATGCACTTTATGAAATGAAATGGGAATATAAAGAAGCATTTCAGAGGGAGTATTCGATATAATCGTTTAACAGCACGTTGCTCTTACTGAAGCCGAACATCTTTAAAAGGCAATACAAGTTTGAGTAATTGAGTTAGATCAGTAAGAACATGAAAGTAAATTTGGGGTTTATTGATCTTCTTAACAAATTCTAAATACGTAAAAAATTAATACATTTTTGTTTGTTTTCTTAAATCAATTTATGACTTGAAGTAGCCTTGGCGACTTAGCAATAAATTTAAAATTAACAATTTTAAGTATCATAAATATGTGAGTTAAATTTGGTGATAAATTTTAAACCCAGTGAAACGATGCTTGTCTCGTCTTGGGAAAGAGGGTATTTGATGATTGAAGGGGTGTTTGAGTATTTGATGAAACATTTTCTTAGCTCCCCACCCCCTACACTACCGCTCAACCAACGCACTTTTAATCTCCCCCAAATTTTCCTACGTTGGTGTTGTTGAGTCCGCGTGTTCGTCTGCGGTCGAAACAGACAGCATAGGCCACTCTGTGTTCAAACATTATCTTTCATGTGGGTTTCAATCAACTATTGCATAATCTCTTTTCAACCGTTCTATCACGTCACTACAGGAACCGGAAACTTTCAACAATGCTACTCCATCCTTGCATTGCGCGCCTCGTGTAGCCTATACACCTAACAAACGCAGCGACTTTATTACGTGAATATGATACTGAATATGATTCTTCTATAGAACTAATTTTTCAACGATGTTTTGTACGAGGCACTGAAATAAACCTCTTCATGTCAACTTCAAAATGTTTTCAGTAGACTCAAGTCGAAACAGATCAGACGCCACAAGGGCGTTCTAGCAACTCGCTGAGCATGGAAATATTATGACAGATATTCTAATTTCATTCTTCTCTTTCAGAGCTCGTACGCGTGTATTACATCGTATCAAACCTTGACCAGACTTACGTTGTCGTCTATATGAATCATCTAAAAGTTGCTCTAAATCCTTCATTTTCATCTATCACCACCCTCGTCGCTAGAGTTGAGACGCTCCCGATTACGATCGGGGTTCGATACCCCTGAGATGGATGTTTTAGTTTCTGTTTTGATTTCCATATCTAGGGCGACGGTCGTTCGCCCGCAGCCAAGCGCACGCGATTTCTAGTAGGCGATGACTAACTTGACCCTGTTTACTCCTACCCGAGTTGGGGGGTTTTCAGCTATCTGCACACGCCGTCCCGAAAGATTTACAATCTTGAAACTCGGTATATGTGCTGATATGTGGTCCATGACATACAAAAAAAATCAGCCCGATCCGATAACCCGTTCTGAGTTAAAAAATCTTGTTAAAATCGACGAAAACCTTCCGTCAGGCTGGGTGGGAGGGTGGGTGGGTGGCTAGCTAGCTAGGGATTCTGACAGAAAGGAATAAGAGCCTACAGAGAAAACGGTACATCTTAGAACTATGAAACTTGGACCACACTTAGATGTACCTCAGACTAACATACTTCCGCCAAGAGGCAAGCAATATTCCACCCCCAACACCCCCTAAATCATCCCCTAAAATTGGAATAATTTGTAACTCTAACCCAAAATTGAATTTTTTTTCTAATTAGTTATTAAAATTATGTTCCAATGTGTTTTAACCCAATCGGCCTATTCTCATTATAAAAACCACATTTTGTCAAACCCCATCCCTAATAGTTTATATTATTTTTATCTTTATTTCCAGCATTCTCCATGAAGGCACCTAATGAGTTATCATCATGAAATTTGGCATGATAGTACATAATAATATGAAAAATAATTCGCAGAGAGGCAAGCTATATTCCACCCCCAAAACCCCCTAAATAATCCCCTAAAATTGGAATAATTCATAGCTCTTACCTAAAATTTATTTTTCATTCAAATTTGTTATGAAAATTATGTTTTAATGTGTTTTAACCCAAACGGTCTATTCTCATTTCCTAAACCACATTTTTTCAAACCCCATCCCTTATAGTTTATGTAATTTTTACTTTGATTTCCAGCATTCACCATGAAGGCACCTACACTTTGTCTCACCATATCCTGAGCCCGGCGTTTTGTGGGTTCAAAGAGCGTATCACAGTTTGACAGCTGAATTGGACTTCGTAGAGCAGTAAAGTACAGTCACGTCCAGTGCGACCTTGACCCTATATCCTGTATGGCGATGATATTGATGGAGCGAGTGTAATTGAAACGTTGATCTTGCGCGGCATTATTGTAATGTAGGCGCAGCAAGAAGAGTAAACCACTAAACCCAGGCCTACATACAAGTGGTTTTCGATACTCAGGAGGTTGCAACCAACTTGCATCGGATGTGATTGTACTTTGTTATTAAGGAAAGGCCCATCCTTCCCGTCAATTTCGGACGGGATTACAACATTTTATAATAGAGCAAGCGATATACTAGTTTCTTTGAACCCTAAAACGCCGGGCTCGGGATATGGTGAGACAAACAGTAATGAGTTATCAGCATGAAATTTGGCATGATGGTACATAATAATATGAAAAATAATCCGCCGAGAGGCAAGCGATATTCCACCACAACACCCCCTAAATCATCCCCTATTAGAATAATTCATAGCTCTAACCCCAAAATTGAATTTTTATTCAAATTAGTTATTTCTTATTAGAATTATGTTTTAATGTGTTTTAACAAATCGGCCTATTCTCATTTCCTAAACCACATTTTTCAACCCCCATCCCTAATAGTTTATATTATTTTTATCTTGATTTCCAGTATTCACCATGAAGACACCGAATGAGTTATCAGCATGAAATTTGGCATGGTGGTACATAATAATATGAAACATAATAATCCGCCGGGAGGCAAGCGATATTTCACCCCCACTGTTCCCTACCACCCTTAACTTTGGGAAAAACGTAAGGTCGTATTTAATACAATTTGAATATTTTAATTGCTGATTAAAATTATGCGTCAATGTGTTATAGTCCGGTCAACAAATCATTCACACAAAAACCCAAGACGACATTAACCACAGGAAATTTAATAAAAACATTGTATATTGCCAACTACAGATTGTTGGATGAGCGTAGCGAGCGAAGCGAAGATTCCATTTCACTACACTGGAGAAAAAAATCCGGAATGTTTTTTTTTTCTTTTTTTTTTTTTTTTTTTTTTTTTTTTTGTATTTTTGTCTGTTTGTTAGCACGATTCCGGCTAAACCGATACTCCGATTGCGATGAAATTTTATGGAGGTCTTCGAAATCTTTGAACTTAGAACTGCCACGTTTTTGAGCACAATCGAAAAAAAATTTCTCATGAAAATCGCAATTTTACGTTTTTTTTTTGATTTTTTAACAATTTCTTCGACTTACAACACCTACATGCTTTGTCCGATTGTAATGATTTTTTCACAGAACCTTTATTTTATGAATTGATATATTCGTGTAAAATTTGAGCGTTATCAAAAAAATATTTTTTACGAAAATCGCAATTTTACGACTTTTTTCAATTTTTAAAATTTCTCCAGCTTATAACACCTACATGCTTTATCCGATTGTAATGATTTTTTTACAGAACCTTAATATTATGAATTAATATATTCGTGTAAAATTTGTGCGCAATCGAATAATTATTTCTTATGAAAATTTCAATATTACGATTTTTTCCTTTTTTTAAATTACGAATCATTAAAAAAAATTAAAATTTAAGTTAATTTTTTATTAAATTAAATTTAATTTTTTATTAAATTTAATTTAATTTTAAAAATATCTTCAACTTAGTAATGATTTTTTCACAGAACAACAGTAAATCCGCATAACACATGGCAGCTCAATGCACCAATTACGCTCATCCAACAACGCGGCGGAACTTAAGCGTTTTCCTAGTAAACAAAACCTAAATATGGTAGCTTTTGTTTCTAGACAATCTGTTTTGAAGGCACTGTAGCCACCTTTTCACGTATGTCACATA
This sequence comes from Sweltsa coloradensis, assembly GCA_024449915.1. Classification (NCBI taxonomy): domain Eukaryota; kingdom Metazoa; phylum Arthropoda; class Insecta; order Plecoptera; family Chloroperlidae; genus Sweltsa; species Sweltsa coloradensis. The sequence continues at coordinate 205,106 of JAMZAV010000678.1, read as the reverse complement.
ATTTTCACGCCTTGATATGAAACAAACAATAAAAAGATGTGATATCCACCCCAAATACAAAAAATTGTAAAAAAAAAAAAAAAACGGCAGCCAAGCTCTCCTTCAAAAGTCTTCGGCTGTTAATGCTGTGAGATATAGAAGTTGAGCCAAGCATTTCATTCTTTCTCCCTAGTTTCGCATTGAAAAGAAGTAAGATAGTTTCGCCTGTTGACGAGCGCCAAGCCAACTATTTTCGTGGTAAAGAAGTAAAAATTTTAAACTCAAAATCATAAAAAAAAAACTTACTTGGACGTTGACTTTTTAGAGTTCTCGTAATGAACCAAATTCAATGGCCAAGTAATTTTTTTTATGATTTTGAGTCCAAAATAATTAGATCCTTAAGCATTATAAAGTATTTTGTGATATTCAATTTTTTTATCTACAACAAACCAAATGTAATTAATTTGTTAAAACAATAATATGATGATTAACTAATGTAATATACCGGTTACGCTGTGAATTCACTTTGTATAAGTAAAATCATACAGAATATATTTAATTGGATGAGCGTAGCGAGCGTAACGAGAGAAGCGAAGATTCCATTTCACTACACTGGAGAAAAAAATCCGGAATGTTTTTTTTCTTTTTTTCTTTCTTTTTTTTGTATTTTTGTTTGTTTGTTTGCACGATTCCGGCTAAACCGATACCTTGATTGCAATGAAATTTTATGGAGGCCTTCGAAATCTTTGAACTTAGAACTGCCACGTTTTTGAGCACAATCGGAAAATTATTTCTCATGAAAATTGCAATTTTACGATTGTTTCGATATTCTTCGACTTATAACACCTACATGCTTTGTCCGATTGTAATGATTTTTTCACAGAACCCTTATTTCCAAAATTGATATATTCATGTGAAATTTGAGCGTTATCAAAAAACTATTTTTTACGAAAATCGCAATTTTACGACTTTTTTCGATTTTTTAAATTTCTTCGGCTTATAACACCTACATGCTTTATCCGATTGTAATGATTTTTTCACAGAACCTTAATTTCATAAATTTATATATTCTTGTGAAATTTGAGTGCAATCAAAAAATTAGTTCTTGTAATAATCGCAATTTTACGATTTTTTTCGATTTTTAAAATTTCTTCGACGAAAAAAAACCTACATGCTTTATTCAATTGTAATGATTATTTCATATAACCTCTATTTTATGAATTAGTATATGCTTGTGAAATTTGAGCGTAATCGTAAAATTATTTCTTACGAAAATCTCTATTTTACGCTTTTTTTCATCTTAAAAAAATTACGCTCATCCAACAACGCGCCTGAAAAAGCGTTTGCGAAGCTTCCTAGTTAATAATATTAAAGAATTGAAATTAAGTTTACCCGACCTGTGACCCAACCCGTGTGTTCCACCGAACGTCGTCTAGAGCTAGCCTTCCATCATCATTACCACTCTATATAACTCTCTCTCAAGAGATCAGGCCATGTATCAGTCAAATGCATAAAAATACTCTACTCTATTCTACTCATAGCCTATGAACATTGAACACCCCACCCTGTCATTTGTACTGCTTTTTTCCAGATCCACTGTGTGCATCACAGGCCCGTGTTCAAAAATTAAAATTAAAAATTAGCAACGAATAACAAAAATAAGCTAAAATATGCCTATATTAAAGCATAACATTAACCTACATTTACCAAAAATACACTCAAACGTTTTTTGTATTTCCTCTGGAAAGATCTACTCAATGATATAAAAAAATCTTCTAAGTTAGACAAAAAATAACAGACCCAATATATTTCATTTGACTTGAAAAAGTAAAAATTCAAACCAATCTCTAGTAAAGACGCAAGCTAGCTATTGTTTTGTACATGTTGGTCTTCCAAATCCAAGTGTAAACTCTTAAGTGGAAAATGATACGTTTATAATTGTGTAGAAAACTCTTTTGCAGTTGGACTGGTGACATTGAAGAAAAATGGTACTCAGCCGTAGCTGCGAGTCACACCATGGTGAGACCATCTAGAGGGACCTGTCCACCAGGGCTGAACCATTCGGCGAGGCTGGACTGGTCCTCCTAGACCCGTCTCTTCTTAGCTGCGGGTGGAAGGCACCTCTACCCGTGGTTGTCGTCAGATCGATTGATCTTCTCTTCCTGTCGATCTGTCTTCCGTTGAAGGGGGGACCGAAGCTGGAGATAGGCCTGACGTGTTTGTCTGAGCGGTCGGGCAGAAACTTGAGTTGGTTCCGAACTTCGGGGTGAGTTTAGAGCTCTATAAAACGAGCGAGAAAGATGGATTATGTGCTCCTGCAACAGGGGGATGTGGCGTCTTGGTGCAGGAGGTGAATGGGGGTTAACTTAGGAGAGTGAGTTATTATGCGTATGGCTCGATTTTGGAGTTTTTGAAGACGGTCAATGTGGGTTTTGGCTGCGCCACCCCAGATAGGGTGATGATGTGGTGATCTAAGTTAATTTATATCTAAGGTATAACCGATAGGGTTTCTAGTTTAGTTGGTATAAGGGCGCGTCAACTGTAAGGCCATAACGCGCCACTGTAGCCTATAATACGCTAGGGAGGAAAGACCCATCCAGCCTTATGTAGGGGGAGGAAAGGGAATGTTACCGGGTACGTAGTACATGGCTCGCTCACTCGTCTAGCAACCACTTGGGTGTTTTCCTAGTTATGTATAATAAATATGTATGATTATTAAGGATGAAGACTAAATATCAGTTGAAAAATAAACAAAACGTATAGTTGTTGCGATAAGAATTTATTATATACTCATTTGACATGAATTAGAAACGAGAGTGTTTTTTACCACTTAAATATCACATGCAGCAGTTTCTTTCTGCGTCCAGTCTATATATTAATTAGTTAGTTACTATATCGGCCTACATTAATTTACATATGCATTTCACTTTTTGAACCTTGTAACGGCCATAAGTATTAACTAAAAGGGAGGGGGTGGATTGGCCGATTTATCTACAGTCGCCATTATAATAAATGCTTATGACCATTAAAAGTTTCAAAAAGTAAAATCCACATTTATATTAATGTAGGCCGATATGGTAGCTAACTAATTAATAAATTGACTCAACGCAGAAAGAAAATGCTGCATGTGATATTCAAGTGGAAAAAAACACTCTTATATGGCTCATTCATGTCAAATGGCAATAATATTATTAGTAATGTAAATAATTTAGATCTAGGCTTATTATGGCTTTAGTTAGGAAAAGGATAGACATTTTTTAACAAAGAAAGAAAGAAAGAAATATTTTAGCCAATCCTTTCAAGCTGTAGCCGATGAAGTCACAGAGAAAGTATGGGCTGTACGGCTGTACCTAAGCAAGCGTTTCAGTCACCATAGCCGATTAAGCATGTAATGAATATACGGAATGTTTTTTCATGTCCCCCAACGATATGTTTTACACTGTGAGTATGCTTTGTACTAAAATACATTACTGGTGTGCCGGTACCCGAAATTTTGGGTATTTGGGGGTAGACATGTACATCTATCAAGGTTCTGTATAAGACTCTGCAAGACTTACAAAAAAAGTTAAAATGTAGAGACAATAAATCGAAGTTTCGCTGGAATTGAACCCTTTGGAAAAGAATGGGGTATATACTAGGGAAACGCCATAGGTCGTGTATTGTGTACCCGGAAACATTCCATTTCCTCCCCATTCTTAAGGCTGGATCCAGCATGGGTCTTCCTCTCTAGCCTATCATAGGCTAGAGTGGCGCATTGTGGCCTTACAGTTGACGCGCCCCTGTACCACGACTTCACTCAAAAAAATTTACCTTATATATAAATCAACTTAAATGCAAATGTTCCGGGTACTCAACACACGACTCGCTCACTCGTCCAACAACGACTTTGGCGTTTTCCTAGTCTAGTTTGGAAAGGCTGAATGTGGGATACCCGTGTTCAAACAACGGTCTGGTTTGATTTTTTTATTTCTGGATTGTATTAAAAAATTATAGAACGTGTTTTGAAATGCACATACAGTACTATGGAAAACATAGCCAGTACAAAATACGAGTAACGATTTCAAGGTTTACTCAATCTCCGAGCGAAACTTTGTGTAACCTTGAGCGTGCAAGATTCGGTACACCTTGGTCACCGCCTGACTGACATTAAAAAATGATTCGCTAAAAGTGATTTTTCATGAATAAAAGCATTGCCGTTGAATTAAATCCTCCAAATTTCAGCCTATATTTCAATTTAATATTTTCTACCGTTAGCTGCCCCCAGACGTTCAAACATTTCGTACAAGTTGCTTGACAACAGCCGTTTGACAAGCATGCTACTCCCCACACATGAACCGATGTGCGTGGACACAGCGGGGGGGTTACATCTGGCCAACCTCTAGGACACCCTCATTAGAGGCCATTCCTTGCGTTCGGAAGTACGCAAAAAAGAATGTCTCCTTCATTATCCAAGCATAAAGTTGCGTGTGCTATTGTTGGTGGCACAAACCTTCTCCCTGAAGACGTGACTAATGATCTCTTTTCGTACGAAATGTTTGAGTAGCCCCCCAGACATTCAAACATGCTGTCAAGCGCGGTCAAAATATCAAAACTGTTTGAAAACTACGATTTGCTTGACAACACGCTGACACGCCCCCCCACACGTTCCAACTTGCTGTCAAACACGATGTTGTCAAGCAACTTTTACGAAATGTTTGAACGTGTGGGGGCCGCTTAAAGCCTATCAATATTCTCCAACGCCATACGTGGAAAACTTTTGCGTAGTTCAATTCTTTTGTCTGTCTGTGATCGTCCTTGTTCTAGCCTCAGCATCATAGGCCGCCTGTAGTTGATAGATGACATAACTTCCCCATGACATTGAACTTCACATCGCATATCTCCCTTGAAACAGCTATTGTGCCTCATTTTTATCATTTCGTTTAAATGGACTGGAACTTTCAATGAATCAATCATTAGCATCATTATTTCTAATTACCTCGTGTTAACTTTAAGCAACCGTATGAGAGCGGAGCGGAAACGCATTCCTGATGCTCCTATAGAAACTGTGCTATCTATTATTTATACGACGAGAATATCAAGCACGCGAGTGAACCTCTTATCTGGTCACCTAGTTCAAGGTGATTGGTGAATCAAATACGAGCAGGTGACTGAACGTCTTACTTATGGACTTCTTTGTTGCCAAGTCACTGTCAACCAATCAGAATGCGGATCGTCCTGACTTCACTTAGTCTCACTCTTAGTCACCATAATCTTACAAACTATTCACGACCCACGTAAAATCAACAACCAAAGATCTGACATGTATAATGATATTAAATACAATTCAGAAATTACAAAATCCATCCCGATCGGGGTTCGAACCCGAGTCTCCCACATTCCAGGTAGGCGCCTTAGCCAACTAGACCACCGAGACGGTAACTATTTAACTTCTGAATTGTCGGGATGGATTTTGTTATTTCTGAATTGTATTAGTCTACAATTCCAACCACGGGAGTGTTTCCCGACTATCCAAATCGAGAAATATACCCTCGCTCATACCTGCGTAAGGTAATGACATTATAAATAATGTTTGTTTGGTCAGTTTAACAGCAACAGTTTTTCAATGCTTTATTGTTCCATCCATTCAGTTCTATAATGTAACTACAATTCAGAAGTTTAAAGGCGCCTGTCTGGAAAGTGGGAGACTCGGGTTCGAACCCCGATCGGGATGGATTTTTTTATTTCTGAATTGTATTAAATATTAACAATTCCACCTACGGTAGTGTTTCCCGACTATCCTAATCGAAAAATGTATAATGATGTAAAATTTGTTCGATTTATTATATTAAAACAATATATGCGAATAATTTTTGCCAAGCTTTGAAAAGAATGCAGTCCCTTGGCAAAGTGAATTTGTTTTAACAGTGAGTATATGGATAAGGTTCATAAGCTTGCAGTTTGTTTTTAGATTACTACTCTTTTCAGTGTCTAAAGTTTGGAAATATTTTAACGAGTTTTTTGTATTGATAATAAATTCAGATATATCTAGGCAAAGGAATAGGCAAAACACGTTGCAGCTTCTTAACATACACACATCTTGGACGGACTACAACGGCTCCGCTAATCGTAAAAGGCGAGGAAAGAGACGAAACTCTTAGCGCAAACATCAGCTGTTGTAAGTAGTGGTAGGGGAGTATATTAGCTATTCCCTGAAACTAGAGGCTAGCTCTGGTGGTCGTCGTCGGGGGCCTACCCCTTCCCTTGACGACCCCTACGATGACGACAATGTCAACACAACGGTTTCAAAGATGATGACCACCATGACGTGAGATTTGAGACGATGATTATATTGTTTTATTTCGCTACTTAATAAGGAAACATTAATATTTATCATTATTTAGTGAAAAAAGTCATTCACAAAATTTCAGGGTCACTATTTATAGTTCTACTCAATGAAAACTGTAAGGAACAGACTTGTATTGTAAGCGGTAACTATATGTTGAAGTCAACTAAGTACCTAGCTGTAGCTTTTTACTTGTGCAGACTTTCAGGTTTGCGTGTCATAATTGGATGAGCGTAGCGAGCGAAGCGAGTGGAGCGAAGACTTCAATTTCACTGACCCCCCAAAAAATTTAGCTCATGTGTTTTTTTTTTGTTTTTTTTTTGTTTGTTTGTTTGTTTTTTCCGTCTGTTTGTTCGCTCTCTACCGGGCAAACGGCATATGCGATCTTGATAAAAATTTGACAGGACCTTCGAAATCTCTGAACTTAGACTTGCCACGTTTTTGGGTACAATCGAAGAAATATTTCTTATGAATATCGTACTTTTACGATTTTTTTCGATTTTTTGTGCGATATTTTCGTGCTATTTGGGCCAATTCTGACCAAACGGGTAAGGCTACAACGTTCATATTATACATAGACATTAAGGTTATGGTGATGTAGTACATTTTGAAAGAAAAAGTTGAAAAAGTTAGCCAGAATCTATTGAACTAAAGCTTTTAATATAAGTTTTTTGATTTTTTGTGCGATATTTTCGTGCCGTTTGGGCCAATTCTGACCAAACGGGTGGGGCTACAACGTTCATATTATACATGGACATTAAGGTTATGGTGATGTTGTATCTTTTGAAAGAAAAAAGTTGAAAAAGTTAGCCAGAATCCATAGAAATAAAGCTTTTAACATAAGTTTTTTACGGTAAAATAATAACCAATTGACAAGAAACAATAGAGACTTGACAACAATCACCTACAATGCGTAGGCAACAAAACAATTGCAAAAGTAAAGATATCCCACGCAAACTAAAAACTTTAAATAGCTCATCCATCAACGCGGCGGGACTTTAGCGTTTTCCTAGTTACGAGTTATTAGAATTCAATCAACTACCACACGAGACAGATCAGCCATTTTATTTGCGACATGGATTAAATTCTCAAATTTGAGGTACAAAAAAGAACAAAAAAGAAGTAGATTTGTCAATGCACCATCTTTCAGATAAAGACGATACCAAGTAAGAATTTTATAAAACTAAAGTTTATAAAAAGTGTGGTTTTATTGATCAATTCAATATTTGAATTACCATTTTTTTTTCTAGGGATTATCTATTGACCGCAAGCCTGAGCGGAAGTAATTAAAATAAGGTTCTCGCTCATGTAGTGTTGACAAGTTATGTACGGCTTGAGTATACTGCGTGATGAGGATGATATTATTACAGGCAAACAAGCAACTCGATCTCCATTAAATTACTCAGGAATTCATATGATTGAGATGCTTTCACATTTGCGATATTCACAAACAAAACTATCTGAAACAACAAGAAGTGTTTCCCACTTATTAGAAAGAAATCGTAATCACAGCTTCTGAATGCAGACGGATATTCATCACATAATTCACTCCTCACCATCATATTTACACGTCTTTGTTTATTCCTTATTAGCTAATTATACCATTGAATTCTATGACGGGATATTGGAACGAGAAATGCGAGTAGCGCGTGTTGCCCGATCTCAGTCCAAGGTGATCGGTGAGTATAAATACGACCTGGTGACTGAACGTCTTCATCATTAACTTCTTTGCTGCCAAGTCGCTGTCAACCAATCAGAATGCAGTTCGTCCAAGCTCTACTGGGTCTCATAGTTGTTGCCTGGCTGGTTTGTGAGTCGGAGCAGTTTGGAAGGGATAACTCTAAATTGGTAAGTAAGTCTTCTAGTTACCAACAACCAAAGAATGGTTAATCATTATAAAGTATTAAAATAATATTTCCTACAGAGCATCCACTTCGCCAAGAGAGACCAATTGCCAGATCGTTGTAAATGTCAACCTTTTCAATGGGAGAAGGCTACGAATTCAGTGCTCTGCAGATGATTGATTTAATATGATATAGCCATTCTATACGGGTTTGCTTCTCTTATCATTCACTATAGTACATTTATCTGCGATTTGGACACATTGTTCTCTTTGGAGAGCAGAGTTCTTTAGTATGTTAGCTAATTGAATTCTATACAATTTCATATTCCAAGGAGCATCACTCCCGATGATTGACAATAGGATTAGAATGATGTCATAAAAATATTTTATTAATAAAGTCATAAATAAGTTTATCCAATACAATCATGAACTCTCGAAATCATTATTAAAATCCAAATCAAATGCTATTACAAAAATGTATGATTTTTTGCAAGTTTTATTATCCACTTTGAATGAAAAAAATCGGACATAATTTTCGGTTCTTAAGTATTTTATTTATAATATTTTGTATAATGACAAAGTACAGTTTTCAAGTATTTTATTTATATTATTTTGTATTATGACAAAGTACTTAAAAACCGTAAATGGTCTTATGATGTGGGTGTGTGGAGTTTTTTCATTCAAAGTGACCAAAACTCACAAAAAAATCATAGTTTTTGTAATAGCATTTGATTTTGATTTTAATAATGATTTCAAAAGTTAATGATTGTATTGTATAAACTTATTTATGACTTTATTAATAAAAAAATTTTTATGACATCCTAGTCTAATCCTATTGGCAATCATCGGGCGTGTTGCTCCTCGGAATCTGAAATTGTATATATTTCAATCAGCAGACTAACAAAAGAACTCCGATCTCGAATAGAATATTACTCCGCGCGACCCGCCTCTTAATAACTGAGAATGAGCCCCCTCACCCTCTAGTGATTGGCATTTCGACCAATTAACTTCTTTGAGTTCCTACATTATGGCTGTATGATCTGTAACTAACGCATTTTTTTCTCAACTGTTCGTTTTGCTTTTAGTTTATTAATATTAGAACACTCTTTCCAGGGACCCTATAATCTGAAAACTCAGCAACTCTACCAATGTGAGGACCAAGGGACAGAATTGTCCAAGTTGAGAATATCCATGTATCTGGGACCACCGGACGCTGCAAGGAAGAGGCCTAGGTGGCACAGGGGAAGCTTCACCTGGCCGTTCACCAAGGAACAGACGGACACCATGGAGGTAAGTGTTAAGTATTAAGTTAAATGTTTATTAAAGTTGGTATTTTGTTAAGATCAAGCTTATGATTTCAAAGTTACACCTAACATTCACAACATGCCATCACAGTATTTCATTTCATGTCGAATAGTCATAGCTAATTGGGAACCTTAATTCTTATCAATCTGTATCGATTGATTGGTACCTATCGGCGCCACTAGAATTTGGCGAGAGAATCTATTTTATATTTAACTTATTTTCTAAAATCAATTCAAAAATTTCTTAAGGGGGTATTTAACCGCAAAACTCAAAAAATATATTTCATTCAGGCTAACAAGTAATGAATTTAGCATTTAACAGAAAAATTATTGGGGCCAACATGACCTCCCAAAATTGTCAAACATGACCATTTTCGAGCTAGGTCCCATCGGCAAAAATCTCCCATAAGAAATAACATGGGGACGATCTTTATGCCCCGTGACCTTGGAGGATTTTGATCCAAAAAAAATTGGCCATTATTGACTTACTCTACAGCATTTTCTGTATATTCTCTATATTTTGTTTTGTAATTTAGGCTGGTAGTTCGGTCAAAATATGCTGATTACCAAGACGGGGTGTGATTTTGGTTGCATATTTTTGCGTGTTTGAGGGTATATTTGGGCACAGTTTCAAGACACGATGTTATAAAGGGGCATTTTAGATTGGCAATATGCTCTTGTATCTATCTCGATCAAAAAAGAAGCAGGTTAAAGCCGATTAAGAAATTTCCCAAAACACTAATTTTCCCTAATTTATGGAGCAAAAAAATTAAAAAAATTCGTGTTAAATCACAGTCACAAGATATAATTTTTTAAACTGCCATTTTTTGTGCTTTAGTTCATGTGGTAAAAAATATTTTTTTGAGTTAATAGCCCCTTAAATAATTACATTTCACACAATTTTGTAAAATGTCTAACATTTGGGACTAAATTGACAAAGAAATTTGAAGTCTGGTTTATTATTATTATTATTATTTATTTATTCAGCAACAGACATTATAATGAACATGCCGGTCTCCTCTTAACTAATAAATTAGAATAAAAGTGATGTAATGTTTATGCTTTTCACTCTGAGCAGTCTTCGTTGTGTGCAGTTTGCTAAGACGATTAGTGACTCAGGTCTCACGAAGAAAGTGTGTGTATTTGTGTAACCTTGCGTACGTTATACTTTATGGGTCTAGTTTTACTTCTTAACAATGAATTTTTAATATATTTCACCTGTCTATATTATTAAGAAAGATTTGATTCTTGCAATAATTATGATATTATTGTTAAAGTGTTCCTTAACGGTTGGTCTCATCAAATTTATGAAAGTTTCATACAATGCAACTTCCATACAACTAAAATTTTGCACTAAACAAATTGTCATAAAAATAATGATTAACTTCAAGACGCTTAGGAGCTCCGTTTTTATTGAACGGGGGGTGGGGTGATGATGGTCTGATACAGTTATGTTTGCTTCTGTCTGATTCTTCAAGCTTTTCTGCACAACTAGCCACAAGTCAGCACACAGGGTTGCCTGGAGGAAAATGTGGGGGGGGATTCTTTCATTCAACGCGCCTGTTAACGTCATATTGTGTGTTTTGTTGTTGACAGGTTAAAATTGAAGTCTTCTTGTTGAAATCGAACAACTATCTCCTCACTCACCGACACAAAGAAAATTTTTGTACATTACTTACAACTCACTTCGCTTCGTTTTATAAAAGTTTCAAGGCGATCAACGGACTGGACCCAGAGGGCTGTTACATACCTGTGGCAAGTGGTAGCCTAATTTCACTGTAATCTTACTTTTTATTGCACAAAACATTCGAACTCGCTGTGTTAATTCATGACTTGTATCTTAAAGTTAAGTAAATCCCCCACAAATACAAAAATTTGTAAAAAAAAAAGTCGGCAGCCAAGCTCTCCTTCAAAAGTCTTTTATTACTAACCCTTATTGCTGTTGTTAAAATAACAAGAATCTTTTTTGGACCTTTACGACAAAAGAACTAATGAATAAACCCATACGAACTAGCCACCATCTCTTTAAAATTGCCAACAATGCCCTGGTAGCTGTGGCTGTGAGTGCTGTGAGATATAGAAGTTGAACCAAGCTTTTCATTCTTTCTCCCTAGTTTTGCACTGACAAGAAGTGAGATCATTTCGCCTGTTGACGAGTGCCAAGCCAACAAAAAAGTAAAAATTTTAAACTCAAAATCATTAAAAAAATGCTTGGCCATTGAATTCGGTTCATTACTAGAACTCTAAAAAGTCATTGGCCAAGCAATTTTTTTTATGATTTTGAGTTTGAAATTTTTACTTTTTTACCACGAAAATGGTTGGCTTAGCGCTCGTCAACAGGCGCAATGATCTTACTTCTTTTCAATGCGAATCTAGGGAGAAAGAATGAAAAGCTTGGCTCAACCTCTATATCTCACAGCATTCACAGTCGAAGACTTTTGAAGGAGAGCTTGGCTGCCGTTTTTTTTTTTTTTTTTACAAATTTTTGTATTTGTGGGGGATATAACATCTTTTTGCTGTTTGTTTCCTATCAAGGCGTGAATGATGGACTTTGAATGATTAAAATTGTTGAGAGTTGTTTTTTTACTTTTTCGGCCCACGGTCCCCCCAAATTTGCCCCTTGTGTTTTGGGCGCTAGATATTAATAATGGTTGAGCATGTTTATTTTAAGTTTGTACAAATTACTACGCCTGAGTAATCACGTGTTTTGATTTTGATTTTGATTTTCCCCGGTCCCTATTGCCCGGTTTTGGTTTTGAAAGCTCAAGTTATTGCGCATGAGGGACATCTAAGTGTGGGCTAAGTTTCAAAGTTCTAAGATGTACAGTTTTCTCTGTATAGCGTCGTATTCATAAGAGTACGGAATAACCTAGCTTTTGATAATTTTGATTTTCTCCGGTACACGTTACCTTAGTTTGCTTTCCATATCAAAGTAATGAAGAATGAGAGATATCGAAGTGTTTTCCACGTTTGAAACTTCTCAGTTATAGCGATTTCTTTGAATGATTAGCATTTTAAGTTCAGAGTTGTTTTTTGACATTTTTGGGCCCACGGTCTCCCCAAATTTAGTCCCTTGTGTTTAAGACGCTATATATTTATAATGGTTAAGAGCATGTTTAATTTCAAGGTTGTACAAATAACCACGCCTTAGTAATTACGTGTTTGATTATCATCCAAATTTTGATTTTCTCCGGTGCCTGTTACCCGATTTTGGTTTTGAAAGCATAAGGCACTGCGTCTTGAGGTACATCTAAGTGTGGTCCAAGTTTCATAGTTCTAAGATTTACCGTTTTCTCTGTAGGGCTCTATAAATCTCCGCGGAGAATTAGCTAGCCAGCCAGCCGGAAGGTTTTCTACGATGTTGAGAACCTTTTTTAACACAGAACGGGTTATCGGATCGGGTGGATATTTTTTTTGGTGGTCATCGACCACATATCAGGTCATATACCGAGTTTCAAGATTGTACATCTTTCGGGGCGGCGTGTGCTGATAGCTGAAAGCCCCCCGACTCGGGTAGATGTATACAGGGCCGCGAGTTCGTCGTTGCATAAGCAGTCGCATGCGCTTGGCTGCGGGGGACGACCGTCGCCCTAGATTCCGTTCGTATGTGTACTCACGATTAAAACCGAACATGACTCCTTGGGCACGCGGACGTTTGTTGACAATGTCCTTCAACTTCTGATAATACAGAATGTTTCCGACCCCCCCACGATAAGAGTTATAACCGCTGGAATGTTCTTCATATTTTGGATAGACCCTTATCTTCTCTCCTCCTTCTGAAGCTAATAATTAATTTCTTGTTCCAGGGCAACTATACTTTCAACGACTGGGATGTACAATACACAATCCCCCCTACAATGATGGAGTACGGTTCTTACAAGGCAATTATTTCAGGACTTTATGAGAACAAGGCTTTTCTGTGCTTCGAAATTCTAGCTGACGTTACGCCAAAATTATAATTCAACCAACATATTGTTATATCTGAAACACACGTTTTACCAATTATTGACACTGCACAATTATATTTGTACTATGAGTATTAACAATTCGATTTTGTGTGTTCTCTCAAGTCATTATAAAGCATGAAGGTGTGTTGTTGCCTAGCATACCTAAAGTTTAAGAGAAAACTTACATAGCACATAAGAAACTGGTATTGATGCTTCTGCTCACTTGAAATAAGGATATTTTTGTCTACAGAAGACACAAAAACTGTTTTTCTTCAATGCACACCAGCAGCCAGCAATGTTTTTTTACCAATCAATCAATTTGTGCACTTTTGGTTTGTTGGGATTTATTTTGGTTAGCAATAATTGCACGTGTTAAATAAATAATCCAATCATGTACTTTATGTATCTTGAGTTTTGAATGATCCTTGTCCTTGGTCTGTTGCGTTGTGTCGATGATGAGGCACTGCTCAAAGTTTCGCCACTTATCTTGGTGGCTTCTTCAAGACAGTATTATTAATTTATTGGATGAGCGTAGCGAGCGTAGCGACCGAAGCGAAGATTCCATTTCACTACACTGGAGAAAAAAATCCGGAATGTTTTTTTTTTTCTTTTTTTTTTTTGTATTTTTGTGTGTCTGTGAACACGATTCCGGCTAAACCAATACTCCAATTGCGATGAAATTTTATGGAGGTCTATGAAATCTCTGAACGAAGAACTGCACGGGGGGAAAAATCGAACGAAAAATTATTTCTCATGAAAATCGCAATTTTACGATTTTTTTCGATTTTTAACAAAATTCTTTGATTTATAACACCTGCATGCTTTGTCCGATTGTAATAATTTTTTCACACAACCTTTATTTTATGAATTGATATATTCGTGTGAATTTTGAGCGTTATCGAAAGATAAATTTCTTTAAAAAATCGCAATTTTTGGAATTTTTTTGATTTTCAAATTTCTTTGGCTTATAGCACCTACATGCTTTATCCGATCGTAATGATTTTTTCACAGAACCTGATTTCCATGAATTTATATATTCGTGTGAAATTTGAGCGCAATCGAAAAATTATTTGTTATGAAAATCGAAATTTTACGATTTTTTTATTTTTTTAAATTACGAATAATTAAAAAAATTAAAATTTAAGTTTATTTTTTATTTAATTTAAATTAATTTTAAAAAAATCAACTAAGTAATGATTTTTTCACAGTACAACAGAAAATCCGCATAACACTTAACAACTCAATGCACCAATTACGCTCATCCAACAACGCGGCGGGACTTAAGCGTTTTCCTAGTAACTATCAATTACACTTTGACTAGAACTTAGTGACCACTTCACTAATATAATAATATGTAACTTCTCTACTGCTGTTGTACACAAATCATTGGTACTAACGATCTATTCACACGGGTTTCTCACTGCTTTGGACTCGTCACTTCCTCATACAAACCTTATATAAGACACTTTTAGTAGATGAGTTTTCACAGATTATTTGGTTTCGGGCGCGTTAAGGACTTAGTCATAATGTGGCTCTCTAGCATGAGGATGTGCTGAGGACATTAAGGACTAAGTCATAATGTGCCTCTCTAGCCTGATGATGTGCTGAGGACAAACTAGTGCCCGCAGATCCAGCCACAGGCAGAGGGGAGCGAATGCGGTTTTATTATGTTTACAAATTTATTTTATAACAGTCCACTGATACTTACATAGCACATATATTATTACTAATGTTGTTGTCCTCGTCTATGTCATCGTATCGTCGTCGTTGTCGTTATCGTCGTCGTGTAGGTGGTCGAGGGGAGGAGAAAGGTCCCCGACGACGACTCAGAGCTTGGCCTAGTTTTGAGAAGTAACATCAGTTGTTACTAGCTGATGTTTGTAAGTAGATCCTCGCTTGTTTTCCCGCATCTTATATGATCCGCAGAGGAAACATCTACCTAAGCTTAGTAGGTTACAAATAATTCCGACAGGTTTAGCTCAAGCGTAAAGCACGAGACACTGATTCAGGTGGTCACGGTTTAGAATCCCGCCACCCAAAATTCTTTACTGAATCATTTTTACAACGTTTTCCTCATAAGTTAACGCGATTTATAGAATAAATTTCTCTTTAAAGCATTGAGACATTAATTCCTTTACAAATACCCTTAGACTCTAATATCTAGTTCATATCGTCCCCGAATAGGTTTGCCACGGAAAAGATAGGTTACAAAAAAGGAACATTTGTCTGAGCAGCGCCCTGGTTCGTCCAGAGTTAAAATCCTGCACATAAGTTAAACCATTAATGTTGTTTACAAAAAAAATTAACAAAGAATGGAAATAATATTTATTACGTTACACTTGCTAGAGTTGGAAAACATTGGGTTGCAATGAAACCATACTAGGCTTTCTATCTAGTTGACTCTCGAATATAAAAGAACACAAAGCTCACTGTGCTACAGGTTACGACACAAAGTCGGCGGTAGCCAAACATGAGTTGGAACACATAGGTGACGATAACCACCAGATCATGTTTGGAGACACCAGGGTACTTAGTTTAGTGTTATTTAGTTTAGGGTTAGTGTTGTATTATACATGAATCAGACATACTTAATTAACTGTTTCATTATATTACATAAATAATGTTCTTAGGCTAAATTAAAACTTAAATAAATAATTTTAATACAACGAAGACGACTTTAGAATATTTAAATATATTAATTGAATTTGAGATGACAAATTCGCGTGAACATTCCAATACCACAGTAAAACGCAACTGTACAACAAAAATACTGTTTTTGAAATAAATTTAAATTAAAATGAATGTTAAGTTAATCAATACCTATGGAACAGAGTAAGTAAATTTTAAGTTCATATTTGGCCTCACTATACGATTGCAAATCTTTCATGTCCTCTGGTTATTGATTAAACATAATATGCGGAAAGGAATACTCAAGAGTTGTCTGGACGTACTTATTGACGTATTCAGTAACATCGGAGTTAATTTTAGACACAAACCTTGTATTATACTGATGCTCATTACGTGATTTTTTGTGGGTGTCACTAAAATTATATTTATCCAAAAGGCGAAATCGATACAGTAAAGAAACAGGCAATAAAAAGCAATATGTGTACAATTCATGTGTTGGGAAAACGTTTGAGTTATTGTTATCTGGGATTTTGAGTTTAAACATTTCATTTTGCAGAACTGTTAAGGTTTTAAGTGAATGTTACTCTCATAGCCCCATGCTAATAAACAAGAAATTATTTATTGTGCTAAGGATCCATTCAGATCTATAATGCAACTACAATTCAGAAGTGAAATAGTTACCGTTTTGGTGGTATCAGTTTCAATCTGAATATTTCAATTGCTGACAAAAATGTGTTTTCACCCACACCACAGTTAGGCCTAGTTACCAGCATTAAAGTTGGCATGGTAGAAAATAAAAATATTAAAATTTATATTCCGTTAAGAGGCAAAATATATTTCACCCCTAGTGCCCTCTACCATCCCTTAAAATCGGAATCGGTATAATTTGTATTCTATACATTACATTATTACATTATCATTAAAAGTATTCAATATCACTATTTTTTAACATGTTTCGTTCGAATTAACCTAATCTCCCTTCCACAAACACGTTTCTACTCCCACCCCATTAGTGAATTATTTCACTAGCACTTACAAAATAGTGAGTTTCCAGCATGAAATTTGTATGGAGGTTTATAATTATTATTAATAAACCGTTGGGAGGCAAGCGATATTTCACCCCTACTGTTTCCTACCACCCAATATTGGATTGGGACTGGATCGTATTCTTTACATTGTGCTTTTTGTAATATAGGCCTACTTATATTATTTTTCAACATGTTTCGGTCTAATCAACTTAATTTTCCTTTCACTAGTACGTTTATAAGCAGCACTCTCAAGCCGTGGCCGTGTATAACCACGTAAAACTCCAGTAATTCTTGTTCACAAAAAGTTCGGGCCCACTTGCCGGCCCACACGAGGGTATGAACAAGTCCTCCACGAAAGAGTGTTATGAGGGAATGGGACACATTTGGCTGTTAGCAAATAGCTGTTCGCTCGGCCAAGGAGCATCCGACGGATGTGAAACTTTGCAAAGTTGTCAATGAAGCATACATAGACAGCCCTGTGGTCATAGATTTTCCAAATTTTGACTTAATCAGTCAGAAAAAAATCACGAATATGATAAATTTTAGAGTTTTTAGCAAAATCAAAATTCGTGAAAACTTATTTAATTTTTAAAAATTATTTTAAAACAAAATTTACAAATGTGTTACTGCAGAGCCCTATAATTCCACATTTGTGACATATGTTCAAAATTTCAGACACCTGTGGTGTCAGTTGGCCGAGCGAACAGCAATTTGCCTAAAACGCATGTCCTATACTCTCTTAAGTAAGTTACTTACCCTTACAGTTCGTCCGGGAAATATTCTACACGTTACGAGAAGTCCTTACAGAGTTGCTGTGATCAATGATGGGTGGTTGTCCGAAGTCCCTGTCCCGACCCGGCCTAAGAGGTCGCTGTGGTGAAGGGCTACACGGTGCACTGTCAAACCGTCCAGGGTCTCCACAATGTCCCACTTGGTTGTGAAACTAATTAGAAGCTACAACGTTACAACCGTTCCAGTTGAGGGGTAGGGAATCGCACGCGCGACACTGTTCCACACTTCCCAACAAGTTCCAGGTCTCACAGACAGAGAATCAAACACTCACAATGTTTTAAGAATCAAAAAACATCGCCTATCCTGCATACAGCAGACGACACGGAGATCCACCCTAGACACAGCCCGACCGTCAGTGACCGAACACATTCACAGACTTCACTATTGTGTTATAGATAACCCTATCATTACAGTATGACTATGATATAAACGGTATATAGAATACAACCAGTTAAATGTTCAAAGGTCAGAGCAGCTGGTATGAGATGGTTCTCAGGTGAGGATGAAGAGAGAGAGAGAGAGAGAGAGAGAGAGAGAGAGAGAGAGAGAGAGAGAGAGGTAAACTGGTCTGGGTAAGTGGGCATCTTTGGCTTGCGTGCGTGGGCTGATTATTACTGTTGCTCATGTGATGAAATACGATTTAAGGACTGTTACATCACTAAAAGTATAATTATTAGGGGTTAGGGTGAAAAACCGGGGTTTTGGAATGTAAATAAAAGAAATAAATTTGTATTGTGAGTCTACCTAGTCATATATGTGATTTTCAGTGAGGGACATTAAACCAAAGCGACCAAGCCAACCCTGTAGGCCCCGACGCAATCAACGAGTGAGCGAAATCCAACCAAAGATCGATATTTTTTAATAGGAAATGTAGCAATCAGTGGTATATATGGACAGTGCGAACACCCGCGAGTCAACGCCAGAATCAACAAGGCCAATTCAGAACAACTTTGAATTGATTATGTGCCTCGTTGCTAAGACGGCTCCAAAGTCACTGTTTACAAACTCTTTAGACAAGAACTGATTGACTTAAGTCCAAATCAGAAGATAAAAATCTGCTGACTTTAACGGGAATCGAACCCTGGCCCTTCTGTATTGGAAGCAGATACACTAACTACAAGACCAACGAGCCACACATAAATATTTTGTTGATTGAACTATTACATATTGACACATAATTTTAATCAGGTACTGAAATATTCAAAATGTATCAAATACGACCTAACGTTTTCCCCAAAGTTAAGGGTGGTAGGGAACAGTGGTGGTAAAATATTGCTTGTTTCTTTTGAATTATTATTTTTCAGATCATTATGTACCTTCATGCCTAATTTCATGCTGATACCTTACTAGGTGTCTCACTGGTGAGTGCTGGAATTCAAGGTAAAAATGATGCACATTATTAGGGGTGGGGGTTGAACAAGTGTGGTTGAGGAAATGAGAGTGGGTCGATTGGATGAAATCTATTGAAACATAATTTACTAATTTGAATAAAAATAATATTTTGTGTCCGAGCTATGAATTGTTCCAATTTTAGGGGATGGTTTAGGGAGTGTTACAGGTGAGGTATCGCTTGCCTCCCGGCTGATTTTTAATTATGATATTGTTATCTACCCTCGTGCCAAATTTCGCGCTGGTAACCGAATTTGCAAAAATTTTCCGTTTACAGCTCTCACTATAGCGTTAGAGTTGTACATTACTAGGAAAACGCTTTAGTCCCGCCGCGTTGATGGATGAGCTTTTTGGTAAGTTTTTAGTTTGCGTAGGACCACTTTTCCTTTGCAAGTGCTTTTTGAATGTATTGTAGGTGATTATTGTCAAGTTTCTATTATTACTTGTTAATTTTTATTTTAAACCTAAAAAAACTTATATTTAAACCTTTATTCTATGGATTCTGGCTAACTTTTTTAACTTTTTTTCACAAGGTAGGGCCTACTTCATCGCCATAACCTTTATGTCCATGTAAAATATGAACGTTGTAGCCTTACCCGTTTGGTCAGAATCGGCCCGAATGTCACGAAAATATCGCACTAAAATTCGAAAAAAATCGTAGAAGTACGATATTCATGAAAAATATTTCTTTGGTTGTACCCAAAAACGTAGCAAGTCTAAGTTCAAAAGATTTCAAAGGTCCTCTCAAATTTTCATCAAGATCGCATATGCCGTTGCCCGGTAGTTAGCGAACAAACTATATGGTGCAAATATTGACAATGATTATTGAATTGTTGACGTTTTTGTTTTCATTAATAGCGATTAAATATAAAAATATGTTATAACATGTTTATTTTTTCTCTAAGTGCCTCTCAGGGGTATACATGTGACCTTTCTTCATTGTCAACAATTAAATTTAAGATTTGGAAGAAATTTAAATGCTGGTGTAAAGGTCTTGATCCATTTAAAAGAATATCAATTCCAAACAGACAGTTAAACAGTCAAAATACTAACCTTATTTTGAACCCTCCCCGTGCTATAACATCCTTCAGAATACTTTTTACTACCGTGCAGTAACTTTATGGAATAAGGTTCCGTTAGATATCAAAGATAAACCACAAATATAAATAATAGAATAAATAAATAGTTTCTATACATTGCATATACTAGGAAGCTTCGCAAACGCTTTTTTAGGCGCGTTGTTGGACGAGCGTAATTTTTTTAAACAAAAAATCGTAAAATTGCTATTTTCGAGAGAAATAATTTTTCGATTGCGCTCAAATTTCACGCGCATATATTTATTCATAAAATTAAGGTTCTGTAAAAAATCATTACAATCGGATAAAGCATGTAGGTGTTATAAATCGAAGAGATTTTTTTTTAAATCGAAAAAAAATCGTAAAATTACGATTCTAATGAGAAATAATTTTTCGATTGCTCTCAAAAACGTGGCATTTCTAAGTTTAGATATATCAAAGGTCTCCAGAAAATTTCATCGCAATTGGAGTATCGGTTTAGTCGGAATCGTGTTAACAAAGACACAAAAATACAAACAGACAAAAAAAAAAGAAAAAAAGAAAGAAAGAAAAAAAATCCGGATTTTTTTCTCCAGTGTAGTGAAATGGAATCTTCGCTTCGCTCGCTACGCTCATCCAATTATAAATGTTTTATTTTCGTACTTTAGACATAAATTAAAATGTGACTGCACCGGGGATCGAACCCGGGACCTTAGCTGTCCGGCCTATGCTCTTACCAACTGAGCTATATGGCTACCAATTTAAAACTGTGTACTTTTTTAGATGAGTGTTAGTTTGAATTCGATTACAAAATTGTTTTTAAAAATATAAAATAAAAACGCCGTTTAGTTCAACACCAAATTAAACAAATAAAAACACTCTTTCCTGAATTGGTTGATTACGGGAATCAAGCATAACTTGCTATGGGGCCAAGCCCTCTCCGATTCTCTTCAAGAATTTAATGTTCGCCGTGTGAACCTTGATTTTGTTGAAATAAATAATAAAAAATAATAACCGCGGTAAAACAAGTTGTTTTTCAACCTGTCTCCAAACTAAAACCGCTTGGACCCTAAAGCCAAGTTTACACATTAAACTATGTATTCTCTACAAAGTACACTGGATAATGTACCTTGTCTTTAAAACTTTGTAGACATTTTGTGAAGCTACATGGCTGCTAGGTGTCTGTGATGATAACTAAAACGAACGAAGGGTTGCTTGGATTGTCTTTGCATTTCGGATGGCCCAACCAGGTTTGTGTGAAATAATGTAATGAATTATTAACACTACGCTGCACTTGTAAAAAAAAAATACTATGTAACAATATTTCGACTATTCAGTCGTCTTCAACGGGTTTAATGACATTTGACATTACAACAGTAAGAATTAAAACAAAAATCATTTTTTTTAAACCAAATACATACATTTCAATATTTCAATAATTTTGCCTTGGGCCTTATAGGCCTCAACGGCTTTGTATGGTTTGAATGCATTGAGTTACTGGTCTCTACGAAAACATTTTCTCCGAGGTTTTTCAAGCTTGTTTGTGTCACGGACTGCAAACCACTAATTAACCCAAGCATACAGCAGCCAGCTACAAACCTCCCTTTCTCCCACAATGCTTTGCGAGCGATGTTATGGATAACAATGTTGATAATAAATCTCGTCTATTGAATTTCTGTAATATTGTACCAAGAAGTATCAATGCATCATTTCATGCCTGTTTTAGATTCTAACAGAGTGGCTAACAATTTCCTGACTACCACATAATTACTGCGTAGTTTGTATTACTAGCAAACAGGCATCCATAAAATTGCACAGGAATTCATATAATTGAGTGGAAAAAAAATTATTGAGTTGCGTTCATACTTGCGGTATTAACAGACAAAACATTTTAAAATATATCATGTGTTCCCCAGTTATTACGAAGAAATCTGTATCAGAGTTCCTCAATGATAACCATCACATAATTCACTCCTCTCATCATATTTACACGTTTGTGTGTTTAGTCCTTATTAACTAATTACGCCATTGAATTCTATGGCCGGATATTGGAACGAGAAATACGAGTAGCGCGTGTTGCCCGATCTCAGTCCAAGGTGATCGGTGAGTATAAATACGACCTGGTGACTGAACGTCTTCAGTACAAACTTCTTTGCTGCCAAGTCGCTGTCAACCAATCAGAATGCAGCTCGTCCAGGCTCTACTGGGCCTCACTCTTGTTGCCTGGCTGGTTTGTGAGTCTCAACAGTTTGGAAGGGCTAACTCTAAATTGGTAAGTAAGTATAGTTACCAGCAAACAAAGGAAGGTTAATCATCAAGTATTAAATAGCTCTCGCTTATCTTTTCCAGCCCCATGACTCCAAATGGAATCATTAACTTTCAAATTTTAATCAGGGTACATAAAGGGTTTTTCTTCAATTTGACACTTTTTTTTTGTTGAAAAAATAAAAATATATCCCCATGCCATTGGGACAAAAAGTGAATCTTTTAGAGAAGATTGAAAATACACATCTACAAAAAAGGTTAAAAATGGGAAGTATTTGGTTTACCCTCTTAAATACATATTTAGATACATTTGAAGATTAACAGTGAAGTTTTATGGAAGAGCACGGACTAAAATATTCTGGCAGGTGTAGAGAGTAGCTTGTCGAAATATAATAATATGATAGATAGGGATGATTCAATACTGCACATTCCAAATTTGTAAATTGGTTTCCTTGTCTTATCTGTCGCTCGCTCCGCGCGTTACGCCCCTAAATGCCTGAGAAAGAGCCCTCACCCTCTGAGTCTGTTATTGACATTTCGATCAATTAACTTCTTCGAGTTGTCCTTTGATAGTTCCTAAACGTTACCGCAACAATATGACTAAATGATCTGTAACTAACGCATTATTTCTCACCTGTTCGTTTTGTTTTTGGTTTATTAAAACTAGGCCGCATCGCGAACGCTTTTTCTAGTCGCGTTGATGGATGAGCTTTTTGATTGAATTTTGCAGGTCAAAGTTTAAATAATTCGAAGGTCGCCTCGAATTTTCATAAAGATCGCATTTGTCGTTTGCCCGGTAGAGCGTGAAAATAACAGAAGAAACAAAAAATGCTCGAGCTTATGTTTTTGGGGGGTCAGTGGAATTGAAGTCTTCGCTTCGCTCATCCAATTAGAACACTCTTTCCAGGGACCCTATCAGGCGCGTAGGAAGGGGGGGGGAATGGGGGGAGTTTCCCCCCCCACTTTTTACCGTGACCCCCCCACTTCAGAATCTTAGAAATTCAGTCTCGCCGTAAATACGCACGGCAGCAAATTCTGAATAACGAATTTTCACTTTTGAATTTCCCACTGTGATTCTTTTGTTTTTTTTAAGTGAGTAAAAAGTACACTATAATAATTGGCATAGGTTGCGTCGGGATGTTGTGACACGGTATTGCAGTCCGTATACTAGGGTACTGGGCTGTGTTTAACGAAGACTTGTTTGTGGCTGGTTAGTTTAAGATGTGACTTGACACTGACAGTGGAAGGAAGGAGAACCTCAGAACAATGAAGAAAAGACCTTCAGCTCTTTTGAACTGGATCAAAAGCATGATCATGATCTATCTCTTAACTATTCCAACTTTATTTTTAGTTTTATAGTTTTTACTGTACAAAAAATACATTAATTTGGTATTGCATTCAGCCTACGATTTTTTTCTAGAACGCACCAAACACACTCTTAAAACCTAATTTTCAAAATTTTCGCCTGCGGCGCTGTTGTTGGGGGGCGAAGCCCCCCAAACCCCCTGTGTTTGGCAGCAGATTTGTTGTTCCCCCCCCACTCGAAAAGGAGTTCCTACGCGCCTGGACCCTATAATCTGAAAACTCAGCAACTCTACCAATGTGAGGACCAAGGGACAGAATTGTCCAAGTTGAGAATATCCATGTATCTGGGACCACCGGACGCTGCAAGGAAGAGGCCTAGGTGGCACAGGGGAAGCTTCACCTGGCCCTTCACCAAGGAACAGATGGACACCATGGAGGTAAGAGTTGTGTTGAGTGGGAGTGAGACTTATTTGATGCTCTTCGCGTTCTTTTAACTGCACAAAATAAATCATTGCATCAGAATAATATAAATATAATAAATAATATTACAATGTTAATAATACTAAATAATAGACGTATTATGAAGGCATTTGTTTTATCAATCAGTCAGAAAATGCGTAATTACTTATATTTTTACCATTTTGAGGTACTAAAGACTAGAGAATTCATTTTATATTCTATTTACTTTCTAAAATCAATTAATGAAAAAGTATTATGAAAAATGCTTTCATAATTAGCTTAATTTAAAAAAAAAATCATAATTAGAGTCTAACCACTCCGTCATTAATTACCTGATTTTCAGTGGGGGTCATTAAACCAAAGCAACCAAGCTAACCCTGCAGGCCCTGACGCAATCGACGAGTGAGTGATAACCAACCAAAGATTGATTTTTTTTTAAATAGGAAATATAGCAATCAGTAAGATGGACAGTGCGAACACCCGCGGATCAACGCCAGAAATCAACAAGGCCGATTCATAACAACTTTGAATTTATTATGTTCCTCGTTGATAGGACGGCTCCAAAGTCACCGTTTACAAATTCTTAACCCAATTACCGATGGACTTAAGTCCAAAACAGAAGTTTAAAAACTTCTGCACACAGCGGGAATCGAACCCTGTACCTTCTGCATTGGAAGCAGAGACGCTAATCATAAGACCAACGAGCCACACAATACTCAAGTTTGTAAAATTTTGAACATTTGACCGAGAAATTTAAAGTCTGGTTGAATGAGCACGCCTGACTCCTCTTCACTCACAAATGAGAATAAAAGTGATGTATTGTTTATGTTCTCACTCTGAGCAGTCTTCGCTGTGTGTAGTTTGCTAGCATTTGTTTTTATAAATGTTGAATGCCCCAGGTCTGGTTTGTTTATTATTTGTATGTGAACTTGTACCTGTGTGAGTGTGCACGGATAGAGTGACTTGCGCACGCGCACTGTAGTTATCTAGTTTCACTTCTTACTGATAGATTTATAATATAATTCACCTGTCTTTATATTATTTGGAAAATTTGACTCTTGCAATAGTTATGATCGTAATGTTGAAATGTTCTGTAAACGGATTGTCTCATCAAAATAATGAAAGTTAAATAAAATGTAACTTAAGTATAAACTAATATTTGCGATTAAAAAATTAACAAAAAATAATCGGCGCTTAGGAACTCCTTTGCGCGAATTGGGGTGTGGGGGATGATGATGATGAGCCGATAGTGTTATGTTTGCTTCTGCCTGATTCTGTGAGCTAATCTGCAAAACTAGCCACAAATCAGCACATCCTGTAGACCTATCCCCTATACTGACCACAACTAGTTTTTCAGCTCAGAATGTCAAATTGGATGTTGAACATTCTGTAGTGTTGCGGGGAGGAGAATGTGGGGGGGGGGGGAGATTCCACCATTCTAGGCGCATGTTAACGTCAAATTGTGTATTTTGTTGTTGATAGGTTCAAGCTGATGTCTACTTGTTGAAATCAAACAACTATCTCCTCACTCACAAACACAAAGAAAATTATTGTACATTACTTACAACTCACTTCGCTTCGTTTTATAAAAGTTTCAAGGCGATCAACGGACTGGACCCAGAGGGCTGTTACATACCTGTGGTGAGTGGTTCTGTCACTGTTATCTTACCCATTTATTTAACAAAACATTTAAACTCATTGTGTTAATTCAAGACTTGTATCTCAATGTTAAGTAAATTCCGTTCGTCTGTGTACTCACGATTAAAACCGAACATGACTCCTTGGACACGCGGACGTTTGTTGACAATGTCTCTCAACTTCTGATATTACAGAATGTTTTGATGACTCTATAACTCTTATGGGGGGGGGCCCCCCCATAAGAGTTATAACCGCTGGAGTGTTCTTCATATTTTGGATTGACCCTTATCTTCTCTCTTTCTTCTACACCTAATCATTTACAACTTGTTCCAGGGCAACTACTCTTTCAACGACTGGGATGTTCAATACACAATCCCCCCTACAATGATGGAATACGGTTCTTACAAGGGAATTGTTACAGCAATTTATGAGGGCAAGGTGTTTCTGTGCTTCGAAATTCTCGTTGACGTTACGCCTAAGTAATAATTCAACACACACATTGTTTTATCTAAAACGCACATTTTACTCGTACTGTTATTATTGTCATAATACTATATTTGTGCTAAGAGTAATAACAATATTATATTATTTTATTTTGTGTGATCTCTCAAGTCATCGTATAAAGCTTGAAGGGTAGAAACTACTAGCCTAAACCTAAAGTTTAAGAGAAAACAAACTTAACACCTAAGAAACAGGTATTAAAGTCACTACTGTTTTGTAATAAGGATATTTTTATCAACAGAAGACACATAAAAAAGTATTCCTTCAACTGCAAAACAGCAATGTTATATTACCAATTAATCAATTTATGAATTTAATTTTGTTGGGTTTTTCTTTGGTTCACAATAATTGCACGTTTTAAATAATCTAATCATAACTTTATGTATCTTGAGTTTGAATGATCCTTTGTCCTTGGTCTGTTGCGTCGTGTCGGTGATGAGTCACTGCTCAACGTTTCGCCACCCATGTTGGTGGCTTCTTCAAGACTGTTATTAACTGTAAACTCTCGACACATTGAATCGAACAAAACATGACCACTTCACTTGTATGTGTAGCGTATTTTACTTCTCAACTGCTGCTGTGGTAGAAAGGGTTCCCGAAGACGGCTGCCAGAGCTCTACTCTATAAATATTCTCCATCTGATGTTTGTGAGTTGGACTTCGCCTCTTGATCAGCGGAGAATTCATCTGGGCCACCACATTCTACCTCGGGTTTCAAAGAAGACTCCTTCTTGGCAGGTAACCAAGAACCGACATTGACTCACGAGTACAGCGCGATCTACTAAACAATATGGATGTCGCGGGTTCCCGGAACTGACTGAATGTTTTATCCAATATAACAAGAATTCATACGATTAAAAACTCTTTAACCAGCTTAAGACATTCTTTTCAGAATGTATACCCTTATACTCCCAAATATCTGTCTCTAACCGTCCCTGAGTCAGAAAGAAAATATATTTAGAATAAGAACCTACATTTCCCTGGACATCGCCATCGTTCTCCCATCCAGAACAAACCCTGCACGTAGATTGTTGGCATTAACGTATTTCCTTAAAATACCAACGAATATTGAATCTTATACTTTGCACAAGTGTTGTGTAACACTTGGTTGCACTGAACCTACGCTCTCAGGCTTTCTATCTATATCCTGCTGAAGTTGAGAGGAGTGAGATGAGGTCTATTCCAGTGTTATTATAGGCAGGCTAGTCCCTGTACCTACCACACCCACAGTGTTGGTTTGAAAGGTTCCGGGTTCAAATCCCGTCGAGACCGGCAATCTTGACTGAAGGTTTTTTCCGAGGTTTTCCTCGGTCGTTAATGCGAGTGCAAGGGATTGAGTCCTCTTAAATAGCCCTCTGACTACTCTTCACAATTGTCCTGTCCGCATCATATCTAGTAATACACCTGGAGAGGGGCATGAACTGCACCCTGGGCAGGCTACCCACCCAATGTATTCAAGGAAGCACAACATGAACATGAACATGTGCGCGACCCTGATGGGAACTCAATCAAGGCTAGGAGGCCAAATCAAACTCTTAACGTGAACCATCTTTACTTTGCCACTCTTTTCTCTCCGCTAGTGAGGTCAAGGCGTCTCCAACTAGTGCAAAGAGTGACACTAATAAGTACTTAAATATTTTAAAATATTCTCCGTTTAACTGGAGTCCAGAAGAAATTGACGAAAATGACAAGACTTCGTTCACCACGGCCATATAAATTCGTATCAGGACAGCAGATAAGTGTATCTATCAAAATTGTGTTAACCCACATTTACATAAGGAAAATTCGTCGCATTTTCTTCAAATCTTCTATATGTATTTAATACTTCCCAAAGGTTTACGAATAAATCTTAGGGAGTCTAAAAATTTGTTTTGGTAATATTGTATCAGACTGTTAGTTACTTCAAATGTTTTTCTTGGTGAAAAGTTTATGTCTCCGATCCATAGTGTTCCATATCCGTTTATACCGCAAAACGCTAACATAATTAATTCCAGATTGTTCTATATCCACGAACGAATAAAATGTTAGCTTTGTCACTCGCCGCCTAATATGCGGTGCGTTTTGCAATTCTACCCGCGGAAGTATTTCAAACCCACGTGCGTTGATCAAATTAAATTTGAGATTTTGATTTGTGAAGTGACATGTGAAGTGAGTGAGGACGTCAAAATGTTTGAAGCGGGTGCGAGTACATCTGCAGAGGGTGATGCCTGAAGAAGATGTATTATCATTATTTGATGGTAGCAGCTCAGATGAGGATTTTATTGGCCCCACTCCAACAAAAAATACGCCAAAAAAATTGTGTCAAATACCTCAAATTGATTTAGTTGCTCCTCTATGATAGAAACTCTAGAACAAAGTTTTGGGCAAATTCTAGGCCAAAGAAAATGCAATGATGTAATGTTTTATTTAATTAACCCTCAGACTGGCACTCACTTCATTAAATAAATATGTGAAGGCATTTTAAATGTCATTATCAATTAATAGACCTAGAAGTTCACTGGTTAAGACGTATTAAATGTCATTATCAATTAATAGACCTAGAAGTTCACTGGTTAAGACGTATAGTACTAGAAACCAATGCCTTCCCACAGAGAAAATGGTGGAAACAGGAATCAATGTAATTTTCTGGCGCGTCGCATATTGGGTCCAGCCCAGATGAACAGGTACGCACACCTGCATGCGCTCGACTGGGTCGTGTTGTGCTCGCAACAGGCGGCAACTGATTGCAAGATTGTCGGCAATTTACAAAGCTATTACAAATCAAACTATACCGATTCACTTCTAACTAAATGCTCACTATTTTAAAGCAATTGTGTTGTGTTTTATTTACATAGTATGTTTGTGTAAAAATTGAGAAGCTGCAAATAACATTCGGTGAATTACTGTCCCAATAACACTTGGCACTGGCTGTTCTAGGCATAGCCGTATAATCATTACAAAATAATGGATTGCACATAATATTAATCTCCTTTGCCTACCTGCCGGTATATTTTACCTATTCTAAATAGAATAGTCATAAATTAAGTCTGGTGTACTAAAACATAAATTCAAAACAACAACAAACTATAAATGGCTAGGACATAAGCGCCACAGATTAGATTTTAGACGGGATGTCACTCCAAGCTATTGTTTTGTATACGGGCGTAACAATAAAAATGTGGATATAGAACACAGCACCTTCATTGAACAGTCCCAACCGCTGTTCATTGTTCCATATCCAATGCGATTTTTTTTTTTTTTACAAACTTTTGTATTAAAACTGTAAATATTTTTCTACTTTTAAAAGTGGGTTATCATAACTGCATGTCGAAAGGTGTCATCTGTAAAATTTATTTAAACCGTATTTAGGCACGAACAAATGAATAAAATAGCAAATTGTGTTAGGCTTTTGGTGGAGGTGCCGGGTAGAGTGAGAAAAGTTAAAACTCCATAAGAATAGCATTGTTGGTGGAGGTGCCGGGTCCTTACTTCATTTTATTATTTCTACTTTACATCTAGTTTAATTACGGAGGGAGGTATCATTGCTGTTGTATTTTTTAAGTATAGCACACATGTCGGTGAATTAATTAAGTGTGTTTCAAATATGAAGGTCAGTGTACTATAAGCAACAAATCGCATCTCAGTACTTGCACTTGCTCTACATATTAAACAGAGTGGACATTCATAAACGCATATAAAATAATTAGGAAAAAGCCACAGTCGTTGTTAGACGAGTGAGTGAGCCATGTGTTGAGTACCCGGAAACATTCCCTTTCCTCCCCCTACCTAAGGTCTCTCTAGCCTATCATAGGCTAGAGTGGCGTATTATGGCCTTACAGTTGACGCGCCCTTATACCGACTAAACTCAAAAGCAAATTTTTTATACCTTTTTTATTATCAAACTGAAATGCAAAATATGTTCCCGAGTACTCAACACATGATCGCTCACTCGTCTAACAAAGACTTTGGCGTTTTCCTAGTATGAATCTTACATTATTAACTTCTTTCATTTTGTACTGCATATTTTCTCGATTTAAATTACATTAAAGTTTATCTGTTATAAGAAATACATTTATTTAGTTTTGACTACAGGTGTTTAAACCCAAGTGAATTTACCACCTATAGGTGCATAATATGTTCCTTTATAAACACTTTAAAATTCACATTAACTTTATTTTAAAAGAATACAGAATACTTTGTTCAAATCAAATATATTAACAATTAAACAAATAAAATAGTTAGCTTAGTAAAGTGATGATAAGAGTGATCGGTATTGATCGGGTTGTTATGGTAAACAGGCTTAAACTGCAGCTGTATTAAATAAGAAAACGGAAGACATTATGATCACATAATTTTATTTACTTCAACCGTATTACAAAGGTACGAACGATGATTACAATTTGTTCATAAATATATTTTTACAATAATACTTTCATCCACCCATCTTCTTATAACAGTTTATTGGTTAAATGTTCCAAACTCATAATACATTATTATATGAGTATCAAATGAAAAGTTGGATTACATCATGGATTACATTGGATTCACAACAGGTTCGTTTCTTGTCCTACACCGGCATTGCTGGTGCATAATGTTACTTTGTCCCTGATCGTAGTACTCCACGGCGTTCGTTTGTACCGTGCAACCTTGCACTAGTGCAGCGGTGTTACACCACCTTCAAGGGCAGAGACTAGGTGTGTACATTTGCGTATGCTGCAAGCGATGAACATGGCGATCCTCAAGTCTGGCTTGATTAAAGAACGGATTTTTTCATTTATGGTTCAATCATTAACTTCTTTATTATAATGTATCGAAGTGACAAACGCCGACATTTGAGCCTAATTATAGTTTTATAACTTATTCCCACCTACCGTGTTGGCCAAAGTCTAGAGCGTCTTAGAGATTTTTAAACGAGGGAGCGGAGCGACTGAGTGTCTCCATTCAACTCAAACGGCTCTCATTCTGTGATTCTGTCTGTCTGTCTGTACGTCGAAAATCAGCCGAACCGCTGAACATATTTCGCTGAAATTTTAAACAGACATCCGGTACGAGTTTACTGAGAACTGTTAACAAAATCAGCTAGATCCATTGCGATTTAAGCCTACAATAAATAAAAATGCGATTTTTTAAAATATAGATAGCATTTGTTTAGTAGCAGCTAGCGGTACGATCTACCTGTGTGGTAGATGGCCTAGTGGTAACCGTTTAGCCTACCGCACAGATGGATGGAGTTCGATACCCGTCAGTTCTAACTTTTTTATATTTTTACACCCACAAATTATTTTTGAGGGTGTTAAATGGGAAATAAAAAATTAGGTGATTTTGTTTTATCTTGGGAATTTGTTAATGTTTCACGCTAAAACGTTTTGAATACGTTTCGCATTTTAAATGTTCAATTTAAAAAATTATTGGGGCAAGCAGAGGATTTCCTGAAAGGGACCAGGGGGTCCGGTTTTAAAGTCAAAACATTTGGCTAACTCACTCGTTTAACAACGACTTTGGGCTTTTTCCCTATAGGTCAAACATGAGTCTTATGGACCTACACCATAAGCTTAACCTATTCACCATATTATCTCTATGTTTACAATAATCACTTAATATTTAGGACTGTGTAATTTTGTGAGTTAGTGTAGCGTCAACTTTCTGTACTATCCCACAGTGTTTAAAGGGGCCTAAACCCTAAAAACCACACTCAAAAAAGTATGACAAAAAACATAAGGAATGAGTTGGAGGGAACGGGCCCCGACGTACCCACAACAAACGCCCTATGGTTTTGGCTTGCTCGCGACCCTTGAAGAAACCCCATACACCTTTTTGTTAATAGAAAACCGGATGGGGGCCTTTGTATGACCCGTTTTCCAGATGGGAAACCCGGGAAGAATAAGGAATTTCCAATCGTTGTAAGCTATTGCCTGAACGGAAATTCTTAGGAACGTGATAACATTTCAACCCATTAAAGAGCAGTGGGATAATTATTTCCCACTTTTCATCTACACAATAAAATCTGACAGTTTTTCCTTTTCACCTTGGTAAAATGCTGCATTATTTTGTTCGGAAATTGGTAAAATTTTTCCATATTAAATTCTAATGATTAGAAGGATTTTTGGAATAAATCAAAAATCAAAATGTGTATAAACACATATGTATCTAAAAACACTCAAAAACACAAATTTCCGGGATGTCCCGTATAATTTGTTTGCCTGTAGTAGATTCAATTTGAACACGTAAAAAATGGTGGAAAATAATATATTGCCAAAAAATCTAATTTCTGAAAATTAAATTAAATTTCGGATTTTTTTCAACCACAAATTCTCCCTCGCTTGGTTGGCCTCGCCTTACCAACACACCTACTAATTCATAGAATTTACAAATGTTTTCCATTTATTATGAGCTGAACCATCAGCCATGATGAGTTCCCTTAGTCAATGTTAGTCACAATGTCATGACGTGTTACATCGCACAGACACATTGGTTTGTATTATTCATCCCACTTTGACAATTACTTACGCCAGGCAGTGCGCATCCCTCAACATGTATCCCTATAGCATCGAGCAAAGATTTGTATATTCTGTCTCCGAGTTTGGTTGTTATACAAAACTTGTCTTTGTAGTCGTGCATTAGGAGATAATCGTTAGTTTTCTTCTGATAAACATCCACTTCAACCTGAAAAAATTGAATTATTCGCCTTGTTATATTTTATGTCCGTTTTAGGACAAATTTATTTTTAGCAAAGGTAAACTAAAATTTATTGCTGTTTTTTTTTAAATAATACTTGTCTTGTCTTCACATTCAAATGATAAATTTCTCGACTTTTATATTTGTTGGAATAAATAAAATAGCTCATTTTTCCGTATCCCTGACAAGGGCCTATTCCAGGTATAACTAGGAAAACGCTTAAGTCCCGCCGCGTTGATGGATGAGCTTTTTTGTAAGTTTTTAGTTTGCGTAAGACCACTTTTTCTTTGCAAGTGCTTTTTGAATGCATTGTTGGTGATTGTTGTCAAGTTTCTATTGTTACCTGTTAATTGTTATTATAATCCTCAAAAAACTCATTTTAAAACCTTTATTCTATGAATTCTGGCTAACTTTTTCAACTGTTTCTTTCATAAAGCAGGACATAACTATTACCTTTAATGTACATGTAAAATATGAACGTTGTAGCCCCACCCGTTTGGTCAGAATCGGCCCAAATGTCACGAAAATATCGCACTAAAAATCGAAAAAATCGTAAAAGTACGATTTTAATGAGAAATATTTCTTCGATTGTACCCACAAACAATACAGCTCTAAGTTCAGAGATTTCGAAGGTCCCCTCAATTTTTCATCAAGATCGGATATGCCGTTTGCCTGGTAATGAGCGAACAAACAGACAAAAATACAAACAAACAAAAAAACAAAAACAAACAAAAAATCATTGGAGCTAAATTTTTGAGGGGTCAGTGAAATTGGTCATCGCTTTGCTCATCCAATTATTTTGATGGCTCTCTTAGAATTTTCTCAAGATTTGAGTTTGTTCGGTAGAAAGCGAACAAAAAGTAAAAACACTCGTAACTATTGCTTAACTATTGCTGCATTAAAATATCAAAGGGTCCCTGAAATACAAGAAAGTCAATTAAATGCTTGTTTAAAGAATAATAAAAATACAGCCGTTTAACCAACAATAAGTATTTTATTTATTTCTCGTACGTTCTGTAATTTGAAGAATAAAATTAGAGCTACCTACGTCCCATTACTCCGGCAAAAAAAAATGAAAAAACTCATTTTTCCTGAATAAACACAAACTTATTTTCTTAATGTGACTCTTGATTTAGTCATAGTACGATGTTTATCAGAAATTAAGTGTAATTGCGTGGTGCATATTTTATCTTGTCTGTATTTATGTAAAGTTTCAACACACTTAGCTTATGATGGGTCATAATAAATTTGAACTATATGCTACTGCATATATTTGAAACAAAAAATTGGCAATGTTATAGGTCATTTAATAAATTCACAAAAATTCGATATTAACCATATTTTACAGTAACGTTTTTAATACTCTTTACAATTAATGATACAAATTCGTGAAACGTTCATAATTTACTCGCGAGTATTGATAATTTTGCCAGTTTATTTAAACTGCTTCGAAATGTTTCAGAGAAAATGTTCGTATGCTATGAAATGATTTACACTACATTTTCTTTTCCACCAATTCATATAAACTATATTATTCGTATGTAAAAGTGAGAATCAAGGCCTTATTAAGATCCTACAAAATATTACTTGTTTAAGTCGGCGCTTGCTAACATACTAGGGATCTACTTTAATCAGGAATGGAATAAAAAAAATGACCTACTTACCATATTAAAACCAAACTAATGGGATACACAAACCACAGCCAGGCAAGAAGAGAGAGACCCAGTAAAGCCTGGACGAGCTGCATTCTGATTGGTTGACAGCGACTTGGCAGCAAAGGAGTTATGATGAAGATGTTCAGGCGCTTACTAGTATTTATAATCACTAATCACCTTGGAATTACATCGAGGTTGCTTAGGAGAGACCGATCAACCGTAGAATATGAGACAGAGAGAGTATCGTCGAGTGATTCAATTGTTTTAAATGATCTGACATTGCTGCACATTTCCATTGACCAAAACTTACAATATAATAAACCAGTAGTAGTCGTTCCTGTTAACAATAGTTTGAAAACAATTGTAGGTAGTTCAATTGAATTCCTATTCGTGTAACCGAAATCAAGGTTATTGCTAACGATATCACTGCATCACGATCTTTACATCAGTTAGGAAACAGCTTATCACAGTAACGATCTAGTTCAAATCTTACAAACTTAATTAATTTCTTTACCTCGCACAAAACATTGTTCATGCAATAATTCTATTATAATAAAATGATAGAATGTAATAGGAGCGTATTCCGTATCCGTTTGCTTTATATGTTGATAAACTTTGGTAATGAGACTAGAATTACAAGGATTAATTGAAAGTATTTAAAGCTTCCCACCATTATTGGATGAGCGTAGCGAGCGAAGCGAAAACTTCAATTTCACTGACCCCCAAAAAATTTAGCTCCAATGTTTGTTTTTTTTTTGTTTTGTTTTTTGTTTGTATTTTTGTCTGTTTTGTAACTAAAATCACCCTTTCCACACAACAAATAAAAACACAACAATGACAAAAACAAAATATTTAAATTAATTAACACATTTACCTGATCTTCCTTCAGTCAGGCTGGGTTTTATGCTGGGCGCCACTCGGTTATAGAGACACGAGAACTCTTATCTTTTGATTTTTAAATTTAAATGAAGATAAAACAAGGAAATATTATAATGGATGTGCCAACAGGAGCCAAGGTTCTAAAATATTATAACTACAAATTTTTATGATCAGCAAGTCTGAGTGACTTTAATGAGGACAGTGTTTAGTCCCAGATGCAATTTCAGAACATTATGGCAATTATTATGTCCCGCTTTCAACACAAAAATCAAGATAAATTACACAAATTACACCAAAATTACACAAAATTACACAAATGTCAAAATGCCTTTTATAATAATGATATTGGTTATTGGTTACTACTTCTCAATACGTTTTCTGAAGAATTTCAGCAATTCTAGTCTTTTGTTAAAAGTCAATGTTTTTGGTACCAATGATAGCCTATGCTTGGATTTTCGTTTCCTATGCAAATTATGTCGTGAAAATAATATAAGTGCACTGTTACGTTACGTGATCACGCTTTCCAATGTATTTGCCCCTAGTTAGGCCAAAAAAGGTAGACCCCGCCCTGTATCCCCACGTAGCCTGGGTAGGCCAAAAGGTGGCTCGGGGCAGGCTAGTATTCAGGCCAACGGCGGCCCGCCGTTCTGGCGAAGGGGGCCCTAGGTGGGCCAGGGGAAATCAGAGGGACACCAGTAGATTTTTTGGCCTGGCTAGGCCTCTCGTTGGGAAAAACCCCCAAATTTCCCAAAGACCCAAAAAGTGGGCTGCAAGTAAAACCGAACCCCAGGTAGGTCCCCCTCCCCCGAGGAAAAAAGGAAAATCTCCAGCCCCCTCCTCAACAAAACGTGCGCCACCTCCCCCAAAATCGAAGTAAGCCCCGTTTTTTTCCCCCAAAATTTGCGATCTGTTCTAGAAAGATTTCTCCGGGGTTCTCCTATTGGTTGAAAAATTTGCAAGTCCCCTTTTTACGGCGTATGTGGGGCGTTTTTTGGGTTGAGGGGCTTTGCCCCCGGCGGGGTGCCCAAGCTTAGGGAAAATTACCAGAAAATAATATTCTCCCACATCCGAATAATTTTTTTTTTGTCCAAGATTTGGGAAATTGCTCCCAAGCAAAACCAACTGTTGCCCCTTAATGTTTGGTTGGCGGGGGCCCATATTTTCCGCATGGCGGTCCCTTTTGGCGGCAGTTTGAAATACAATTCACGTAGAATTTTTTGACAATTTAAAATTATACTTTTTTTTTAAAAAAAATCGTTAATGTTTATTTAAAAGGAAATTTAAATTTAAATTCACAAAAATTAAAACAATTTAAAAGGCGGGAAAAAATTAATTTTTAAAAAATATTTTTTAAAATTTTGGTCTTATTAAACCAAAAGGGTTTAACATATCCCCTCTGAAGGGCAAAAAATTAAAAATGTAGTAAAAATTTTGAATGTGTTTTTTCACTTTTTTTCTTAAATTTACTTTTTCATATTACAATTTTAAAAGTTTTTTTTTATTCCCAACCCATGGTTTTTTTTTGTTTAAAGGGGAGAGTGTGGTTATTTACCAGGGTTTTGAAAATAATATTTTTTTAAATTTTATAGTTTTTTTTAAAAAGAAAATTACAGTATTTAATCCCGTTTTTTTAAAATTTTGCATTGTTTTTTATAAAAGAAAATTTTGGGCAACAGTGAAATGAAAAAAATAATGAAACTTGTTTTTAGGTACATGCCCACCAAAAAGATACGGGAATATAAAATAAAAAGAAAAAGGGGAGGGTTTTGGGGAATAAAATTTAAAACAGGCATCTAAACACACAAAAAATTTCCTTTAACGAACTAATTATTTTGCTATCTCACCCCCCCCCCTCGAAAAAAAATTAAAAAATTGAAAAAACGTAATAAATCACCTACGTTTTTGTGAAAAAATTAATTATCGATCGTTTTTAAAAAATAAAATATCCAAAACTTTGGGTCTAACCAACCCTTTCCCAAATCAAAACCGCGTTTTTCAACTTTTTTTTTCTGCCCCAAAAAATTTATTCTCTCATTGAGAAAAACCCAAGCCCAAAATTTTTAAATTAAATTTTTTACAATTTTTTAAAATTGCAAAAAGGGAAAAATCTTTCCAAAAAATCAAAAAAATTTAAAAGTGTCACAATTTTATGTTTTGCGATAAAAATTTTTTCGCTTTGGGCTGTTTTTTTTAAAAAAGGGAAAAATAACAATACAAAAATCACCTTAATAAAAAACAAAGGTATGATATGATGGATACAAAAAATGAATATGTAGAAACTAATTTTCTGCCCCGGTTTTCCCAGGGAAAAACCGCCCCGCCCCCCTCCCCCTTTAAACTAATTCAAATTAAATTAGGTGTAGTATTCCGTTTGACAGTTTTTTCCAAAAGTTAAACCAAATTTATATGTCCCCCACTCGCTGTACTAAGTTTTAAATGTAAAAAAAAATTTCCCGGGGAAAACCATAAAATACCTGGGTAAAAAAGGAAATTGACTCCTAAATCCTTTGGGGCCCGATTTCTCAACTTTTTTTTTTCAAATTATTGAACTATGCCCCAATTTCCCGGTTTACAAAAAAACCCAAGCTGTCAAAATGCAGCTTTTTTACACTTGCTGTGTATAAACACCCTCCACTCTTTTATATCAAATTTCTAACGGGCCCCAAATGCACTATGAATACTACTTTATTAAAAAAACAATACATCAAAAAAATTTACTCAAATTTTGGGTTTACATAACGCCCAAAAACTAATAAAAAGGGTTTATAAAAAATGTTTTTACGCTGGGGAATACCTAATACAAGGTCCGCAGCCAAGCAACGACGTTTATCCCCACTCACTAAAATTTACACGATAAAACAAAACTTTTTAAATTATCCCACGATTACTAAAGGTTGTTTTAAATTATAAAGGTTGTTAAATTTTTTAAACCCCAATAGGGTCCCTCTCTTTTTGGGGATAAGTACATCTGTAAAAATTTTGTCCCACAATCCATGTCATGAAAGGGGTTTTTTGGGTTTTTAAAAATGTAAAAAAGTTTTTTATTGTCGTAACAAATGTCCGCCAAATTAAAATTAAAAAACTTTTTGAACTACCAGGGTTCACCCCCCCCAAATCCTCATCTAGTCTTTTGTTCAGTATGTTTTAAAAAATTAAAAAATTTTGTTGGGCTCAAATCCAATACACCAAAAAGCCCAAATTTTTTTATTTATTTTAAAAATTAATTAAATTTATTTACCCAAAATGTTTCAAAAAAAAAATATGAAATCCCAAAGGTTTGCAAAAAAAAAAAGGGTTAAGGGTAAATTTTCAATTTTTAGTTCACGGGGGGGAAAAAAACCCAAAAAATTTTTAAAATTTTTTCCCGGGTTAAAATTCCACGAAGGTTTGGTTAAAATCCAAAATTTTCCCAAGTATTTTTTTAAAATTTTTGGGCTTAGGCCCTACTCGAAAAAATTTTTATTTATTTTTTTTTAAAATCCTATTTTCCAAACCCTGTTTGAATTTATTAAAAAAAAATGAAAGTTAAACAACTTTCCCTTTCCCAAATTATTTAAAATTCAACCCCACGTAGTAGTATTTTTCCCATCCGTTTTTAAAAAACCCCCAAAATTTTTTTTAAAAAACAAAATATTTCCCACATCCCATTTTAAAGTTAAAAGGCCCTTTTTCCCATTTCGGGTTAACGTATAAATTAAAATTAAGTTTTAAATTTTAATTAAAAAGTGGGGGTTATTTTTCCAAAAAAAATTGCAAAATTTTCCAGCAAAGTTCAAGAAGTTTTTCAAAAAATTTAGTTAATGTCTCCACTTTTCCCAAATTTATGTTTTGTTCAAAAAAAAATAAAAATTCACTTCAAGTTCAAAGTTCCTATCTCTCTTTTCACTATCTCTCATTTCACATCATACCCCCTCATTTGCTAACGTTAAAACTAATTATTTTGACTCCCGAGTTAATAAATTTTTATTTTCCACTTTAAATTTTTCTTTAAATTTTAATTCCCCATCCCCCTAGAAACCCCCAAAAAATTCAAATTACCAACATCGGGTTCCCAACGCCACTTAAAACAAACCCCCATAAAAATTTAACCCTTAACCAAAACCGGGCACTTACGGGCCACATAAAAAAATTTAAATTTACCGTCCCTTACCCTCCCCAAACGTAACATCGTTTCCCAAAGGGCCCCATAAAACACCCACATAAAAATTCCCCCCCTTAAACCAACATCGCCACTTCCCTTTTACATTAACTACCAATTTTATTATTAAACATTTTTCTTTGAGAAACCCCCTTTTAATCTAGTATTTAAATTTACCCTCCCATCCTAACCTCCACTATCTGTTTTTTGTTTCCTTTTCTCTCTAGCCTTACTTTATTTCAAATGAAGCTCTCAAATTTACTATTTTTTTCTGTTTTTCTATTTTTAAATTTTTACATGCTTTTTTTAGTTTATAAAATTTAAATTTTGGGTTTCCAGTTTAAATTACATTCCTTTAAAATTCCCCAAGGGTTTCCCTTTTAACCCTTTTCAACATTTCAAATATAATTTAAAAATTTTTACTTTTAAAACAAATCCAAACTAGGGGTTTTTTTTTTTTAGTATAAAAAATAAGTTTTTTTTAATGTTTTAAAAACAAAAACCAATATTAGGTAATTTTAAAAATTCAAAAAGTTTTTAAAAGTTATAAAAATGTGGGTTTTTTTTGGTTTTTTGGGGGTGAAAAACACATAGTATGGGGTGTGACAAAACAAATTTGTGTGACAATGGGACAAAATTTAGTGGGGACCAAACCCAAAAATTTTGGGTGTTATAAAATTTTTTCCTTTAAAATGTTATTTAAAATTTGTGGTGAAATTTTACTCCTTGCCAGTCATGAAAATTTTTTTTATCTTATCTAAGTAAAATCAAATTTTTTTTTGCTTCTTGCAGCTCGCTGGGAAATGTCTATCTGTCTGTTTTGGGGGCTGGTCCTCTACTTTTATCCATTGGGGGTTTTTTTTTTTTAAGTCAAAGGGCAAGTTTTATAAAGCTGGGTTTAAAACTATTTCCCTACTCTTTCTTTTTAAACTGGTAGGTTTTAAAAATTTTTGTAATTTAAATTTTGGCCTACTGTGTTCTTCTACTGGGAAAGGGTTTTTTTCCCCTCAAAAACTCCTTGTCCCCTTTCTGTTTTTTCTATCCCCGTTTTTTTTTTTTAAGGGCCACTTTATAAAATAAATTCAAAGTTTTATTTTAAAATTTTCCCAAATTTTTTTTTATGAAGCGGCAAGTTTTTGTTTTTTTAAAATTTTTAGGGTTTTAGTTTTAAAAATTTAAAATTAATTTTTTATTTCTTTTTTCCCCCCAATTTTTGTTTTAAAGTTTTTTTTTAGGCTTTTTGTGCCCCCAGTGTGACACCTGGGGGTCCCCCAAACCCCCTACCCATCTACTGTTTTTTTCATTTTAAATTTTAGAAATTTTTCCCCTTTTTCACCTCTCATACTTTTTGATTTTTTTCTGGGAAAGGGTTATTTTTCCAAAACCCGGGGCCCCCCCCCTTTTCTTGTATATTTTTAGTAAGTTTTTTTAATTTTTCCCAAAACCCTCTGTCTTAATTTTAAAATTTTTTCTCTCCCTTTTTTTCCATACCTCCTGACCAAAAAATTTTAAATTTAAAATTAAACTTGTTTTTTATTTAAATTTTTTTTTTCGCATTAAGTAGGGCCCCCATCCCCTCATCTTTCACTATCAAAAACTCCCCTTCTCACTGGTTTTGATTCTCCTCCCTTATTTTTCAACTACTAAATTATTTTGTATTCCGGGTTTTAAAAAATTTTTTTTATTTCCATTCCCCCCTTTTAAATTTATTATTTTTTATTATTAAAAAAAAGTTTTTTAAACCCCTCCCCCTTTCATTTTTTGGTTTTTCCCCTTTTCTCTCATACTAAATCACTTTTTTCTAGATTTACATTACAACGTCCCCTTCCACTATCAACTTTACTTTGTTTTTCACTTTATCACTTTTCGTTTTTTACTTTTCGTCACAACTAAATTCAACTTTAAATTAAATCTGTTTCTTCCATTAAACAAAATCATCCTAAATTCATATTTTAGCCCTATTTTCCCCCCTACACTTTCACTATCCGCATCAAATTACACTAAGGGGTTTAACTCAACGACCTCATTTTATTATTATTAATTAACCCGGAATTCTTTTAATATCCCCTACATTCCCCCAATAACCCAACTTTTTTTCTCACACGCTTCAACATCTGTTTTCTATTTCATTTTCTCTCTACCCTACTTTAAACTGCTTTCAAATTTTTATTCTCGTTCTAAAACCCATCTGCTCTACGTTTCCCCCAAAATCTTTTATTAAAAATTTTTTCCCCTCAGGGTCGGGTTTTTTTTTATTTTGTCAGTTTTTAAGTCAGTAATATTATTTCATTTGTCCCTTTTTCCCCCCTCGATCTTTGAAATTTTGGTTTTTGGGTTATCTGCTTTGGGGATCGCGTTTTTTCCCCTTTTCCATTTTTGAAATTTTTTCCGGCAAAATTTAAAATTTTTTAATCTGCTTTGAGTTCCCCCGTTTTCCCCCTTTTCTAGTGTTTCAAAAAGTGAAGTTAACAAAAATTATCTTTTTCCCTTTGCTAGACTCCCTGTGTTTTTTGGTTAAAAGCCCTTAATTCCTGTAGAGTATTTTTAAGGCAAATTGGGACTGGTTTCTAGGGTTTTGTGATTGTAGGGTTTTGGGCTGCCATGGACTTCCCGGGGGGGTTACTGGGGGTTTGAGTTCTCTTTCAACTCAAACAAAGGGGCCCCCGTGGTACATGTAAAAATATTCACATGGTATTAGTTTCAAATCTCAAAATTAAACCTTCCTCCCGTTGGCATCCCTTATATAAAATTTTTAAATTTTTTAAAAAAAAAATAAAAAAGGGCGTGAACAAGTAAAATAGCCACACGTTTGGGAGCGGCAAGTAAATAAAATCACCCCTTTTCCCAAAAACAAAAAAAAACACAACAAAGACAAAACAAAATATTTAAAAATTTAAATTTAAACATTTACCCTGATCTTCCTTCATCAGGCTGGGGTTTTTTCTGGGCGCCACTCGGGTTTTAGAGACACGAGAAATTTTTAACCCTTTTTATTTTTTTTAAAATTTTAAAAAAGATAAAAAAAGGAAAAATTATAATTGGGGTTTTGCCAACCGGAGCCAAGGGTTTTTAAAAAATTTTAATACAAAAATTTTTTTTATCAGCAAATCCTTTAGTCCCTTTTAAAGAGGACGTGTTTAGTCCCAAAATTTCCCCAATTTTTTGAACATTATGGGGGAATTTTTTATGTCCCGCTTTCACCAAAAAACAAAATAAAATTTCACAAATTACACAAAAATTTTCAAAAAAATTACACAAATTTTTCAAAATGCCCTTTTTTAATAATGTATTGGTTATTGGTTTTCTACTTCCAATACGTTTTTTTGAAAATTTTTAGCAATTCTAGTCCCTTTTTTTAAAATCAATGTTTTTTGGTACCAATGATACCCATGCTTGGATTTTTTTGTTTCCTATGCAAATTATGGGCCGTGAAAAAATAATGTGCCTGTTACTTTTCGGGATCACGCTTTTTCCAAAGTAAATTGCCCCCTAGTTAGGCCCAAGAAGTAGACTCGTCTGTAGTCCACACGTAGCCCTGGGTAGGCCTAAAGGTAGGCTCTGGGTAGGCTAGTATTCAGGTGCCAACGGCTGCCCGACGTTCTGGCGAAGTAGGCCCTAGGTAGGCCTAGTGGAATCAGATGACACCAGTAGATTGTTGGCCTAGGCTAGGCCTCTCGT
Organism: Sweltsa coloradensis; assembly: GCA_024449915.1. Lineage (NCBI taxonomy): Eukaryota > Metazoa > Arthropoda > Insecta > Plecoptera > Chloroperlidae > Sweltsa > Sweltsa coloradensis. The sequence goes on along the minus strand of JAMZAV010000678.1, from coordinate 161,648 downwards.
AGTCGGAAAACCCCAATTCCAGATCCAAAAGTAGGCTGCAAGTAGACCGAACACCCAGGTAGGTGCGTCCTCCCCCGAGGACAAAGGAAAATCTCCAGCTCCTTCCTCACACAAACGTGCGCTAGCTGTCCCAAGATCGAAGTGAAGTCAAGTGTTTTTCCAAAGTTTGCGATCTGTTCTAGAAAGATTCATCCTGGTCTCCTATTGGTTGAAAAATTGCAAGTCACAATTTTACGGCGTATGTGATGACGTATGATGTTGAGTGCATTTGCACCCGCGGCGCGTGTCAGCTTATGGAAAATTACCAGAGAATAATATTCTGCACATCAGAAATAATGTTTTTGTCCACAGAGTTGGCAATGCGCACCAAGCACAACCAACTGTTGCACTTAAATGTTTGGTTGGCGGTGGCATATCATCCGCATGGCGGTGCATTGGCGCGCGCAGTTTGAAATACAAATTCACGTAGAAGTTTGACAATATTAATTATACATTTTTTAAAAGAAATCGTTAATGTTATTATTTAAAGGCAATTAATTATTCACAACAATTATACAATTTAAAAGGCGGGAACAAATTAATATTTAAATATCTTTGAAATTGTCTTATATCAGACCAAAAAGGTTACAGTTGTTAGCAGGATTCCGGGCAAACAGCATAAGCGATCTTGATGAAATTTTGAGGGGACCTTCGTTTTCTCTGAACTTAGAGGTGTTAATTGCTTTTGGGTACAATCGAGAAATATTTCTCATGAATATCGTACTTTTACGATTTTTTTCGATTTTTAGTGCGATATTTTTCGTCACATTTGGGCCGATTCTGACCAAACGAGGTGTGGGCTACAACGTTCATATTTCACATGGACATTAAGATTATGGTGATGTAGTACCTTTTGAAAGAAAAAGTTGAAAAAGTTAACTAGAATCTATAGAAATAATGGTTTTTAATATTAGTTTTTTCAATTTTTAGTGCGATATTTTCGTCACATTTGGGCCGATTCTGACCAAACGGGGGGGCTACAACGTTCAGATTTCACATGGACATTAAGGTTATGGTGATGTGGTACCTTTTGAAAGAAAAAGTTTGAAAAAGTTACTAGAATCTATAGAAATAATGGTTTTAATATTAGTTTTTCAATTTTTAGTGCGATATTTTCGTCACATTTGGGCCGATTCTGACCAAACGGGTGGGGCTACAAAGTTCAGATTTCACATGGACATAAAGGTTTAGGTGATGTGGTACCTTTTGAAAGAAAAAGTAGAAAGAGTTTGTCAGAATCTACAGAAATAAAGGTTTTAATATGAGTTTTTTTGAGGTTTATAATACCAATTAACAAGTAATAACAATAGAAACTTGAAAACAATCACCTACAATGCATTCAAAAAGCACTTGCAAAGGAAAAGTGTAAACAAACGCAAAAAACGCAAGCAAAATCTTACAAAAAACGCTCATCCATCAACGCGGCGGGACTTTAGCGTTTTCCTAGTTAAAATGATAACAATGTTAGCTACGAGAGTTGAAGAGAGATACGCGATGTATCGTTCAATGCCACATGGCGGTCCATCACCACTTTATCACGTAACACTTATAAGGTATTAACTAAATGCGATTCAACTAAGTAGACGTCATAATGGTGGAAATGCCTCTAGGCAATTTGATCAGAATATTATTAAGAGTGTTTGAGCCAAAATTCATTCATAAAAGGTCACGAAACGATCTATCCCTAGGCAACGATAAACATACGTGCCACTTCTTATTCTAGGGACAATTTGTGACCAAACGAGTGATTACAAGATATTTTTTTCAATATAACACAAATTAGTAACAAGTTCACATAATCTGATAATATAAACAAGTGAGATAAAGTATGATTTGTTTCGATTATTCAAACTATTAGCAACCATATTTAAAAAAATGAGATTTTTGTTGTTATATTCGATGTTTTATGATACTTTTTGGTTCCCCCAACCCCCAAAGTTTAAACCCTCCCCCATCCCAACAAATTAACCAATGGACTTGTTCAGGCCTCCTTTTTGGAATTTGGTCAGAATATTATTATAAGTATTTTAGCCGAAATTCACGATTTTCTCACAAAACCCCTAACAGTTGATCTAAAGAGTTCAACTACTTCAATGTATATCAAGTGATCGTTTTTGTTGACCTGTTGTTCCAAAGCAGAAGTGGTTTCCAGCTTGTTGACTGCAAGCATGTGTTCTTGTAGGCGCATTGACATGTTTCGCCCTGTCTGGCTGGAAATATATAGCAATCAGTGGTATGAACATTGCGAACACCCGCGAATCAACGCCAGAATCAACAAGGCCGATTCAGAACAACTCTGAATTTACTATGTGCTTCGTTGCTATAGGACGGCTCCCAAGTCACCGTCTACAAACTCCTAAGACAAGAACTGATGGACTTAAGTCCAAATCAGAAGTTAAAAAACTACTGACTATGGCGGGAATCGAACCCTGGACCTTCTTCATTGGAAGCAGATACGCTAACAACAAGACCGAGCCACACAACAAGAGCAACGAGCCACACACAAGACCAACGAGCCACACATTTCTTTATATTGTAATGTTTTGTTGTGAAATGAATAAAGCTTAAATTGAATTGAATTGAGATGAAATAAGAAATATTCTAATAACTTCATTAAAATTTCGTGATATTATCATCTTACAGTCCGATATATGCACACGAATTAAATAGTGTGGTTATCCCATCTAAACAGTTAGTTTGCTTGTGATATTGAAGGTAGTTTATTTAGTTAAATTATTAACTGGTACTGGTACTGGTACTGGTACTGGTACTGGTACTGGTACTGGTACTGGTACTGGTACTGGTACTGGTACTGGTACTGGTACTGGTACTGGTACTGGTACTGGTACTGGTACTGGTACTGGTACTGGTACTGGTACTGGTACTGGTACTGGTATAGAGATTCTTCCAGTTGGTAAGATTCACAATCCTGCTAGTATCGACATTGAAAGTTGATCAATGCGAAGAATGTGAAATGATGCAATAGCTAATGTTACGATCCAGTTCATTGTAAAAGGAAAAATTTCCATTCAAAACACAAAAAATACATAAAGTTGATTTGTTATTTTTTTTTGTATCTGACTGTATGATTGTTGTATTTCAATAGTTTCTCACGGAGTGCAATTAATACATACAACAGCAAGTAGGAAACACATAAATGTTCAACTAATGATCCAATTAAAATTCTTGCACAATAACGTAGTTATACTCGTAAATGTCGGTTCCCAAGTCCCAGCCTGTACGTCTGAGATCACATATTCGTGGGTGTCACCGTCTTTAGAGACAGCAGTTCTCGACCTCCGAAAAAAACACAACAGCCATTCTGATATATGATGCAGGACACAGTTAATTCGAGATTAAATAAATAATAATAAATGATTTTATTTTCGCAAACCAAAAGTTCAGCTTCGGTCGAAGGCTTCTTCTTTGGGTGTACCTGGGTTCATAGCCTGCTTGGTGTTCTGTCAATCCGTCATGGTTGTCATTCTATTATTCTATTAGCCAACTGATCTTATCAGTCGTATAGAGAGTCAGAAGCTGACAAATATTTTAAATCCACTCCATGTCTAGACATTAGTTTTAATGTGTTCTTTATATAAATAGGCCTACATGAGGAACATGTTCTTTCGCACAGAAAAACAAACTTATTCAGTAATGGCAGTAAGTGTTCAAATTGACACAAAATTGACCTTCAGCATAGGTGAAATGAAATCGGTGGGTGTGTTGAAATAATTTACTAGAAAATATTTGGTTATGATTATTACAAAGCCGTTAGATTTATTAAATAATATAATAATACAAAAAAGGGAAAAATCATACGACATTAACACTCCTGTATAGTTAAATATGTCATCATGAGTAGACATAAATCTGAACTAAACACACGTCAGAAGTTTCAGATAACGACATAGACGCATAAGCCTCTATGTGCGAATAATTTACTATGTCAAGCTATCACGTATTCGTTTGAATTTTAGTTGAGATTCATCAAAAGTTGAATATCATTATGCTGTGCAAATCGAGTCAATATGAGTTAAAATATTATACAGTATATATTGTTCAATATAGATATGTAGATGGGCTAGGGAGAAAAGACCCATGCTGTATCTAGACTGGACGGGAAATGTTAGCGCGGGTACTCAACACATGACTCTCTCACTCGTCTAACAACGACTTAACAAACTCCAAGACAACTTCAGGTGTAACGACATCGACCAGCAAACTTCTGAAATAGTCTCGCGTGGAGCTAATCTAGTAAATTACCGCGATATCCCATTCAGTGAACCATGTATTGTACTGGATAATGGTACATTATTCCAAGTTATCATTTTTGGAATTAATTGCACTCACAGTAGTAATTTTATCATATTTAAGTCAAATTTACCGTATTTCGTCACAAACAAATAATAAAAAAGACGATTGTGATAGAGGTTTGTTGGAGGTGGCGGGTAGAGCAAGAAAAGTTTTAACTCCATAAGAATAGCATTGTTGGTGGAGGTGCCGGGTAGAGCGAGAAAAGTTGAAACTCCATAAGAATAGCATTGTTGGTGGAGGCGCCGGGTCCTCACTTCTTAATTTTATTATTTCTACGTTGTACATCCAGTTTTATTACGGAGAGCGGTATTATTGCTGTGGTATTTTTTGTAAGTATAGCGTACGTGTAGGTGAATCAATTAAATATGTTCCAAATATTATTTAGGTCAGTGTACTATAAGCAACAAATAGAATCTCATGACTTGCACTTGCTCTACATGTTCAACAGAGTGGACATTCATAAACGCATAATATAATAACTAGGAAAACGCCGAAGTCGTTGTTAGACGAGTGAGTGATCCATGTGTTGAGTACCCGGGAACATTCGCTTTCCTCCCCTTACATAAGGCTGGTTTCAGCATGGGTCTCCTCCCTACAGCCTATCAGAGGCTAAAGAGAGACGCATTATGGCCTAACATTTGACGTGCACTTATACCAACTCAAATCCCTATCATCTATACCTTAAATCAATCAACTCAAATGCAAATGTTCCCGGGTACTCAACACACGATTAGCTCACTCGTTTATGTCTAGTTGTCCAAGGCGCCTAAACCGGCGGGTTCTAATAACGGTCGGGATATATTTTGTTATTTATGGATCATTTTATTATTTCTGGAAAATTATAGAACATTTTTTGAAAAGCATGCAATACTATGAAAATAGCAAGTATATTAAAAACGAATAATAATTGCAAAATTTACTTAATCTCCGAGTGGAATTTTAGATAACCTTGGGCGTGTAACATTCGATACACCTTGGTCACTGCAAGCAAACATGATTAGTACAAAACGATTTTTTCATAAACAAAACACATTGTCGTTAAATTCTATGTGACAATCTCATTCTATTTCCAATTTATTATTTATTGTGAGTTTAAAAATCGTAACGGAATTTGAACAAAATATTAACTGCACGCTAAATAACTGCACCGGATGTCTGTTTAAAATTTCAGCTTAAACTGTGGAGCCTTTCGGCCGATCTGCAGCAAAGTCACTCACTTACAGACAGCAAAAATATATTATGTAGTGCCGTTTGAGTTGCGTTGTAGACTTAGTCGCTTCGCTCACTCGACTATTTACGTGGCCTTGTAAAAGTGTGCTGTAATTGTGTAAGACATATTTTTATTTTCATTACTTGAAACAATTAAAAGCAAAAAAATAACTCATTATTTGCAAGTTCAATTCATAATTTAAAATAAGCACCTAAAAAACTTCCAACTCAATGACATAAATTGTGTTCGCGCAGCGGCAGACACGCGACATCAATGACTATTTCGGATCAGTAGAGTACAGTAAAGCTCGTGAATTAGTATGTTAAAATTACTTTTGCTTTATGTACTGTAACGTTTATATTTACTCGTAAAAGAAGAATTTAAATGTATTCAGATGGAAGAAAGCGTTTACGCCATTAAATGGTAGAATTTTATGTGGGTGAAGGGGGCTTTGGGATAAGCTGTCCTTCAGCTGTAAATTAAATATGTAATTTAGTAGTGGAAGCTGGAAGGGCTGAGTCGTTTTGAAGACGGGTCTGGTTAACAGTTCTAGCTAGGGCAGACCACTCGGCTACCGAAGTAGCTTGCTATAGATAGGACCAGGACCCCACAATAAAAATGCAAAACTGAGCTCTTATCAAGTCATTTATGTTTAACAATAATGGTTTATTGAAGATTTACAATGAAATTATTAAGTTGCAATAATTGTATGTAATTGTGCCTACCATTTTGGCTTAAGTCAAACATGGCTTTTCCTGGCTAACAAAGAGGTATTCGGATGTAATTTGAACATAAAACACAGCACAAACCCAATATAAAACAAAACATGTCGTTTAAAAAGAAAGTAAAATAAACAATAAAATGGAAACTTATACATAAGGTATGTAACAACCATCCGGATTTTAACCGATTGCCTTTCTGAAACTGTTGAATGTTTCGTGTGCAATGGTCGTAACCGTTGTGCAGAAACTATTTTTGAGTTTTATCATTAGTAGATAGTTATAAGATCTCATTATGTACATTTCTGTATGAATCTGCAAACAAGAAAAATTACAACATTTATACTTTATCTTTGTTTTAGTTTTTCTCCTGAAAGTTGATATTATAATTGTAATTGTGTGTCATTGAGTCCGTTCTTACGTCCATGGCATCTGTGTCTTCCTTGTTGAATGACCATGGTAAGCTTCCCCTATGAAAGTGCTTCATATTTCTCGATGCGCCTGGCGGACCCAGATACAAGGATACGTTGAATTTACCCAGACCTGTTCCCTGGTCTTCAAATGTGTAGACTTTTTCTACTAACATATCATATCACATGTTTGACATCTTAGTACAGCAACTCTACACAGGGGGAGACCAAGGAACGTGGCTGGGTCAATGCAACGTATTCTAGTATCAGGGTCCGCCAGACATATCGAGAAATAGGAAGCACTTTCATAGGGGTAGCTTGTCATGGCCATTCAACAAGGAAGACACAGACTCCATGGACGTCAAAACGAACTCAATGACACTACAATTACAATTATAATATCAACTTGCAGGTGAAAAACATAAATAACGATAATGTATGTATGTTGTTATTAATCTTGTTTGCAGATTCATACAGAAATGTACATTATGAGATCAAATAATTATCTGCTTATGATAAAACTCAAACGTAGTTTCTGCATCACAGTAACGACAATTGTACACGAAACATACAAAAGTTTCCGAAAAGCAATCGGTTTAGATCCGGATGGTTGGTACATACCTTATGTAAGTTGCCTTTTTATTGTTGTAATTTACTTTCCTTAACAACGACATGTTTTGATATGAATTGTTCTTGTGTTGTGTTAAATGTTCAAATAGCATCCAAAGACCTTTTTGTTAGCCAGGAATTTTACAGTGATCTTATAAGAACCGTTGTCCATCATAGGAGTCGATAACGAACTTCCTGGTCGTTGAAGGTGTAGTTACCCTGGAAGAGAAAAAATAGGCATTAATTCAGAGGTTAACATGTTGATGTTGAAATTAACACTGGCCTCTTCGAGAACGCTTTTTTTAGTCGCGTTGATGGATGAGCTTTTTTGTAATTTTTAGTTTGTGTGGGATCTTTACTTTTTCAAGTTCAATTGCAAAACCATTTTTGTTAAATAAGGAAAATGTTATTATAGTAGTACCATAGACATCCTATATAATTGGCTGACCAGCAGTGGTGGTCCACTTCCGTACAATTAGAAGCCATCTTAAAATGACAGTTTACATGTTAATCAAATGGGAGCGATTTGTGGCCAAATTTCTCAAGATTGCCGCCAGGTTGACAGGTAGCATACTAGCTTTAACACCAAATGATTACTAAATTCCCTATGCAACACTTCGATTGTCTTTTGTTTAAATAAAATGCTGCACAAGCTAAAACCATATCAAACAATCCAGTAAAATACTTTAAATTAAAACACCAAATCGCCATCTTGAATGGGCCGGTTGAGTCTTCAATTTGCTACGCTCGCGCCTGTGCGAGGTATAGGAGACTGCTAATTAAGCTACTAAGGGTTTAATATCAATTGGTAGTACTAATTGCAATGGTCATATTAATAAATAGAATGTAAAATATCTGGAGGCCCGAAGACTTGCTTTTGTACGTATTGTAGGTGATTGTTGTCGAGTTTCTACAGTTACTTGTTAATTATTATTATACTTTAAAAAACTTATATTATAACGTTTAATTCTATTGATACTGGCTAACTTTTTCAACTTTTTCTTTCAAAATATACTACATCACCATTATCTTAATGTCGATGTAAAATATGAACGTTGTAGCCCCACCCGTGTGGTCAGAATCGGCCCAATTTCACGAAAATATCGCACTAAAAATAGAAAAGTACGATATTTATGAGAAATATTTCTTCAATTGTACCCAAAAACGTGGCAGGTGTAAGTTCAGAGATTTAAAAGGTCCCCTTAATTTTCATCGAGATCGCATATCCCTTTTTCCCGGTAGAGAGCGAATAAACAGAAAAAAAAAACAACAAAACAACACCCGAGCTAATTTGTTTGGGGGTCAATGAAATTGAAGTCTTCGATTCGCTCATCCAACAAAACAAGAACAATACAAAACAAATAGTTATAAATGTGGTGTCACTGAGTTTGTTCTTACCTCCATGGTGTCCGTTTGTTCCTTGGTGAACGGCCAGGACAGCTTCCCCTATGTACGTGCGGCCTCTTCCTAGCAGCGTCCGGCGGACCCAGGTACATGGATATGTTGAAGTTAGCCTGACCTGTACCCTGGTCTTCACACAGTGTACACTTGCTGAACGACGATATCAAAGGGTCCCTGTAAAGTGACAATATTGATAAGGCTGAATGAAAAAGGTCATTCAATAAACCAACAAAATATTTATTTACTGTTGTGCTACATAACCTCACTATCGGCATAAGGAGAAACAGATTTTTAAAATAACAGTTGGAGCACAACTTTTTTTAAAAGGCGGGGAAAAAAATGTTTATCCCGGCAGACAAAATAATTCGTGCAGGAGCTGTTATTTTTTAGAAATACGTTATTTCTTATTTTTAAAATCAATGTTCAAAATTAAATTTTGCTATTGATGTGGAGACTACAGTTTTGTCCAAAAATCGATTTTATGTCCTATAGTTAGGTTATTTCGCGCGCCTAAAAGAATAAACAACTTTTTGGCTGTTATAATAATTATTAAAGGTCCTTTTTCATTTAGCCAACTTTCCAGCCATGTTTCTTCGACTTTCAAAATATCATCCCGAGGGCGATACGATAGCCTTAATATTTATATTTCAACATCAATCGTGTGTTTGCGCAACTTCAGAGTCAAAGTTATGATCATATCCGACCCTATTTCCAACAACCAAGATGAAGATCCCGAACATTCCGCGGTCTCCTCTTCTTCATTTTATTCTTTCTCGCATTATTTGTAACAACAAAGCCAACTATTCATATCGTACACGTTTGCCGGAACTGGGCTAGTATGTATAGTACGTTTCATAAGGTCCCTTTAACGGCATTGTGGGACTCCAGTTCCGCTTGCTCTCTCCTCACGTGACATGTGCGCGGCAGGGAGATCCAGTGGACCTTGTGCTAAACCAATAAAATACACTTCTTTCACTTCTCAGGCGATTGTACTTATTTTGTTTGACATGCATGTTTGTTTACTACGAAGCTTATCAGATAAAGCATGTAGATGTTATAAGTCGAAGAAATGTAAAAAAGGCGTAAAATAGCGATTTTCACAAGAAATTATTTTTTGATTACGCTCAAATTTCACACCAATATATTAATTCTTAAAATTAAGGTTCTGTGAAAAAATCATCCCAATAGAATAAAGCATGTAGGTGTCAATAGTCGAAGAAAGTTTTTAAAAATCGAAAAACTCGTAAAATTGCGGAATCGTGTTAACAAACACACAAAAAAAAAGAAAAAAGAAAAAAATATATTCGGGATTTTTTTCTCCAGTGTAGTGAAATGGAATCTTCGTTTCGCTCGCTACGCTCATCCAATAATGTACAACACAACGTCAGTATAAATGTATACACTCAACAAAATGATCACACGACAAAATGTCGCTCAGCCATTGGTTGAACGTGGTCAACATCTGGACAAGTTGCGTCAGAAAGTTGATAAGTGTAACACGACGTGTACTATTGTGTTGTGAGTGTATTTCACTATTGCATCCTCCCAATGTTATTCAACATATTATGTGTATTAAATTACTGCCAGTTTGCACTATTCAAGTGTCTTGCAAGATACAAATTGATAAAAATCAAATAAAAATGATACATTGCTGTGGCTAGTTGACATGACACCAAAAACAGAAATGAAGTAAAAATTAATACTATTATTAATTGAGCTGACTCACCATGTTTCTGAATCTAAGCTGCTCTGACTCGCAAACCAGCCAGGCAACAAGAGTGAGACCCAGTAGAGCCTGGACGAGCTGCATTCTGATTGGTTGACAGCGACTTGGCAGCAAAGAAGTTAATGCTGAAGACGTTCAGTCACCTGCTCGTATTTATACTCACCGATCACGGAATGACATTGGTGATGCATCTATAGCTTTACTATCAGAATATGCTGCGAGGATCGGCATTGAAAGTCGACCGATACGAGCAATGTGACCTGATAAGTGGATAGATGAGATAGCTTTTAGTTGCGATCTAGTGCAATTTCAAAAGGAAAATTTTTATTGAGCAAAACTAACAATACATATAGTGGAGTAAAATATTCTCGTATCTTTCTATAATTGTTGAATTTCAATAGTTTTCCGAAGGCGTGTACAGGTGATACAATAGATTAATTTGCTCAATTATAATAATTATGCTGTGTATATTACTGCATTCACAGAGTGATAGCGAAGGATTTCCCTTGTTTCGCATTGAAAAGAAGTAAGATCATTTCGCCTGTTGACGAGCGCCAAGCCAACCATTTTCGTGGAAAAAAGTAAAAGTTTTAAACTTAAAATCATAAAAAAATGCTTGGTTATTAAATTTGATTCATTACGAGAACTCTAAAAAGTCAATTGGAAGCAGACACGCTAACCACAAGACCAACGAGCCACACTTTACATTTTTACCACGAAAGTGGTTGGCTTGGCGCTCGTCAACAGGCGAAACGATCTTACTTCTTTTCAATGCGAAACTAGGGAGAAAAAAATGAAAAGCTTGGCTCAACTTCTATATCTGACAGCATTCACAGCCGAAGACTTTTGAAGGAGAGCTTGCCTGCCGTTTATTACAAATTTTTATATATGTGGGGGATATTACATCTTTTTGCAATTTGATTCCTATCAAGTTGTGAATGATGAATGATAAAAAAATTTCAAGGAGTCGATCACTTCAAAAGTCTGTTACAGTGTCAGATATTGACGGTTTGTTTGAAGTTAGACTTGGACACCGCTCATAGTGTCGGATTTCTGACTTCTGTTGAGTTGTGCGCAGCTCACCTTCCTCGCTCTGTCTTCCCCCCTCCTCTCTCCCTCTCCCTCTCTCTCTCTCTCTCTCTCTCTCGCTGCTTTGATGTATACCGACACAAAGTGTATTCCACGTTTGAAACTTCTCAGCTGTAGCCTTTTCTTTGAACGATAAAATTTTTCAAGTTCAGAGTTGTTTTTTTTTTGGCATTTTTGGGTTCACAGGCCCTCCAAATTTAGCCCCTTGTGTTTTGGACGCTAGATATTTATAATGGTTAAGAGCATGTTTAATTTCTAGTTTGTACAAATATCCACGCCTTGGTAATAGATATTTATAATGTTTAATCAGAGCATGTTCAATTAAAGTTGTTATACAAATTACCATGCCTTAGTAATTACGTGTTTTGATTATTATCCAACATTTTTAATTTCTCATTTTACCCGATTTTGGTTTTGAAAGCAAAAGGCACTGCGTGTCTGAGGTACATCTAAGTGTGGTCCAAGTTTTATATTTCTAAGAAGTACCGTTCTCTCTGTAGGGTCTTATAACTTTCCGACAGAATTAACCCCCACCCAGCTAGCCAGACAACCGGGAGGATTTCAACGATGCTGAGGAACTTTTTTTAACACAGAACGGGTAATCGGATCGTTTTTTTTTTGGTAGGTCGTGGACTACATATCAGGTCATATACCAAGCTTCAAGATTGTAAATCTTCCGGGGCGGCGTGTGCAGATAGCTGAAAACCCCCCGACTCGGGTATAGGTGTATACAGGGCCGAGTTCGTCGTCGCCTAAGCAGTCCGAGCGCTTGGCTGCGGGCGAACGACCGTCGCCCTAGATACCGTGTCCATAACAAATAATTTTCATTCTGGGCCAATTTATTATAATATTATTAACTACATTTAATAACTTATTTGGTTACTCAACGTGATTTGGAAGTGTTTTATTTCGATCGTCTGAAGACAAGAGGCCGCCATGTTTTAGTAATAAGAATGACAGCGAGTGTGGTATTTTCAACGAGACCTAGTCAAGTAATGAGACCAAATATTGAGACCAAGAACAGTATTCAGAAACGTCCCTAGTTTTTATCCATTTTTTGAGAAACCCATGACGCACTATTCGAGCATAAAGAAGACAGTACCGTCAGTTTACTTTGATACACACCTAGCGGTGTATTCGGCCATAAAATCTACCCACATTACTGAAGCGAATGCTGTTGCATTCGTTTACGTATCTAATATAATACAGTTGAGGACAATAGACAAACACGCAACCAATAATAAAAATGTTCCTTTAAGTTGCTACGAACGTATATTAAGCTGATTTTTAATATGTGGTAAAAAACTACCCGAAATCTTCCTTAATTCAATTTAATTTATTTACTTGTTTATTTATTATTAACTACATCGCAATGAACCACAAGTGATAAAAAAAATTAAGCTAAATTTAAAAGAACACTTCACAAAACAAGAATGTTTCCAGACACTCAATGTGCGTTTAAATTCACTGAAATAATAATTTAACAAAACAACGGACATTATTTATCGTTATAATCATCTGACATTGCAACAAATTAAAAAAATACCCGATGGGGTTGAGTAGTGCGCTCAGTTTTGACGATTATAGTGGAATTATAACTCCGGACACATTCCAACTTATAATTTCTTGGTTAGAAGACTAATTTTTAATAATTTTCTTATCACGTACTCTTGGAAATACCTTAAATAAATGTTTATACTATACATACATCATCCTTTGAATTGTTCTCTCATATCCCTATATGAATTTTTTCTTCTTCCGATAAAAATGCCATAGACCCTATTTTATATTATGAATAATTTTTATGAATAATTTTATTGTATAATATACTTTATTCTAATAATAAAATTTTTTTATTTTAAGTTTAATATTTATTTAATATTTAATTTAAATATTTATTACTTATCAACTTTATGCAAGAGATTTTGTTCTGTAACTTAAATAAGAGTAAACATTGTTCAAGCTTTAGTTCTGTAGATTAGATCATGAAGGTATTTCCTTCCTGCACTTGAAGCGGTTGTGAAGAATAGCGTGGTTTATGAGGCGTGCAATGAAACATTGAATGGCATTGATGATAGTTTCCGTTCTTTTAAATACTGAAAACAATATATAAGCTATGAAAGTGCTTCAATGCCACAAGGTGAGATAATCAAGTGACGCCCACAACACCAGGAGGCCTATGCTGGCTGGGCTCGACCACAGGCGAACACACAATGACCATTGGTATACTAGGACTCAGAAACGAGTTGATAACGTGCAGAATTGGAGGCATATGATAAGGGCTAGTTCGTGAAGGGGGAGGGGGGGGGGAGGTGGCAATTAAAATTTAAATTCTTCCACTTTATGTTACGATTTATTAGCTCATTATAATTCTATAATATAATACAGTATAATTATTTTTAGTTTTTAATAATTTTCATCAGTGTATCTAGTTTTTTGGCATACAGTCAAACATAATATTGTAGCATAAAAAGACCTTTTTGTTGGCCAGATAATTAGCTGTGATCTTATAAGAGCCGTATTCCAACATGGGAGTGGGAAGGCGCAAGGGAACTTCCCAGTCTTCGAACGTGTAGTTGCCCTGGAACAGAATCAACAGGCATTGATTCCAAGGTTAACATGTTGATGTTGTACATTAAACACAACACAAGACCCAATACCAAACAAAACATGTCGTTATAAAAAAAAGTAAAATACAACAATAGAAAGGCAACTTACATACGGTACGTAGCAACCATCCGGATCTAAACCGATTGCTATTTTGAAACTTCTGTACATTTCGCTTACAATGGTCGAAACTGTGGTGCAGAAATCATCTTTGAGTTTGTGCATTAGAAGATAGTTATTTGATTTCCTCAGGTACACATCTACATGAATCTGTGAAAACGAAATATAACAAAATTAATACTTTATCTTTGTTTATGTTTTTCGGTGTGATCTCCTTAAAGTTTATACTATAATAATTGGAATTGTTGCATCAGTGAAGTCGCTCTTACTTCCATGGCGTCCGTTTCTTCCTTGGTGAACGGCCATGAGAAGCTGCCCCTATGTACGTGCGGCCTCTTCCTAGCAGCGTCTGGCTGACCCAGGTACATGGAGATGTTGAAGTTGCCCTTCCCACTCCCCTGGTCTTCACACAGGTACACTTGTTGTACTACGATATCATAGGGTCCCTGAAAGATAATTATAATGATAAAGGCTATTCCAGACTTGAAACAATCAAGCGTCAGGACTCAGTTCATCGTTTTATAACTTTATCGGCGACAGTGACAACTTGTTGATGGAGACGGCCTTAGAAACTCTGCGCATGCGCTAGCTTCCAATCTGCCAAGGCCGAGATGTGTTACGTCCGCGGCATTACAGGCCCGGGCTATTAAATGGCTAGTAGCTACTGTGCGGCCCATAGTTTTTTATTAAAAAGGTATCAAAATAAGTTTTTACTGTTATTTATATTTTGGTAATTACTTGTAAAAGTGTTAATCGTAGTATGTTTATCTCACGCTTACAAAACTTTGAGAAAACATCAAGATTGAGACCAAATTGGGTCCAATCAGGCCCCTTTCTACATTAGCCCTCTAAGAATACGAAAATCACTTCAACTGACTGCATCCTTGCCAAGCTGGGCAAATATAAAACTTAAACTATTTGCTGTTAAGTTTTAAGATAAAAGGTCATCACACAATTTTGCAGGTTTGGCAATGATCATGCAGTCACGGGACGCCGGGCGCAGTGATTTTATGTATTTATTGCGCAAATGTAGAATATAGAATGGCATACGATTGGCATTTATTTTATATCTCAATTCGCTTGAGTATGGAAGACTTGGATTTGTTTTTAGTCATGTTTTTGTGTTTTTGGGAAGTTTCAAGCAATCCATTTTTGACATGATTGTTATTACAATCGCAGAGTTGGCGATTTTAAAACATGTTACAGGAGCAAATTATTAGTTGTTTTGTTGTAAATGGAGTACCTGCTTACGGGAATATGGAATAGTGGTTTCTCAAATTAGCAGTCGTACACATACTACTAACAAACCCAACTCAGTTTTTTAAATGCGGCTATTTCCTACTTTGATAATATTAAATAAATACTTAGCCGGCCGGCAACCGGCCTCAGCGACTGAAAACCGCCCTGTTCGCAATCCTAGATCTCATTATATTTCCCCCGTGCCACGAGATATTCTTCACAAGGTATTTCTTCACGGGTGCTTGAAAAGCACAAAAATTATTCTTTTTTTCTAAATTCAATAATTTAATTAAGACACTAAAAGTATATTATTTTCCAAGAATATGTTTCTGTCGTTTGTGCGATTAAATTAAACAAATTGATCTTATAGTTTAGTAAAATATATGAATAACTTTAAAATCCACATTAAACAACAACATATCACTATTAATATTTTTATGAAAGTATGTTATTTGCCCATTAATGAGTCTCAAAGGAAGATAAAAGTTTATAAAAACGTGTATTCTTCGGTGGCACACGGTAACGGGTAAACCGATGGTTTGATAAAAGACGAGTCAAGCATGTTATTAGCAATTCTACAGAGCAGAACAACGTCCATGCATTTTAACCGGATATCAATAGTACTTAGCTGGTTGTAAGAACACATTTAAAGATATTATATTTGGTAATAATCCGTATTACCTTGAAGCACAAGTGTATCGTTGTTTAATTGCAATTTTTCTGACACGATTTGGGTTCCAAATATGTATAATATATAATATTGTTACATATTATTAGATTAGTGCGACTATCGTGGCCCAAGTATTATAATTCAATTTAAACGCTAAGGGGCGTTCGAGTGACTGATAGTTGTTGTTTCTGGGCTATACTGCGAGTCACGCACAGCGCGCAGAACGAATGACGTGTGGAAAAACGCGTGTATTTAAAGGGGCTAAAAACACCCAAAAATTATTTTTTACACGTGATCTATAGCACAATACTACACTAAAATGACCGTTTAAAAAATTATATCTTGTAACTGTGATTTAACACGAATTTTTGAATTTTTTTGATCTAGAAATTTGCGAAAATTGGTGTTATGGGAAATTTCTTAAATCGGCTTAAACCTGCTTCTTTTTTGGTCCACATAGATAGTAGAGCATAGTACCAATCTAAAATGCCCCTTTATAACATCGTGTCTTGAAACTGTGCCCAAATATACCCTCAAAGACGCAAAAATATGCATTCCAAAATCACACCCCATCTTGGTTATCAGCATATTTTGACCGAACTACTTGCTCAAATAACAAAACAAAATATAGAGAATTTACAGAAAAGGCTGTAGAGTACGTCAATAATGGCCAATATTTTTTTGGATCAAAATCCTCCAAGGTCACGGGGCATAAAGATCGTCCCCATGTTATTTCCTATGGGAGATTTTTGCCGATGGGACCTAGCTCGAAAAATGTCATGTTTGACCATGGAGTTATAAAATTAATAGTCTTTTGGGAGGTCATGGTGGCCCCAATAATTTTTATGTTAATTGCTCAATTCATTACTAGTTAGCCTGAATGAAATATTTTTTTGAGTTTAGCGGTTAAATACCCCTTTAATATAAACTATAATTATTATATATTGTTATGATCGCCTGCGCAGGGCAGTTTTGAATGTCATGGGTCATCACGGGTTGCTGGATGCAGCCGTGTTTACTTAGCAAAGCGATTCCGCTTACGGCCACTATAGAGTGCTAGTGTCTAAGGTCTGCCATAAACTCTTCATTACTATCTTGGGTTCTAGATTTAAAATAAATTTAGACGACAAAGACTATCTTTTATTGAAATACTAAAAAGTAGGCTCATTTTGGCACCTATCATACATCAATTAAAGGTTCTTTATTCAGCAAAGATAAGGATAAGTAATTGCTCAGACCATGGATTATTTTTCTAAGCTTTTCTTGCATTTAAATAATAAGTGAAATGGTGTATAGATTTTTAGTTTGTTCTTTTTTATTATTTGGAAAAACCATAGTTTATACTGCAACCTCCAATTATTGTTCACATTAATTTCTGTCAGTTCGCAGTAGGCCTATAAAAGTGTCTTTTCACATCAAAAGATACAATTGTTTAATGATCGGACTTACCATATTTCTGAATCCATAATGTTGTGGCTCACAAACCAGCCAGGCAACAAGAGTGAGACCCAGTAGAGCCTGGACGAGCATTCTGATTGGTTGACAGCGACTTGGCAGCAAAGAAGTTAATGCTGAAGACGTTCAGTCACCAGGTCGTATTTATACTCACCGATCACCTTGGATTGACTAGAGGAAACAGATTCTCTTTCAGAATATCCTGCAAGGATCGACATTGAAACTCGAACAATATGAAGAATGTGACAGTATAGGTGAATCATTCTAATGATTAACGACCTAATTCGATGTAGAAAGGCTTATTTCCTTTGACCAAAACATACAATTATTTATAATGAGATCAGTAATTTAATCTGGAATATTCCTATGATTGTTCTATATCAATACTATCCTGAATTATTGCAGGTAATGAGACTTATTTTATACATATATTCCTATGTGCTCCATTGATAATGACATTAATTAATATGTCACTACATTCACTTGAAATATAGCAATTTATTCATTTAATTGCAAGTACTAAATACATGATGCCATCTGAATCAAATAATGATCTAGTTGAAACAATAAAAAAATCATTTAATGAAACAAGTTAATGCCAAGTTCCCGACCTAGATTCCTATTCTAAATCTTCAACTGGATTTAAAACTGTCGTAGTCGAATATGATCCAACTTTTTTACAAGCTCTTAATGATTGTTTGTGTATCTATACATTTATAGACTGAAAATAATGATGATTTCTGTTGCTTAACGTCTAAATTTTAATGCACTAAGGCTATTCAAGACGATGAGTGTTGAAAAGAGGACGATTACAAAAAAACCACATGCCTTGTGCATGGTTCGAACCAACGTCCTTCGGACCAGCTACTTTGGATGGCGTTTAATATTAATTTCTAAACTACTTCATGCAGGGGAATTTTCTGTAACTTAGATAATACTAAACATTGCCCAAGCTTAGTTCTGTAGATAAAATCAATAACGTATTTCCTGCCTGCACTTAATGCGTTTGTTAAGCCTATAAGCATGGTTTATGAGGCGTGCAATGAAATATTGATTGGCATTAATGATAATGGAACTAATTATATTTGCTATGATGTGATACATCTTTCAATGCCACAAGGCGTGATAATCAAGTCACTCCCACAACACCAGGAGGCCTATGCTGGCTGGGCTCGACCACAGGCGAACACACAATGAGCATTGCTACTAGGACTAAGAAACGAGTCTACAACATGCAGAATTAAAGCACATGACCAGGGGTAGTTTGTGAAGGGGGAGGGGTGGAAAAATAATTTCTAATATTGCTCTTTCTTCATATGTTTATAATGTTCGTTTTATAAAAGGCGACTATAAGTATAACGCTGTTTTTATAGACAAATAAAAACGTGCCTCCACCATGGATTGAACCCGAAACCTTGGCTGACCAGGCGCTGCTCTTACCAACTGAGCTTTGAAGACACCAGGTTAAATTCTGTCTGACCCTGCCCCAGTTCGCCGACGACTTGAGCCACCTTCTAACTCTACCAAAAACTATTTCTCAACCCTCCCAGCACCGGTGAACGAACAAGCCCCCCCATGTCCTTCTGCTTCACCATCTCTTTCACTGGCTAAGACCACCTACGTTTCCTTAAAATGCTCCAACATCCACTCATCCTACTCATACCCTTTGATTTCTGGATAATATTGAATCGCCCACGATTTGCTTTCGAAAATATCCACTTCAAATATAGTTTACTTACTGACACGCCCTAATACAGAAACGAATTCGTCTTTCATATTTATTATTCTTCACTCGAAGAGAACCTACACGTTTTCATATTCGACCAATTTACTCCGAGAAGACAAGAACAAATATTTGGTGCAATTTTTAGATGATTCAAAAGAAGACAACGTAAGTCTGGTTCGGGGTTTGATACTATATAATACACGATACAAATAGTACAACGTATACGAACTCTGAAAGAGAACAATGAAACTAGAATATTTGTCACAATATTTCCATGCTCAGCGAGTTGCAAGAACGCCCTTAATTGTGGTCTGATCTGTTTCGACTTGAGTCCACTGAAGACATTTTGAAGTTGACATGAAGAGGTTTATTTCGGTGTCTCGTACAAAACATCGTTGAAGAATTAGTTCTGTAGAAGAATCATAATCAGTATCATATTCACGTAATGAGCTCGCAGCGTGTGCTAAGTGTGTAGGCTACACGAGGCGCGCAATGCAAGGATAGAATAGCATTGTTGAAAGTTTCCGGTCCCGGTAGTGACGTGATAGAACGGTTGAAAAGAGATTATGCAATAGTTGATTGAAATCCACACGGAGAGATAATGTTTGCACCATTGATATTTAACTAATGTTAGGCTAGATTAGCAGTCGGTGGTCCACTTCCGTTACAATTGGAAGCCATCTTGAAATGACAGTTTACATGTTAATCAAATGGGAGCGATTTGAAGACCGAATATTTTTAAATATGACCGCCAGTTTGACAGCTAAGCATACTAGATTTTAACATCAAATGATTACTAAATTCCCTTATGCAATAACTTCTAATTGTTTCTGTTTATTCAATATCATGCTGCACAAGCTAAAACCATATCACACACTCCAGTAAAATACTTTATTGCTTTGAAAAAGCATAAAATAAAACGCTAAATCGCCATCTTGAACTGGATTTTCGATGCTTCAATTTGTTACGCTTGCGCCTGTGCGGAAGTATTGGACACTGCTAATCTAGCCTACTAAAGGGGTTTAATATCAATGGTTTGCACACAGAGTGGCCTATGCTGGCGTGTTTCGACCGCAGACGAACAAGCGAACTCAACAACCCCAACGTAGGAAGAATTTGGGGGAGATATAAAGCGCATTGGTTGAGTGGTGGCGGAGGGGGGGGGGGGGGGGGCGATAAGAAAATGTTCCATTAAATACTCAAATACCCCTTCAAACATCAAATAACCTGTTTCCTAAGATGAGACAAGCATCGTTACACCAGGTTTAAAATGTATCACCAAATTTAACTCAAATATATATGATACTTTACATTGTTGATTTTAAATTGATTACTAAGTCGCCAAGGCTAATTCAAGTCATAAATTTATTTTAGAAAACAAACAAAAAATGTTTTTTTTTAAATACGTATTTAGAATTTGTTAAGAAAATCAATATGCCCCAAATATATTTGCATATTCTAACTGAATTACAACCATTTAAACGCAATTGCACAAACTTGTATTGGCCTTAAAAGATGTTCGGCTTCAGGAATAGCAACGCGCTGTTAAACAATATCTGCCACTCCCTCTAAAATGCTTCTCCATATTCCCATTTCATTTCATAAAGTTCAAAATTGTCATGACCGCTGGAAACTCATTCAATTATTATTTATTTATTATTTATTAAACGTCTATCCTATTCAGTTATAAAAACTGATTTACAAAGGAGGACAACTAAATAAATCTAATTACATAGATGCAGAAACTACAATAAACTACATTTAAGTACATATTTAAAATAGTAGCATTACAACAACAATGCATTTAAACGCAACAAATTTTGTTTACAAATAAAAATGATATTAAATGTATTTAATGAATGAATCAAATATAAAAAAGGGTTATGATTGGGTATTGATTTGATGCAGGTACACTTGGCTCAGTATGAACCTATGGTGAATTTCGGGATATCGTGGAATCTGTATAAAATAATCTCCATGTCTGGCATTTGCCCTCAGGGACCCCCCACCCCTCTCACTCTCCCCCCCCCAATCCTCTAGTCCTAGTCGACGACCCCGACGACAACGACGATTCTATCAAAGAAACACAGTAGATAATTTTCTATGTGTATTAACCAACAATAACATACGGAAACGCATCTCGTGAGGAATATTGAAGCAATCACACATCACATCAATTCATCATAATAATTTTTTTTAATTTTTTATTCATCCTGTTAAGTTAATCTATTAAGATCGCGGACGTTGTTGGAGTGGGAGGCAAATCTCGTCACGTTTAATGAATATATTTCCAACATGGCATGTTCGAACCAGGATATCTAACACATTACTCGCTAAAAAACTTTCACGAAGCATAATTTATACTATTGATGAAAAGCCTTGCTAGGAATTACAATCAATGTAGCACATTCTAATAAAAAATATCACCGACATTAATGAGTTTAGATTTTACGGCATAATGTTATAATTTCACTCTGGAAGTTAATATTGTTGACGTATATTATCGTTTGTTATGATTGGTGATTGGTTGCTATAAATACCCAGGACAGATCCCTACCCAAGCATTCTGCAAGTTCTTCATCTTTGCAGCTGTAACCAATCAGAATGAAGAGCGCCCAAGTTTTCATATTCGTTGCTATGCTGTTCAGCGATGCACACTCGCTCGGGGCTAACATGGTAAGGTTGATATTAACTTTGTTTTGAAATATTAACCCTCATAATATTGTACCTTTCGAGGGATCAATGTTTAAATATTTCCTGTCTTTATGAATTTTTTATTATATAATTCCTATTGCTAAACGAACATTGTTCCACCATATGACAGATCGACACATGATTGTTCCTCCCCGATTGACTTAGATACCCAATTGCAATTATAGATAAGTTTTTATAAGTTAACCATCAGGTGTATGCCTATTTTATTTTGTTATTCTGTTAAGCGAGTATCAGATAGAACGGAATTGGGTTGTTATTCAATGTTAAGATCATTTGATTATGTACTCAATGAATAAAATAGTCAACCACGGCATAAACGTCACTCAATGGACTTAACCGGCATTTGTCCATATTATTATTATTATTTTTATTATTATTATTATTATTATTATTATTATTATTTTTTATTATTATTATTATTATTATTATGCATATTAGGTTTTTAAGCATAAGCCCGCTTTAAGGACATAGTTATTGATTCTGCTATGAATCAATAATAATAATAATAATAATAATAATAATAATAATAATAATAATAATAATAATAATAATAATAATAATAATAATAATAATAATAATAATAATAATAATAATAATAAATATAATAATAAGTCGGGGCAAACTTTTTCGACAACTGCTATGAATCAGTAACTATGTCCTTAAAGCGGGCTTATGCTTAGAGGCCTAATAATTATTGTTATTATTGTTTTAATTATTTCGAATATGCTCACAAAAAAGTCTTTGTATATTGTAATAGAGTTTATAATAACCCATTTTAAGATTGTTGAGGAGAGCCAGGATTTAGTACGGATCACTTCAATGCTCCTCCGATTGTAGGGCTGGTTTGCACTAGTAGCCTATGCTTAGTTAAAATATTGTGTTTGGTGTGTTCGGACCAAATTTTTAAGATATTGCTTAATTTATAAGTAACTGGCCATTAAAAGGGCACCAATTGTTTCGTTTGTAATAGTTTCCAAAGAATAGGGTAAAAGACATTTAATTTTGAATTCGGAAATCACAACCTTAACAAATTACACAACTTTTGAGAAAGTTTAAACCGTGGTTTGAACTTGGAGTTATAACAATAATAACGTTGTTATCCAATCCAGCTCCATGGTCGGAATGTATATCAAATTTTATGACTTATTCGATCAAGATATTTTTATGTTTGAGCTCATCCAAAGTTTACTATAGGTGACAATTATTATTTTGGTGCGTGCGGCCATAACAAAGTTTTTTTTTCCATATTCTGGTGATTGTTTCTTTCTCAGGGTCCTTTCGATATGGTCCTCAACCAAGTCACAAACTGTGCATCTAAAGAAGAAGACATGTTCAATTTTATGCCTCGCACATACTTTGCCAAAGTAGATGGCAAGAAGACTCAACTATTTGGTATGAATATTTCCGTCCCATTCAGCAAGGAGGAATTTGATGCCTTGGTTGTAAGTATGACGGCTGGTTGGTTCATCGTACGACATTATCAACTTCATAATAATAATTTACTGTTACTTTTAATTGAACGAGTGAGCGTAGCGAACGTAGTGATTTCCATTCGACTTAAACGGCCCTAATTGTTTTTCTGCGTGCGTGTGTGTGTGTGTGTGTGTGTGTGTGTGTGTGTGTGTGTGTGTGTGTGTGTGTGTGTGTGTGTGTGTGTGTGTGTGTGTGTGTGTGTGTGTGTGTGTGTGTGTGTGTACGTTGAAAATCAGCCGAATCGCTGAACAGATTGCGCTGAAATTTTAAACAGACATCCGGTACGAGTTTATTGAGAACTGCTAACAAAATCAGCAAGATTCATTGCGATTTAAACCTACAAGAAATAATAAACTGAAAAATAGACTTCCAATGTTTAGAAATTATTTTAACGACAATGTTTTAGATTTTGAAAATATATTTTTTGTTTGTTTTTCGCCTGGCCGTGAAATGCCGTGCCCATGCAAGGTCTGTCGAATGTTGGACGTCATGGTACCCCCAAATTCCGCTCTGGATTGAGTAAACCTTGCAATATTTTCACGTATTTCGTACTGGCTATGTTTTCCATAGTATTGTCACAGATGATATAGACTACACTGCGTTATATGCATTTCAAAACATGTTTAATAATTTTTTAAATACAATTTAGGAATTACAAAATCTTTCCCGACCAGGGGATTTCTTTTTCTCTTCCTACTCGTTCTTTTCACTTTTTACTTTTTACTTTTTCAACTTCTCCGTGTAAAGCGGCCTTAAGGGCGCTTTCGCCAACTAGACTTGGGAAACGCAAAAGTCGTTGTTAGACGAGTGAGCGAGTCATGTGGTGAGTACCCGGGAACATTTGCATTTATGTTTGATATTTATATTCGTATAAATAATGTTTTTTTTTTAGTTTAGTAGGTATACGGGCGCGTCAACTGTAAGACCAATGCGCCTCTCTAGGCTATGGTATGTTAGGTAGGCCTAATGTAGGGGGGAGGAGAGTAATGTAACCGGGTACTCAACACATGGCTCACTCACTCGTCTAACAAACGACTTTGGCGTTTCCCTAGTATCACACTATTACCGTGGTTTTATGTCAAATGCAAATGATTGAAAAGTTGGTTTAATGAGAGAGGACCTTGAGAGAAAATAATTTGTTTTACTAACTTTTCCTCTCTATTAGCTACTGGGAACAAAAGTGTTAGGCAGGTGCAAAATAGTTTCAACTTGTAACACAACTTTATCTTCCACCCAGTAGCTCAAGACTGTTCCACCCTGTTATTCCATTTTCTAAAATATGCAACTATTAAAAATAAAGCGAATCAAATCGATACCTGACACTATTAGAACAGCAAAACATTTTTTTTTAACTTTTTTGATCGGGCACCCGGCAAATATTGCATCTTCAATATAATTTCAAACTGCATTTGCATCTAGCACATCGTTCAACGTAGATAGTTGTGTTTCTGTGACTTTAATGTTTGACTGTTTTTCTTCAGTTTAACGACGAGAAAACATGAGATTTTAGACTTCGGTAAGTTCCACGAATTTTGTAAATAACCGGTATTTTTTGTTTATTTGTACCGGAAAACGGAAAGATTCGCAGGGCACACTGTTCCGAAATATTCAATGTTTTAATTTTGTTAAACTGAAGAAAAACAGCCAAACATTAATTCCACAGAAACACAACTATCTACGCTGAGCGATGTCCTAGACGCAATTGCAGTTTGGAACTATCTTCAATGGCCGGGTCCCCGATCAGATTTAAAATAAATGTTTTGGTGCTCTTATAGTGCCAGGTTTCAATTTCATTTAGGTACTATTTTTTTTTTTTACATAGTTGCACATTTGAGAAAAGTGGAAACAGGGTGGAATAGCCACAAGGGAAAATTGTGAAGGTGGTTGAAGGGTGGAATAAACTTAGCAACATTTTCACATCAACAGAATCGACTTATCTAAATCTATTTTCATTGACTTAACATGGTATTCCACTAAAATAATCAGAGATCGCATTTTCATGCAAACTAATCACCAACATAACTTGTAATTATATCATAAAAGTATTCTGATCTTCGCTGTATATTAATGCTAATAGTGTGTGTAACATTTTTTTCTTTGTGTGTAACGTGACTTGTACTTGCTTTGAGTTGTAATAACCCCCACTATATCCGTAATATACGTAAAGGAATAATCACACCTAAAGTATCTCATTAAGTTTTATTATTTGCTGGGTACAATACAATATAAACAATACAGAACAGGGGTAGTCCCTGTTTAGGGGTGAAAGGCGCGGCTAGTCGGAACCCCCTAAAACCTTACTACCTTCTGGTTCGTTCTTCTGTTCCACCCCTCCAGCATACCCCTCTTATACCGCACCCTTGCCGCGGAGGGGGTGGGAATGTCACAGGGTATATTCTAATTTACACAGAATCTTGTCCTACTTCATTCGCATCTACATGTTATAATTTGTATTGTTCTCTATGTTGTATTATTACTGCCTTATTGTATTTGCCATTGTGGTACGTGTAGTACTAATGCAAATAAATACAGCATACAAACAAACAACTTTTACTGATAAACTTCGATGTTAGCAGTGCCTGTGACAACACAAAACAAAACAAACAACAACAATAGAAAAACAAACAACAAAAATAAATGATCTTCTTGTCCAATCCAGCTTCAAAACGAGTTCTTCCAGCGGAAGAACAACGACTACCTGCTAATATACAAGTATAATGGAGGGGCCTGCAAGACTGCAGAGGACTACGCCAAGGAAGTTTTGAATGCTATGAAGGAGGAGATGGGCATAAATACTCCCGGCGTGTGTGATATACCACCAGTAAGTTGTTGTCTTTCTTTTCCTTTTGCAAGGGTTTCAGCCAACAAGTAATGGCAAAAAACTAGGACGCTTCGCGAACGCTTTTCCAGACGCGCTTCTGGATGAGCCTTTTTGGTTGACTATTTCTTTCCAATGATAACTAAGTTTTTGTATGAGTGAGGGATCTCATTACTTTTTCAAGTTGCATTGCAAAATTATTTTTGTTGATTTAAGATAATTTTTATAGTACGTACTAGTATTTGCTATGGTAATACCAATTAACAATAGAATTAAAAATATCTCAAGGCCCAAATACTTGCTTTTTTTACGCATTGAAGTTGATTATTGTTAAGTTTCTATACTAACTATTATATATAATATAATAATAAGTATAATTAACAAGTCTTGTTAATTATACTGCTGTAAAAGGCTTATATTTTGGCCTTTATTTCTATGAATTCTGGCTAACTTAAAAAAAAATCTTTTAAAAGGCACTTCATCACTATTACCATAATTTCCATGTTAAATATGAACGTTATGTCCCCAACCGTTTGGTCAGAATCGGACCAAATATTATTTAAATATCGCATTACAAATCGGAAAAACGATATTCATGAAAAATAATTCTTCGATTGTACCCAAAAACTTGACAGATCCAAGCTCAGATATTTCGAAAGTCCCCTTTAATTTTTATTAAGATCGCATATGCAGCGAACAGACTAAAAACGGGTAAATGAAATTGAAGTCTTTGCTTCGCTCATCCAACTTTAGAACCAAAAATAAAACACATTTGGCACGTTTTAAATAATTTTAATATATTTGACATGTAATTAAGTACACTTGATATTATACAATTACAAAATACAATAAAAATGCATTGGATAACAAAATTTAACCAAACTAAAAGAACAAATCTTAATTAATGTCATTGTCGTCGACGGTGATGGCGTTTACTGGGTAGGCTTGGTCTTTATTAAAATTGTAATATCTTCTACTGAAAATCAAATATGTGACTGTGTGGGTAGACTCTAAATAGGTATTTTTATAACTTAAATACAGAATTGAATAGCAAAACACAGAAACAATGAAGTATACATAGCTTAAGTTTAGAAATTCAAGGCCAAGGGATATTTATGTGGTAGTAGTATTTCATAGGCTATTTAGAAAGTCATGTTGCTAAACTTAAATAAATACTGTTGTCTTCAATGAGTGAAGATTCGTTCGACGAGTGAGCGCAGCGAATGTCTTACAACTCAAGTCGAACGGGTCTTGATTTTGATTAATTTGTCTGTAAAATGTTTGTTCGTCTGTTTGGTCACATTCGACTGCACGGCCAAACAAATTGAGCTGAAATTTTAAACAGACATTATGTGGTGACCAGTTAACTGAGAACTGCTAACAAAATGAGCAAAAACCGTTGCTATTTAAACTCACAAGATATAATTATTTGAAAAACAGGATTAAAATGAGTAGGATTTAATTTAACGACAGTGGTTTTGTTTTTGCATCCATGCATGCAGTGACCAAGGTGTATCGAATCGCAAGCTCAAAGTCACCCAAACTTTGCTGGGAGATTGAGTCAACCTTGCAATCTTTACAGGTATTTTGTACTGTCTTTGTTTTCCATAATATTGTTATGCATTTCAAAACATGTTCTTTAATTTTCTAGAAATAATAAAATAACCCAAAAATAACCAAATCTATCCCGACCGTTGTTTGAATATGGGTCTCCCACATTCAGGGTAAAAAGGCGCCTTTACCAACTTGACTAGGAAAACGCCGTGGACGTTGTTAGACGAGTGGGCGAGTCATGTTTGAGTACCCGGGAACACTTGCGTTGAAGTTGATTGATGCATAAGTCATATATTATATGGTTGTGAGTTTGTTGGTATGAGGGCGCGTCAACTGTAGGTCCTTAATGCGCCACTCTAGCCTGTGATAGGCTAGGGAGGAAAGACCCATGATGTATCCAGCCTTAGGTAAAGAGTGGAAAGCAACTGTTACCGGGTATTCTACACATGGCTCACTCACTCGTCTAACAACGACTTTGGCGTGTTTCTAGTATGTTTAATGCTAATTTCTGTGGATCATTGCTAACAAATTTGTTATAGGTGTCTTAAAATCGGCTTATGCGGAATAACATCAATACGATCACATGTAATTGGATGAGCGAAGCGAAGACTTCAATTTCACCGACCCCCCAAAAAATTTAGCTCGGGTGTTTTTTTTTTTTTTTTTTTTTTTTTTTTTAAGTTTTTCTGTCTGTTTGTTCGCTCTCTACCGGGCAAACGGCATATGCGATCTTGATGAAAATTTGACACGACCTTCGTTTTCTCTGAACTTAGACTTGCCACGTTTTTGGGTACAATCGAAGAAATATTTCTCATAAATATCGTACTTTTACGATTTTTTTCGATTTTTAGTGCGATATTTTCGTGCCATTTGGGCCAATTCTGACCAAACGGGTGGGGCTACAACGTTCATATTAGACATGGACATTAAGGTATGGTGATGTAGTACCTTTTAAAAGAAAATGATGAAAAAATTTAGCCAGAATCCATAGAAATAAAGCTTTTAATGTAAGATTTATACGTTAAATAATAACAAATTAACAAGAAACAATAGAAACTTGACAACAATCACCTACAATGCGTCGGCAGAAAAACAAAGCACTTGCAAAAGTAAAGATATCCCACGCAAACTAAAAACTTTAAAAAAGCTCCTCCATCATCGCGGCGGGACTTTAGCGTTTTCCTAGTTTTAAAACAATGTTAATACTTATCAATCTTGCAGGGATGTAGAAATTTATGTGTATTTAATAAACAAGGCTGTGTGTTCTTCTGTCCAGGGCAACTATTCAGTGGATAACTGGAAACCGGATATCAAGTTCCCCAACCCGGTTCTCGAGTATGGATCGTACAAGGCTGTGATTCGCGTATTGCTTGGTGATAAACTTGTTTCATGTATCGAAAGCATGGCCGACGTGAAGCCAAAGTCCACTTAGTTTCCTACTTGGAAATTTAATTCTTATAACATATAATTGTATTAAAATAAATTAAGATTGGAAACAAGTTTTTCTTTCCAATGTACAGTGTGATATCGATCCCAGTGTTATAAATAATTTAAAGTTTATAAAAATAACAACAGTGTATTATGTGTTCTTATATTTTATTTTAATAATTAATAAGGTTGTTTTCTTTGGTGTGGTGTGTATTATTTTTAATTTGAATCATTTACGTAAATGTTTATAATTTGTATGAGGATTTTTGATTTATACATGTATAGTTGGTATAGTTAAGAGTATTAGAAGAAACATCACTGTTTACTTGAGATGTGTTGCTAAGAGTTCTACACAATCTATCACCTTTAATTTTATTTATCCGTAAAAAGCACCCAGCACCCGACTTGAGTCTAGTGAAGACATTTTGAAGTTAACATGAAGAGGTTTATTTCAGTGCCTCGTACAAAACATCGTCGAAGAATCTTTATCAGTATCATATCCACGTAATGAGCTCGCAGCGAGTGCTAAGTGTGTAGGCTACACGAGGCGCGCAATGCAAGGATGGAACAGCATTGTTGAAGGTTTCCGGTTCCGGTTCCGGATCCGGTAATGACATTGAAGGGTTGAAAAGAGTAACGCAATAGTTGATTCAAATCCACACGGAGAGAGAATGTTGCACACAGAGTGGCCTATGCTGGCTGTTTCGACCGCAGACGAACACGCAAACTCAACAACCCAACGTAGGAAGAATTCAGGGTTGAGCGGCGTTGGGGGGGGGGGGGGGGCGCTAAGAGAATGTTCCATCAAATACTCAAACACCCTTCAATCTTCAAATACCTTGTTTCCTGTGATGAGACAAGCATTGTTACACCAGGTTTAAAATTTCTCGCCAAATTTAACTCCCATATTTATGATACTTTACAATGGTGATTTTAAATTGATTACTAAGTCGCCAAGGCTACTTCGTCAGAAATTGATTTTAGAAAACAAATACAAAATGTATTAATTTTTTAAGTTCATTTAAAAATTTGTTAAGAAGATCAATAAACCCCAAATAAATTTTCATGTTCTTACTGATTTACAATCAATCAAACTCAATTACACAAACTTGTATTGGCCTTTAAAGATGTTCGCCTTCAGGAATATAAACGCGCTGTAAAACAATTAAATATAACACTCTCTCGAAAATGCTTCTCAATATTCCCATTTCATTTCATAAAGTTCAAAGTTGTCATGACAGCTGAAAACTCATTCAACATACATTTCATGGTTGGGTGTTGATTTCAATCAGTGCAGGTTTGGGCATAAACATTCAACAGGGTTTGTTATTAGTCAATAGGCAAACGCATACTGTTGCCCAATCACTTGGTCCATATAGGCGTCAATAATCCAAATCAATAACCACAACATCGATGTGATTGATTGGTTATTGAATCATTTATTAGAGTTTTGAAATAGTTATTGAATTAAAATGTTAATTTCAACCTCATTTAAAACTGCAAAGTACAGAGTCCATCTCAGTCTGGCTGGCAGACTACGTTATTTGGTTACAACACACCACTGCCGAGTCAGCATAGGTGCATGATAGAAGTTACAAAGTGTATTGGTCTATTGATGACACCCAGAGTGTGTGGGGGGGGGGGGAGGTTTCCCCTCTTTCCCCTACCAGGGAGAGGGTTGCCAACTTTCGCTCTCTTGTGTGAACCATTTTGGAAAAAGGAAGGACTTTCTAATTGGATGAGCGTAGCGAGCGAAGCGAAGATTCCATTTCACTACACTGGAGAAAAAAATCTGGAATGTTTTTTTTTTTTCTTTCTTTCTTTCTTTCTTTCTTTCTTTCTGTATTTTTGTCTGTTTGTTAGCACGATTCCGGCTAAACCGATACTCCAATTGCGATGAAATTTTATGGAGGCCTTTAAAATCTCTGAACTTAGAACTGCCACGTTTTTGAGCGCCATCGAAAAATTATTTCTCATAAAAATTGCAATTCTACGATTTTTTTCGATTTTTTGAAAATTTATTTTACTTATAACATCTACATGCTTTATCCGATTTTAATGATTTTTCACAGAACCTTAATTTTATAATTAAGATATTCGTGTGAAAATTTGAGCACATCGAAAAATTATTTCTAATGAAATAGAACTTTGGGTTTTTTTTCTTTTTTTAAACAATTTTTTTACTTATTACACTACATGCTTGATTGCTATTGTAATAAGTTTTTCACAAACCCTAATTTTATAATTTTATATATTCGTGTGAAATTTGAGCGCAATCGAATAATTATTTCTTATAAAAATCCCAATTTTTAACTTTTTCTTTTTTTAAAATTACGATTAATTAAAAAATTTAAAATTTAAGTTTATTTTTATTAATTTAATTAAATTTAAAAAATTTGAACTAAGTAATAATTTTTTCACAAACAACAGAAATCCGGCATAACACATGGCAGCTCAATGCACCAATACGTGCATCCAACACGCGGCGGGACTTAAGCGTTTTCCTAATAGTAAGGGAATGTTTATGTAAATTCATGAGCATTGATCTGTGAAAGTATTTAGTAACATGTTTATGAAAGTTGTTTTGTTAACATCAAGGTTATGATTTCAAAGTGACACCCATCATTCCAAACCTCCGATCTCAACATTTCATCTCAGGTCGAATTGACATATTTAATTTAGAGCCATGATTGTTATCAATCGGTATCTATTGATTGATATACCTATCGGCGGCACTACATAATAGTCATTAATAGTAAACAGTTCTAATAATAAGATTGTTTTACCATCAGAGTATCCACTACTGATTAGCCAACTTAATGCGGCTTAATTTAACAAGAGTTATTCATAATATAGACATTTCTACCCGGCACCTCCACCAAACTTGAAAAGTATTTAACGCAATCCAGTTAGATAATGTTGCCATGAATATTGTGTAATAAAGTTATTTATGAAATTAACATTTCTAGACCAAAATTTAAAATAATACATTACGCAATCGAATTAAGATAATATAACCAGAGTTAAGTAATAAGGTTATTTATAATATAGACATTTCTACCCGGCACCTCAACCAAATTTGAAAAGAGTATTTAACGCAATCGAGTTAAGAAAATGTAACTATAACATACAGTTTTTTTTTATAAGATTGACATTTCTACTCCACAATAAACAAAGAGTATTTAATGTAATCGATTTAGATAATGTAACAAGAGTAAAGTTTATTATAAGGTTATATAAAATATAGACAATTCTACCCGGCACCTCCACCAAATTCGACAAATTATTTTACAAAATCGAATTTAGATTTTGTAACCAGAGAAGGGTTATAACGAATTTAGTTATTTAAGAATTCGTTAAAGATGTACGTTTCTGTTTAGTCTGACACTATTTTATCAATTTTATTGACCTGACGCCGGCAAACATTGGGTAGAAGTAAGTTTGTCTGACAATTAAATGATTGCAAAGTAAAAGTAAAATTATGTTAAAGTAACACAAATAAGTTTTGAAGTTACCTGACGTTGAAGCGCTATTACTAACGCGTTATTTATGTAAGTATCGAGAATTCAACAAATTAATGATATCGTCCCACTAATAGTAATATTCATGTGTCAAATCACAATTTTTCAACAAAAATACTTTTTGAATCGCGTCCAACGATTTACGAGATTTTTTTATATCGACTCGACAATTATAACTTATGTCCCTTTTAAAGTTATCCCACTAGATAATTAGAGTAAGTTATGCTTAAGGCTGTCTGAAGAAAAGCTTTAAAATACTTTCATTCAGAATTACGAATATGAATCTTGGCTATGCTCACCATACACTTGGCTCAGCATAAACCTTGGTGTGTTTCAAAATATCGAGAAATCTGTATAAAATAAACTCCATCTCTGGCATTTGCCCTCAGATACTCCCCCCCCCCCCCCCCCCACGACAACGACAATACTATCTAAGCAACACAATAGCTAATATTCTATGTGTATTAACCAACAATGACAGACGGAAACGCATCTCGTGATGAATATTGAATTAAAGAGTGCACAATTGTCATCAACCATTCTTCACATAAATTAATTTTAATCAAATAAGTTTTAATTATCCTGTTTATTTAATGTATGTAAAATCGAGGACGTTGTTGTAGTGGGAGGCAAATCTCGTCCCGTACAATGAATAAATTTCCAACATTACATGTTCAAACCAGGATATCTAATAGATTATCACATAAACACGCATTAACTTTCACGAAGGTTAATTTATACTATTGATGAAAAGCCTTGGTTATAATTACAATCAATAAAGCACAATCATAATACAAATATCAGCGACATTATTGAATTAAGATTCAATGGCATAATGTTATGATTTCACTCGGGAAGTTGATATTGTTGACCTATATTATCGTTTGTTATGATTGGTTAGGCAAATGGCAGAGTGCTAATAAGAGAATATCCATCATAATTCAAGGTGATGGGTTACTATAAATACCCAGGACAGATCGCTACTCAACAGAATCTGCAAGTTCTTCATCTTTGCAGCAGTAACCAATCAGAATGAAGATCGCCCAAGTTTTAATATTCGTTGCTATGCTGTTCAGCGATGCACACTCGCTCGGGGCTAATATGGTAAGATTTGATATTAACTTTGTTTTGAAATACTAGGAAAACGCCAGCCGCGTTGATGGATGAGCTTTTTTAAGTTTTCAGTTTGCGTAGGACCACTTTTCTTTTGCAAGTGCTTTTTGAATGCATTGTAGGTGATTGTTGTCAAGTTTCTATTGTTAATTGTTAATTGTTATTATAAATCTCGAAAACTCATATTAAAACCTTTATTTTTATGGATTCTGGCTAACTTTTTCAACTTTTTTTTCAAAAGGTACTACATCACCATAACCGTAATGTCCATGTTAAATATGAAACCCGTTTGGTCAGAATCGGCCCAAATATCACGAAAATATCGCACTAAAAATCGAAAAAAATCGTAAAAGTACGATATTCATGAGAAATATTTCTTCGATTGTACTTATAAACGTGGCAAATCTAAGTTCAGAAAAAACGAAGGTCCCCTCCAATTTTCATCAAGATCGCATATGCCGTTTGCCCGGAATCGTGCGAACAGACAGAAAAAAACAAAAAACAAACACCCGAGCTAAATTTTTTAGGGGGTCAGTGAAATTCAGGCAAGTGGTTTGCGCTTAGCCTATGCTAAGTTTAAATATTGTGTTTGGTGCGTTCGGACCAAATTTTCAAGTTATTGCTTAATTTATAAGTAACTGGTCATAAAAATGCCACCAATTGGTATGTGTGTATTAATTTCCAAAACATGGGTACGAGATTTTTAATTTAAAATTCTGAAATGTTCTCTGTTCGCGCATGCGCATAACCGTTGAACACAACCTTAAAACATCACAGAACTTTAGGGAAAGGTCAAACCGTGGTCTGAACGTGGAGCTATAATAATAACCTTGTTATCCAATCCAGCTCCACAGTCGGAATGTATATTGATTATTATGACTTTTTCGACCAAGAGATGTTTTAGCTCATCCAAAGTGTACTATTTATTGACAAACATTGTCTGTTGGTACATTCATAACAATGGTTCTATCTTAATTAATGGTGATTGTTTCTTTCTCAGGGGCCCTTCGATTTTGTCCTCAACCAATTCACAAACTGCGCATCTAAAGAAGAAGAAGACATGTTCAAATTTATGCCTCGCACATTCTTTGCCAAAGTAGATGGCAAAAAGACGCAACTATTTAGTTTCAATATTACCATCCCATACAGTAAGGAAGAATTGGATGCCTTGGTTGTAAGTATGATGGCTTGTTGGTTCAACACACGACATTATCAAGTAAACAATAAATTACGGATACTAATAATATCACTCTATTAAGAAAAATGACTGAAAAGTTGGATTAATGAAAGGGAACCTTGATCATGAGAGTAAAACATTTGTTTCGGTGTTTCGGCAGGACGAAACCTCTCTGTTAGCTACTGGGAACGAAAGTGTTAGCCAGGTACATAGTAGTTGCAACTTTTAACACAACTTTGTTCTCCACCCAGAAGCTCAAGACAGTTCCACCCTGTTTTTCAATTTTCTAAAATATGCAGCTTTATAAAAATGCAGTGAATGAAATCGATACCTGACACTTTAAGAAAAACAAAACCTTTTTTTCTTCTAAAATTGCACCCTTCAAATATTGCATCCTCAATATAATTAAGCGAGCGTTTCCATTTGACTTTGCCGGAAAAATTAGTCACTTTTTTTTGTTTTTTCTTTTTTTTGTTTGAATGTCTCGCCATAACGTTCGAACGAAGGCTCAGATCGAGTTGAAATTTTGACCATCCGCAAGCTTCGTTCTCGATTGAATGCCATTAGTTTGGTGGCAAAATCGTTCAAAAAGTTAAAAAGTTACATTAAAGTTAATCGAAAGTTTTTTTTTCAAACTAAACGGCGACAAAATCTGAGATAGCCAAATCATTTAGAATTTACGTCCGGTCACGAATATGTTTATTTTATTTTGATCCGATAAGTAGTGTAGATGGAAATTACATTATAACAAAAGTAACGTTGCCATGGCAACGAAAAGACGCGCGAAGTTTCTAATGCACTGCCACCTAGAAGTAATCAAAATACTTTCGAGGAAGCAACAAAGAGTTTAAATAGTTTTCCCAAGGAGTCAAGGTCCTCTAGATGGCGGTGGATTTTATCCACAAAGTAAAGATTTACACAGGGGTTTACCCAAATACCTTGGCAATAACTAGGAAAACGCTCAGTTGGACGCGTTGTTGAGCGAGCACCGGTACGTGCAACCTGACCCGAGTACGACATTTTCATAAGGCCCACCACACAGTGTAGGCCTAACTGGGTATTGACATTGTACACTTTAAACTATTCCAACATCTTTGCATTGTTATAATTCACGTCATGCCTTCTAAAGTGTTCTTCACTGCCTCCTTCATTTTTTAACTTCATTTTTCGAAATATGATTACCAATAAGTCTTTAGGATCTTGACCGATTTAGCTGAAAATTTGGAAAATAGAAGAGAATGTTGTACTTATTGACCCAGCAAAATTTCATAACGATCGGTACATTTTTTTTTTATTATTATTATTATTTATAACCAACGATCTGATGTTGTTCAAAAACTATACAGCAACCCGCCTAGGTGGTATGTACATGTGTGCAAAATTTCAGGTCGATCGAAAAAACGCTGCGACCTGTACCGAAGCAGTAACAGAAAAAAAAACAAAAAAAAACAAAAACAGACATTCAAGTCATAAGAGTCAAGTGGAGACGCTCGCTACGCTCGCTCAATAAATAATATTGGAAACATGGCCCTGTGGACAGCGAACGTCGTAAATTTTAAAATTTAAAAAAATGTGCAATGTGGGTCTAGCTATAGCACGTGCTCGCTTATCAACGCGTCCAACTGAGCGTTTCCTAGTTTAAAACTGCAATTGCATGTAGCACATCGTTCAACGTAGATAGTTGTGTTTCTGTGACATTAGTCTTTGACTGTTTTTCTTCAGTAAAAGAAAGAGAAAACATAGGATATTATACTTCGGTATGTACAACGATTTTTTTTAGATAACTTGTTGATTGTATCTACACCGCTTTTTCCATGGCATTTGATTCTGTCAGTTATCAGATTCGTCTCCACAAACTTTCATCGAAATAGTCGTATCTAAGTAAGTATCTCCGGTAACATGGACAATGTTCTCTCTTATTATTAAACAAATCGTACACAATCTGTGTACATCGAGCAGTAAATAATCAAAGATCGCATTTTCATGCTAAGTATAGTCACCAACATAACTTGTAACCATATCATAACAAGTCGTCAGATCATCGCTGTATATTAATGATTATAGGGTGTAACATTTTAGAACAAACTTAATTTTATTATTAAGCGAGCGAAGCGATCGTTTCCATTTGACTCTGCCAGAAAAAATAGTCACTGGTTGTGTTTTTGTGTTTTTGTTTTTTTTGTTTGCTTGTATGTCTCGCCATAACGTTCGAACGGAGGCTCGGATCGAGTTGAAATTTTGACCATCCGCAAGCTTCGTTCCCAATTGAATGCCATTAATTTTGTGGCAAAATCGTTTAAAAAGTTCAAAAGTTACATTAAGGTTAATCAAAAGTTTTTTTTTTCAAACTTCGACAAAATCTGAGGTGGTTAAATCATTAAGAATGTCCGTCCGGTCACGAATATAATTTTATTTTGATCCGATAAGAAGTGTAGATGAAAATTACATTTTAACAAAAGTAACGTTACAATGACAACGAAAAGTCGCACGAGGTTCGCACTTTGCACTGCCACCTAGAAGTAATCAAAATACTATCGAGAAAGCAGTGTATTATTTGTTACCAAATAGTTCAAATGGTTTCCCCAAAGAAATGATGTCAAGGTCCTCTAGATGGCGGTGAATTTTATCCGCAACGAAAAGGTTTGCCCAAATAGGCCTTCCTTGGCAATAATAAATAATATTGGAAACATGGCCCCGTGGACAGCAAACGTCGCAAATTTTAAAATTTTTACAAATTGCAATGTGGGTCTAGCTATA
Organism: Sweltsa coloradensis; assembly: GCA_024449915.1. Taxonomy (NCBI): domain Eukaryota; kingdom Metazoa; phylum Arthropoda; class Insecta; order Plecoptera; family Chloroperlidae; genus Sweltsa; species Sweltsa coloradensis. The sequence continues at coordinate 123,758 of JAMZAV010000678.1, read as the reverse complement.
GCACGTGCTCGCTTATCAACGCGTCCAACTGAGCGTTTCCTAGTTTATTTATTTATGTGAAATAGGCGCTTGTGTACTTGCATCGAGTATGTTCTAATTTGTACACTAGGAAAACGCTTAAGTCCCGCCGCGTTGTTGGATGAGCGTAATTGGTTCATTGAGCTGCCATGTGTTATGAGGATTTTCTGTTGTTCTGTGAAAAAAATATTGCTAAGTCGAAGATTTTTTTAAATTAAATTAAATAAAATAAAAAAATTAACTTAATTTTTTTAATAAATCGTAATTTTAAAAAAAATAAAAAATCGTAAAATTGCAATTTTCATAAGGAATAATTATTCGATTGTGCTCAAATTTAACACGAGTATATAAATTTATGAAATTAAGGTTCTGTGAAAAAATCATTACAATAGGATAAAGCATGTAGGTGTTATATGTCAAAGAATTGTTTTAAAAAAGAAAAAACCCGTAAAATTTAGATTTTCATGAGAAAATAATTTTTAGATTACGCTCAAATTTCACACGAATATCTTAATTCATAAAATTAAGGTTCTGTGAAAAAATTATTACAATCGGATAAAGCGTGTAGGTGTTATAAGTCGAAGAAATTTTTAAAAAATCGAAAAAAATCGTAAAATTGCGTTTTTTATAAGAAAAAATTTCCCGATTGCGCTCAAAAACGTGGCAGTTCTAAGTTCAGAGATTTCGAAGGCCTCCATAAAATTTCATCGCAATCGGAGTATCGGTTTAGCCGGAATCGTGTTAACAAACACACAAAAATACAAAAAAAAAAAGAGAAAGAAAAAAAAACATTCCGGATTTTTTTCTCCAGTGTAGTGAAATGGAATCTCTTCGCTTCGCTCGCTACGCTCATCCAATAATCTTGATCTTCTTCATTCGCATCTACATGTTATAATTTGTATTGTTCTCTATTCTGTATTATTCTTGCCCTATTGTATTTGCCATTATGGTACGTATAGTATAGGTGGAAATAAATATAACATACAAACAAACAAATTTTTTTGATAAACTTCGATGTTAGCTGTATATGTGACAACAAAAACAAATAAACTTCTTGTGATTAATCCAGTTTCACAACGAGTTCTTCCAGCGCAAGAACAACGACTACCTGCTAATGTACAAGTTCGATGGAGAGGTCTGCAAGAGTGCGGAGGCCTATGCTAAGGAAACATTGAATTCTATGAAGGAACAGATTGGCATACACACTCCAGGCGTGTGTGATGTACTACCAGTGAGTATTTGTCTTTCTTTTCCTTTTGCAATAGTTTCAGACAACAAGAAATAACCATAAACTAGGCCGCTTCGCGAACGCTTTTCCAGTCGCGTTTCCGGTTGACTATTTTTTTCCAATGATTACAAAGTTTTTGTATACGTGGGATCTCATTAATCTGAAAGTTGCATTGCAAAATTATTTTTGTTTAATTAGGATAATTTTTATTTACTATTATTTTCTATAGTAATACCAATTAAAAATAGAATGTAAAATATCTCGAGGCCAGAAGACTTGCTTTTTGTACGCATTGCAGTCGATTATTGTACAGTTTCTATGCTTGTTATTTATACATCCATGTAAAAGGCTTATATTAGAACCTTTTATTTCTATGAATTCTGGATAATTTTCATTTTTTTTTTCAAAAGGCGCTTCATCACTATGACTTTAATGTCAATGTAAAGAATACATATTGTAGCCCCACCCGTTTGATCAGAATCGGCCCAAATATCACGAGTAGGCCCTATATCGCATTAAAAACGAAAAAACTCGTAAAAGTACGATATTCATGAGAAATAATTTTTCAATTCTGCCTAAAACCTTGACAGATCTAAGTTCAAAGATATCAATGGTCCTCTTTTATTTTAATTACGATCGCATATGCAGCGAACATTAAAAAACGAGCAATTTTTCTGGGGTAAGTAAAATTGAAGTCTTTGCTTCGCTTATCCAGCTACATAACGATAAAAATACACATTTGGCACGTTTAGAATAATGCAAATATCTTTAACATATTATTTAGTACACTTGATATTATATTATTACAAGATACAATAAAAATGCATTGGATAACAAAATATAATAAAAAGAAAAAAACTCTTACTGTCATTGTCGTCGACAGAGTCGGCGTTTACCGGGAAGGTTTGGTGTTAATTAAAAATGCAGTGTCTTCTACTGAAAATCAGTTAGGATGTGACTGTGTGAGTATACTCTAGATACGTTGTTTAAACTCAAATACAAAATTGTGTAGGAAATACACAGGAACCATAAAGTATACAGATTACAGAGCTTTAGTGTAGAAATCAGCCTATAATCATGTGGTAAAGTATTTAATAGCTATTATCATATGTGCTGAAATAACAGTGTACCTATATTTTTGTGTCATTTGTTTAAGTGATATGATAAGTATATTTCATTTGCTAGTAAAATAATTGGTTAAATATTTAAGCTTATAAAAATTCATAACGAGCATAGTTGTGGTTGCTAAGTTTGTCATAGTCATTGTTCCATTTACTAAGAGTGGATAATGGAGTATAATTTATGTAAGTTTCTTTGTAAAAATTTTGTTCAATATTAATAAAAAGTGTTTTAGCAATTCAGTATTTGAATACCTTCCATCAACCATTTGAGATGCTTAGGCAATACCAAATTCATGTAAACGATGTTGGCAATTTAATCAAAATTTAAAACATTTTATGTTATATAATATATATTGATATTATATCTAAGTAGAAATTAAATATTTCATTATTTTAAGAGAAATGTTTATGATAACACGATTTTGGCATTTAGAAAATAAAATATGTTTCATATTGTTACTTATGTTTTATGTATTAAGGTATGTGTAGCGACTTCCATTAGAAAATACCATTTCTGTGGTTATATTTTGTTCATAGCCACTGGTGTTTTTGTAACCTCACTTTGTTGTATATGACACACACACTTTTAAAATATTCTCGTTTCTGAGAAAAATTTTGTGTCATATCCAAATAAAAGTGAGGATTTTAAATAAGTATGTCTCTTTATGTAAATAACATAAATGTTTACTACTAGATATCAGAAAACTAAATCCAGCATCAAGTAACAGAAAAATCAGTTGAAATGTTACAACTTATCTTAAACCCTCATTTTCTCCATGCACGAATAAGCTGATGTGACACAAGTAAGTTGTAGGGTGACGAGTTGTCTTAAAGAGTGAAGATTTATTAGACGAGTGAGCGCAGCGAATAAATGTTACAACGCAAGTCGAACGGGCCTTGATCATTGATCGTGATAATTTGCCTGTAAAATGTATGTTCGTTTGTTCGGTCCCATTCGGCTGAACGGCCAAGTAGATTGAGCTGAAGTTTTAAGCAAGCATTATTTTGTGACCATTTAACTGAGAACTGCTAACAAAATGAGCAAAAACCGTTGCTATTTCCCACAAGAATAATAAATTTTTAAAAAATGTGTAGGATTTTATTTGACGACAATGCATTTGTTTGTGCATGCATGCATGCAGTGACAAAGGTGTATCAAATCTTGCACGATCAAAGTTACCCAAAATTTGCTGGGAAATTGAGTAACCTTGCAATCTTACACGTACTTTGTCCTGTCAATGTTTTCCATAGTAAGGTTTATGCATTTCAAAACATGTTCTTTGATTTCCCAGCAATACTGAAATAATCCAGAAGTAACAGAATCCATCACGACCGTTGTTTAAACCCGGGTCTCCCACATTCAGGGTAAAAAGGCTTTTTTTGCAACTTGTCTAGGAAAACGCCGAAGTCGCTGGAAGACGAGTGAGCGAGTCATGTGTTGAGTACCCGGGAACACTTGCGTTAAAGTTGATTGATATAAGCTATGATAGAGTTGTTAGTTTGTAGGTATAAGGGTGCGTCAGCTGCGCCTATGATAGGCTAGAGAAGAAAGAACCATGATATATCCAGCCTTAGATAGGGGGAGAAAATGGAATGTTACCGGGTTCTCAACACATAACTCGCTCACTCGTCTAACAACGACTTTGGCGATTTTCTAGTATGTTTGATGTTAATTTCTGTGGATCATTGTTAACAAATTTGTTGTAGGTGACTTGAAATCGGTTTATGGGAAATGTTTTACCATCAATACGAATACATGGAATTTTGAAGGGAATGTCATTTCTTGGTCATCTTGCAGGGATGTATAAATAAATATGATTATTTAATATAACAAGGCTGCATGTTCTTCTGTCCAGGGCACCTACACATTAGATAACTGGAAACCCGACATAAAATTCCCCAATCCGGTTATGGAGTACGGATCGTACAAGGCTGTGTTTCGCGCTTTCCTTGCTGATAAACTGGTTGGGTGTGTTGAAGCTCTAGCCGACATCAAACGGAAGTAAACATTTTAGTTTCCTACTTGGAAATTTATTCTTATAACATTGTATAATAATATATTAAGGTTTGAAACAAGTTTTTACTTTCAATGTACACTGTGATATTGGTTCAATTAGTATAAATAGTTTATAGTTTATAAAAGTAACAACAGTTTATTATAAAATATACTAATTGAATCAGTGTTATAATATTTTATTTTAATAATTACTTAATGCAGTTATCTTTGGTGCGGTGTGTATTATTTTTAGTTTGAATCGTTTAGGTTAATATATTTAACTTGTATGAGTACTTTTTATTTATTCGTGCACAGTAAAAGTTTAGAGTATTAGCAGTGGTTAATTTGTAATTGAACACAACTAAACGCAGTGTACCAACCTATTTTCTGGGTAAACGCTTTACACCCACCTTCTTCAAAACAAATTAAACAATTTCTCGATTTGGTTAATCGGGATAACACTCCCGTAGGTGTAATTGTTATTATTTACTACAATTCAAAAATTAAAAAAGTCCGCTCCAACCGGGTTTCGAGCCACGGGTCTCCTACATTCCAGCTGGTGAGCGTCTTAACCACTAGACCATCAGGACGGGTACATTTTAATCTCTGTATTGTAGTTGCATTATACATTCGAGAAGATTCGGAGGAGAAATTCGGCAACAAAATAAAAAACAATAAAATTGTGAAATGGGTTGGGGACTTTTTGAGAAATAGAACTCAAAGAGTTAGAGTAGGGAATGCAATTTCTGAAGAGATTGAAGTTACTTCCGGAGTACCTCAAGACAGTGTGTTAGGACTTAATTTGTTTATTATATTTATAGATATACAAATAGGAATAAAATCAAAGATAAGACTTTTTGCGGATGATGGCGTGTTATACGGGGAAATAAATAAAGAAGATGTGAATATAATTAAAGAAGACTTAACAGTAATTGAAAAGTGGGTTGATATAAATAAATTGGGTTTAAATGTGAGTAAATATAAGGTTATTTCATTTAACAGAACTAAGAAAAAAGCGGAAATAAACTATAAGTTGTGTGGTAAAACACTAGATATTGTCATCAAGTACAAATACTTGGGAGTATTCTTGGATAACAATTTAGATTGGGGACAACATGTTGAACATATCAGTAAAAATCAATAAATTCTCTAAATTTTGTAATGAGGCAGCCAAAAGGAGTTCACGAAGAAATAAAAGCTAAAGCATATAAATCTCTAATAAGGCCAATTTTGGAATATGAAAATGCGATATGGGACCCTTATAAGGATGAACATATAAATAAAGCATTAGACAAAGCTCAGCGATTAGCAGCAAGGAGAGTAACTGGAAAAGTAAAAAGGTGGAGATGGATAACTGATTCTAAGGGAAGGAGGATAAGAACTTATGACAGTGTTACTAAAATGATAGAAGATTTAGGATGGGATTCTCTGAAGATGCGAAGAAGGAGAAACAGACTGTGTAACTTGTTTCGTGCTACGAAAGGAATGGAGGGATGGAATGAGATTAGTGGAAAAATTGGAAAAGAATTTTACAAAGGGAGAAAATACCATAACTGTAAGTTGGAATGCAGTGGAAAAAAGAAGGATGTTGGAAGGTGGTCATTTCTCAACAGAACAATTGTGGAATGGAATAAATTGCCAGCTGCAGCTGTTGAGGAATCCAAAGTGAAAAGTTTCAGAAAATGTTTGGAGGAAGTAGATAAAGAATAATATTTATGATGTCAACGTTTGTTACTTTTGATATTGTAATTAATTGTTAATTTAAAACAAAATTGTTTAGTTAAGATAAAAATGTAAAGCAGCCTACTTGCCACCATTTATAATACATATTTGCAAGGTATAAATAAATGAATAAATAAATAAATAATACATCAAACCTGCGTAAAGGTAATGACATTTTAATTAATGTTTGGTGGTCAGTTCAAAGGCAACAGTTTTCCGTTGCAGTACTGTTCCATCCATTCAGTTGTATAATGCAACTAAAATACAGAGATTAAAATGTACCCGTCCTGATAGTAGTGGTTAAAACGCTCACCTGGAATGTGGGAGACCCGTGGTTCAAATAGCGGTTAGGTCGGACTTTTTTAATTTCTGGATTGTAGTAAATAATAACAAAACAAAAAATGTAGCAAATATTAAACCCTTAGAAAGAAACGCACTATTCAAACGCTTCCAATAATTTTTTGCAATTATTGGTATGTTAGTGCCTTCCTGTCTCAGATCGCACTACAAGCTAGCTAGATGGGGAAAAGGCCGCAAAAGTTTTTCGCCCCAGACCCCTTGCGGCACTCGCAAATCTATGCACCTCGATATACTGTAAATGCGTTTACTCACCTTTTCTGTACAAATTAACCACTGAGTATTAGCAGAAAGATCACTGTTCACTTGAGATGTGTTGCTAGGAATTCTACGCAATCTCTCACCTTTAACTTTATTTAATCGTAAAAATCACCCATCTGGTGCTGGAGACTAGGATTTGTTACCCTGATGAGATATATTTTTTTCTTGATTGATTTCCATTTAAAAAAATGAGTTTTCCTATTACAAAATATAACAAAATTTATTAAAGATCTCCTAAACATAAATAATTGACATGCAAATGATTCGCATCTTTACCAGTGGTCTGGACAAGGTGCTAATTAATCTAAACAACCGTTTTTTTGGAGAGTATAGGAATTATTTATCAGAAAAGCGTAAATAAGTTATAAATTAAGCATATTATGTAACACAAGCACAGTAAAATGTATGTTATAATTTGAAATTAAATAAATATAGATACAAAGTGAATATTTTTTACCAGTCTCTCTCCTCTCCTCTCCGCTCCATTAGAGTTTTAATGGTTCCTTGAGTTGTCATGAAATACGTTGTTAAGGCTCATCTCATCGGTCTAGTGCGTAAGACTCACTTTGCTTTTGCTTTGCAGCACGAGGAAGTTTTGTAAGTTCTCACTTGACTGAACATCAATACATGTTTTGGGTATGTGTAAATGTTGACCAGAGCGGTCCTAACAACGATGCAGATAATAAATTTTGTAAAGTTATTCCGACATGTTTTATGATGTTATAATAGGCAATTTTACGAGCGCTGTGATAGGCGGTGAGATCTCGAATTCTTAATTGTAGCCGCCATTATCAGTGTCCATTTTGCTGAGTCACTTGGCAAAACTTACATGTTTACATTTGTAAAAAATGTACTTAACAAAACTGCTTTAATTTGAAATAAATGCAAAATAACGATTTGAAAGTGCCTCCCCGAAACTGGAGGTGATCTCTGGCATTTGCCCTCGGGGATCCCTCCGTCTTCATCTCTCCTTCCCCTAGCCGACGTCCTCAACGACAGCGACAATACTATCAAAGTAACATAGTATATAATATTCTGAGAGTATTAACGAACAATAATATAGACGGAAATGCATCTAGTGATAAATATTAAATTGAGTGCAGATTTGTCGTCAAGAATGGCATAATTCATTATAATCAGATTAAAATTATTATGTTATTTATCCTGATCAGATAATTTATTGATAATCGAGAACGATGTTGGAGTGGGAGTTAAATCTCATCATGTTCAATGAATAACTGTCAAAAATGACATATTCAAACCAGGATATCTAACACATTATAGTCTAAAAAGCTTTCATGAAGGATAAAAAATAATATTGACGAATAGACTTGGTAAGAATTACGATCAATCTAGTTCATTTTTCTTATACAAAATATAATTATTGAGTTTAGATTCTATGGCATGAAGTCATCATTTCACATGGGAAGTTAACCTATGATTGATGAACTATAATTTGTTGAGGAAATGGCAAAGTTCTTATAATAGAATATTCAATATATTTTAAGGCGATTGGTTACTATAAACACCCATGACAGATTTCTACTCAACAGAATCTGCGAGTTGTTCATCTTTGCAGCTGTGACCAATCAAAATAAAGAGCGCCCAAGTTTTCATATTCGTTGCTATGCTGTTCAGCGAAGCACACTCGCTCGGGGCTAACATGGTAAGATCTGATATAAACTTACTTGTGAAACATTAACCCTCATATTATTGCGCCATCGGAGAGATCAATGTTTTAATATTTGTTGTATTTATGTTTAATAATTATATAATTCCTCAACTCTAATTGTTCACCAGATATGACAGATCGTCACATGATTGTTCCTACCCTATTGACTAAGGTACCTAATACCCAGTAGCAATCATATATATATGTTTGACAGCTTGACAAACATGTGTTTGCCTTCTTTATTTCGTTACTTTATTAAGCGAGTATCAGATAGGACTGAATAGGGAATATACGTGATTTACTTTTATCATTCTACTACAATAAGTACTTGAATCTGAATGCATAAATTAATTTCTGTTTTTATTTAGATAATATTTTCATTCTTAAAAGTTAGGTGAAAGTTGCACCAACAATTTTAGCGGGAAAAACGGGCGCGTACGCCATTATCAAGTATGACCAATCAACCAATCTCGTTACGAATAATCACATAACAAAAGAAAGTGACTACAATTGTTGTCACAGACTTGAGGAAAGGGAGGATGTGGTATGGATCACTTTAATGCTCTACCGAGTGTTTTATCGGGTGGTGGTTGGCACTAGTAGCCTATGCTAAGGTAAAATATAGTTTTGGTGTGTTCGGACCAAATTTACAAGATATTGCTTAATTTATAAGTAACTGGCCATAAAAATGCCACCAATTGTTTTGTTTGTATTAATTTCTGAAACATGGGTAAGAGATTTTTAATTTTAAATTTTAAAATGTTCTCTGTTCGCGCATGCGCATAACCGTTGAACACAACCTTAAAACATCACAGAACTTTAGGGAAAGGTCAAACCGTGGTCTGAACGTGGAGCTATAATAATAACCTTGTTATCCAATCCAGCTCCACAGTCGGAATGTATATTGATTATTATCGACTTTTTCGACCAAGAGATGTTTTAGCTCATCCTAAGTGTACTATTTATTGACAATGATTTTTTGTTGGTACATTCGGCCCTAACAAAATTAATGTTTTATTTTAATATGCTGGCGACTGTTTCTTTCTCAGGGACCTTTCGATATGGTCCTCAAACAAGTCATAAACTGTGCATCTAAAGAAGAAGACATGTTCAATTTTATGCCTCGCACATACTTTGCCAAAGTAAATGGCAAGAACACTAAACTATTTGGTTTTAATACTTCCTTCCCATTCAGCAAGGAGGAATTTGATGCCTTGGTTGTAAGTATGACGGCTGGTTGGTTCATCGTACGACATTATCAACTTCATAATAATAATTTACTGTTACTTTTAATATCACTATTACCGTGGTTTTATGTCAAATGCAAATGATTGAAAAGTTGGTTTAATGAGAGAGGAAGTTGATTTTGAGATAAAAAATTAGTTTTACTGTTTTGGTGGGACTAATCCTCTCTGTTACCTACTGGGAACAAAAGTGTTTGCCAGGTGCAAAATAGTTGCAACTTGTAACAACTTTGTCTTCCACCCAATAGCTTAAGGCTGTTCCACCCTGGTTTTACATTTTATAAAATATGCAGCTATTAAAATTATAGTGAATGAAATCGATACTTGACACTATAAGAACAACAAACATTTTTTTTTTACTTTTTCTGATCGGGCACCCGGCAAATATTGTATCTTCAATATAATTTAAAACTGCAATTGCGACTAACACATCGTTCGACGTAGATAGTTGTGTTTCTGTGACATTATTATAGAACTGTTTTTCCTTCAGTTTAACAAAGAGAAAACATGGGATTTTCATGCTTAGTAATCACCAACATAACTTGTAATCATAATCAGATCATCGCTGTATCTTAATGCTGATGGTGTGTGTAACATTTTAGATAAACAAACTTAATATTTTCATTTTTTATTTTTGTGTAATGGGCACTTGTACTTGCTTTGAGTATGTTCTGATTTGTACATAATCTTCTTCTACTTCATTTGCATCTACATGTTATAATTTGTATTGTTCGCTTTATTCTGTATTATTTTTGCCCTACTGTATTTGTATGCGGGTACAATTACAATTACACATTATATATTATATACATATATATATATATACATTATATATTATACAATTACAATTGTTTATGTCAAGATTGTTGGAAATACAGACAATCACAAATCAAAGAATATATTTTTTCTCTTCCTTTTGTTAATTAGATGAAAGTTTTTATCCAATAAAACTTTGCTCCCTGGGGCCGGCCGGGTAGACCCCAGTCGAAAATCCTTATTAATTGTTTAAGTAAAACATTCGAGAAAAACAAACCGACACGTGCGCATGCGCCCACTATGAATGTTTAAAGTTGCCGCCAGATGGCGTCGGTATGACAATAGAAAATATAATTTTTTTATTTTTACAAATTACAATTTTTTATGTCAAGATTGTAAGAAATGCAGACAATCACAAATTAAAGAATATATTTTTTCTCTTCCTTTTGTTAATTAGATGAAAGTTTTTTATCCAATAAAACTTTGCTCCCTGGGGCCGGATGGGTAGACCTCAGTCGAAAATAAACATTCGAGAAAAACACAAACCGACACGTGCGCATGCGCCCACTATGAATGTTTACAGCTGCCGCCAGATGGCGTCGGCGCCGACCGTCACACAATGTTAAAACAACTACCTCCTAGATGTTGTTCGTGATTCCTAGCCACTAGTAGCATCTAGATGGTAGTGACTGGATTCACGAGCAACATTTAGAAGGCTGCGGCTAAAAGTAGTTTTGGTTTATTTGGATTAAGGACGCGTCAACCGTTAGGTCATAATGCACCACTCTAGCCTAAGGGGGTGGGGAGGAGGGGCCCATGCTGGTCAGAACCAGCCACGGGTAAGGGGAGGAAGGGGGGTTTCTCACGTCGCGGTCGTCATCGTCTTTGTCATCGTTCGTTGTGTCATTGTCATCGTCGCCGGGGGGTCGTCAAGGGAAGGGGGCAAGGTCCCCGACGACGATTGCCAGAGCTCGCCTCTAGATTCGGGGAGTAATATACTATCCTTATTATCTAGCTGATGTTTGCGAGGTGGACTTTTTCTCTTGAATCGCCTTGTACGATTAGCAGAGCCATGCTCTGGGCCAATTCTAACCCGGGCCCAGACGGGGAACGGTTTGTTTATCTTTTTTAAAAAATTGACATTGACAACAAATGGAAAAACGTAATCTTTTTAACATAAATGAACCTTTTTATAGAAATACAAACGTTTATGTTTAGATGTCGATAAATAATACACACTTTAAACATTTTTAAACACATACCGGTATTCCTAATTATTTCAATAATTAAATTTCTCTTATAAACACACACTAGCAAAACGGTATAACCTGCTTCTCTTTATCGTTGAAAACTGTACAAGAAAAAATGAGTGAGGTTATGTTGTATGACGGGGCCCTGGCAAGGACGTTCGCCATAGGCCCTACAAGGTTAAATTTACATCAAGGAAAAATACATACGAATGTCTTCGTTGCTCTCTAGTCCATTTAGTTTCGCGTGAACACGATCGGGAAATGTTTTTTTAATTTGTTCCCAAAAAGTAACGTTCACAAGCTGCTTTCCTTTCGTAGCAGATCGAAGCCAACTTCCTAATCTCTTTCTACACATTGGACAAGACAAGTTCGATTTCTCCACTGTAGATTCGAAGCACTCTAAACACATTCCGTGAGAACAAGGCATCACAACTGGTTCTATTATTATTTCGTGGCACACGGGACACATTACATCCACAAGCGTCAACATTTTAGTTTTAATTCCGTTTACCTGACGGATCTTCTTCAAATATGTCGCCATTTTGAGCGCGAAATGACAACTAGACCACGGCCTTCCAGACGCGTTACTACGTCCAGCTGGTTTTGCCGAATCGTCACGGAAACAGCCGAAAAACCACGAGCAATTCAAATGAATGAAAATTTTGATTTATTTCCGATTTTTATGGTGAACCGAAATAACTTTATTTGGGGCAACAAAATGCCAGTCAAAATCCCCAGAATTACCATTTTTTGTACATTTAAAATTTTCAACGTTACTGAATGTCTATGGAAATCAACCCATAAATTTAAAAAATGCATCTCAATCGCGAACCGGGCGGGAATCGAACTTTAACCCGATTAGTGAAATCGAGGAGAAATCACTGAATGTGACTTTGGAGCCGTCCTAGCAACGAAGCACATAATAAATTTCAGAGTTGTTCTGAATCGGCCTTGTTGATTCTGGCGTAGATCCGCGGTGTTTCGCACTGCATAGACACCACTGATTGCTATATTTCCTATTAAAAATGTCGATCTTTGGTTGGTTATCGCTCACTCGTCTATTGCGTCGGAGCCTGCAGGGTTGGCTTGGTCGCTTTGATTTAAAGTCCCCCACTGAAAATCAGTTATATAACTGAGTGGGTAGACTCTAAATAAAATTTATTTATTTATTTATTTATTTTGCTGATTAATGCCAATGTGAACGAACAGATAATTTTGTTAGTTGTTATATTCACAGTTTGATGGGAATTTTACGAATCGTAATTCAACATTTGGATTTTAATTTCGTTCACTTTCGTTGTAGAATTTGGTCCAATTATGACTGCTAATCGTACAAAGCCTAGAAATTAGGAAGGAAAGTCCATCTCACAAGAGCAGCTACTATGAAGAGTATTATTTTACTCTCCGAAACTAGAGGCGAGCTCTGGCCGTTATACAGTTATACCACAGATAATAGAGTACACTACGTAGTGTACTCTATTATCTGTGGTTATACATTTACAATAAATATTGTCCACGGGGACGACCTCCCCCCCCCCCTCCCTCAACGACGACATGGTCAATACGATCAAGGACACACAGTGTTGATAATATTCTAACACTTTTAACGAGCAACTACAGACGGAAACGTATTCTTTAATATGCATATAACTGGGACGATGACTGCTCAATGTTATCATAATAATCATAATTAAATATTTTTTTCCATCCTGTAATAAATATTATATATAAAAATGTAATTAAAAAGGAGCTCATTGTTGGAGTTGGAGCAATAATTCTAATAACTTTAACTCTATTTCCAACAATACATGTGGAAACCATAAAATATCCAGCCGATCTTTTCATGAAGGATGAGAGCCATTGTAAGATTAATTGTGGAAGGTCATTCAACATACCGATACAATGATTACCATCACCACCGTGGTGACTTTACCAAATGGTTAATATAGTTCAAGGTGATTGGTTGCTATATATATATTCCCAGGACAGATCCCTACTCAAGCATTCTGCAAGTTCTTCATCTTTGCAGCAGTAACCAATCAGAATGAAGAGCGCCCAAGTTTTCATATTCGTTGCTATGCTGTTCAGCGATGCACAACCGCTCGGGGTTAATATGGTAAGATTTGATATAATTTTGTTTTTAAATATAAACATTGTCCGGAAAGATCAGTGAAAAGTAGTAGAAGTTTTTTTTTACTTGTTACATAAATACATATTTTCTATGTACTGTAGTGTTAATACAACAAAAATGGCGAGGTACGATCAGACTGGGATTGATCTTCCACCTAACCAGCGATAACATAGTAATATAAATTTATTGTACAGAAGTTTAAACAGTTTATATATGAGTAGATCTAGATAGGTATGGTGCATATAAAGTTGCATAGTTCGAATATATTACTAGCGAAAACTTCACGTTATATAGACTAGTTGGTTGTTTTTTAGTGACAGGGTCATATTTGGGCCAAAATTTGACAAGAAACATATGAAAACAACATGTGACCCGTCATTCGGGATAGGGCGTGGTCACACACAGTTGAAACCAGGCTGAAATTTTTGCCTCTACTCCCAAATGACATCAGAAAAATCTTCATTCTTGGTGCAGTAATTCAAAACCCGAAAATTTTGGACGACAATTCAGAGCTTAAAATGTACCCGTCCTGATGGTCTAGTGGTTAAGACGCCTGTCTGGCTGGCATGCGGGAGATCTGTGGTTCGATTCCCGGTTCGGGCGGACTTTTTAATTTCTGAATTGTAGTAAATAAAAACCCATAGAATAAATGGATTTTATGTTAAATTACTTTTGAATATATTTCTTCCTACGACCTCCCCCACGACGACAACGACTTTAAAAGTCTCCTTATACCCTGCCCGAGGCTAGAACTGTCCAGCACGGTTCTGTCCTCCCCACATCCGCTAGGCTGCAATAGCCGCATTGTGACTTAACAGTTAACGCACAACTAAAGTAAACAACTTCACTTACTATTTAAAAATGATTTTTTTTTTTCACAGTGCACCGAATTTTAGTTTTGAGTTACTACTATAGAAGGTCACCAATGATGTTATTTTGTAGAAACTTCCAAAGCTTGTGTTGGAGCATGTGAATAACTTTTGTTCACACCCTACCAAATTTACACAATTACTAAATTTGATTTCAAAGTATTCGCCAGGTGATATTCAATAATTTGTTGGTACAACTCGACTCTAACAAAGGTTTATGTGAGGCTGTTTTGATTGTTTCTTTCTCAGGGTCCTTTCGATTTAATCATCAACCAAGTGACGAACTGTGCACCTCCAGGGGAGAACATGTTGAACTTGGTGGTTCGCACGTACTTCGTCAAAGTAAATGGGAAGAAGACTCAACTGTTTGGGGGGGATTTTTCCATCCCATTCACTAAGGAGGAACAAGAGGTCTTGGTTGTAAGTATGAGGTTATGTTGGTTTGTACTTGACAGTACTAAGGGCTATTATATCCCACATATAATCACTATATAACCGATTTGTTAAAAGTCAAATAAAAATGGCTGAAATTTGGCTTAATAAAAACGGAACTCAAATATGAAACTCAAATATTTGTTTTCTTGTTGTGGTATGACTAAATCACTCTGTAAGGTTTTATTTAACAATTGGGGACAAAAGTGTCAACTAGGTACAAAATTTATTTTCGTTTTCGGTTGTTTAATATCTTTTCAGTGGTACTTTCAACACAAATTTGTCTTCCACCCAGAAGTATAAGTTAAATGTCAATTTTAAAATTTCTGAAAAAAGTTATCCCTGATAATACTCTGGTGGAACTGGGAATACAATGGAAACAATGTTAAATTTTTGCTCAAAATTAAACATTGCACCAAGACCCACGCGATTATACACTCTTAACTCAAAATTTGCATTGAAATGGTTTGATGGAAGATTATGTCCCAAACCCCAAAATAAAATTGGTGATATGTTCTGTTCAAGGTATTTCATTTAGCCAACATTAAATATACATTTCTAGGACTTCTTTCTGACTTCATTCCGAAATACCTCAAATTGTTAATATCATAATGAAATTTGTAGAGCAGTCATTAAACCCGTTGAAGACGACTGAACAGTTGTCGAAATATTGTGTCACATAGTTTTTCTTCATTTACAAGTGCAGTGTACAGTCCAAATAATTAATTACACTACTAACCTCAATTGTAAGTTATTTCACTATATATATATATACCAGTACAAAAATGGAAAACACAAATGAAATAACTACTGGAATGATTGCAAACTGACCAGGCCTGTAATGACGAGATCCATGAGTAAATAGTGGTCAACCAGCGAGTGGTTTTATAAAATTTATCTTGCTCATCAGTCTCAATTCACTGGTTGATGTCTCCATAGCATGAAGTTCTCTACTGGACGGCTTTACTTCTATGTAAGACTCATAATTGGTTTGGTTAATCCAGATCCACAATGAGTTCTTCCAGCGCAAGAACAACGACTACCTGCTAATGTACAAGTACGACGGGGGGGCGTGCAAGAGCGCGGAGGCCTACGCTAAGGACCCGGTCGACGCTCTCAAAGAGCAGGTGGGCCTGAAGAAAGGCGACATGTGTCCTATACCCATCGTAAGTGTTTTTTATTTCTTGTTATTTGTAAGGGTTTCTGCTAACAAATAACATTTAACTAAATAACTAAATTAAACATATTTTTAGCACGTTCTAAATAATCATTTAAAAACATTTACAAATCATAAAGTACACGAACAATTAATACTATACAATTACAAAATACAATAAGTTTAAATTAACTCTTTCTTGGGCCGTGGGAGGACATTTCGTGGTACGCGGTTCCCGGGAAGCATGACACCCACCGTTAGCATGTGCAGCTAGCTTAACCAGTGGAACTCTGAAAAAAATTGCGCCACAGCATTTCGGTCGGGAGTAACGTTTGCAATAACAACGATTACGAATATATACGTTATTAAATAACGCAATAACAAATTTGTGTTATTGCGTTGTTGTGTCTGCGAGTGTATATATCGAAATTATCATCAAAATCGAGTGATTTCTCTATGGGAGATGAAAGTTAATAATAAAAAAATATTTTCTAAATTTTTTTTTGCAAAAGTTGATTTTTGGTTTTTGAAAAAAATCAAATATTTGTATGCTAAATATTCATAAATATTGTTAATTTTTACCTTCTCGTGGGCGGTGGGAATATGTTTTCCCTCCACTTTTTGGGGGTAACCCATAAGAAAAAAAGTTTAGATTTAACCCCTGGAACTATTTTGCCCATAAAAGGGAAAAATGACAAATATGTTAATATAAAAGAAAGAACTAACCTAAAACGCAAAAAGGATTGGGAAATACACATTAACAATAAAGTAAAAAGAGATTCAATTATGATGGTAAAACAAAATAAGGTTGTGACAGTTGTCATAATAGTAAACTTGCGTAATACGGTGTTTTAAATGATTGTTTATTCAGATTGATAATGTTTGTGTTTGTTTGATAAACTTCAAACAAATTTTGTATGGGTGTCTTGGATTCGTATCACGGTGAACATTTAAGAACATCAATACAAACAAGTGGAATTTCTAAGTGAATCTGATTTCGTGTCAGTCTTTTAGAATTGTCTTGTAGGAATGATTTGTAAGCCACATGTTGACGAAGGCACCAACAAATTAAAAAATTCAAATTATCGAATTTAATGGTGAAGTCCAGGCTATAAAATCTATCCCAAAGTTCAAATTTAAAACTCACAAATTTGAACTGCAATTTCTGCTCATAATCGAGATAATTTTTATTTAATTAATATGTTCATAAATATAACACTGCTGTGTGTTCTTCTGTCCAGGGCAACTACACATTCGATAACTGGAAACCTGTGACGAAGTTCCCGAATCCGGTCCTCGAGTATGGATCGTACAAGGCTGTGTTTCGACTCTTGTTTGGTACTAAGCTTGTTGGATGTGTTGAAGGCCTTGCCGACGTGAAGCGGAAGTCCAAATTTTAGTTTCCTACTTGGAAAATTAAGGGCAGCCATATAATATATAATTGAATATAAAATAGCTTTAGATTAGAAACGTATTTTCTTTTCAGTGTGACTTTGACCGATTCAGTGGCAGAAATCAAATATTGCAGTTTACAAAGAAATAATAACAGTAATCATAAAAATATACTATTATTATCAGTGTTTTTATTTTGTTTTAATTAATACCTTTTGAAGTAACGATCTCTTGTGTGGTGTACATTACTTTTCATTTCAATCATTTAAGTTAGTTATTTTATAATTTGAAAGTATATTTTTGCTTCTTATACCTTGTCAGTAGTAGAGTAGAGAAAAGCAGAAAGGCCGCTGTTTATAGTTACACTCTCAAATAGTTTCGTTAGGAATCCTCCACAATCTCTTATACCAGTTGCCTCCTCTTAAATTATATTTAATCGCAAAAAGCACCCAACCGGTAATCGAAAGACCTGAGTTGGTTACCCTGATGAGATAGATTTTTTATTTCCCTATTGATTTAATTTTTTTAAATGAGTTTTCTTATTTAAAGAAAACAATATTTAATAATAAAACCCTTAACATAAATACTTGATATGCAAATGGTTCGCATCTCTACCAGCCGACTGGGCAAGGTGCTTATTAATCTAAACTACCGATTTTTTTTTTTGTGAGAAGGAATAATTTAGTAGGTAAAGCGTACATACATAATGTAACACTAGCACCGAAAAATGTATGTAATGATGTGAAATTAAATAAATATGGATTAAACTTGTATTTTTTTACCAGTCTCTCACCTCTCCGCTCCTTTGGTGTTGTTATTTGAGTGTTGTTGATTGATTGATCCAAAAGAACTGTAATGTGAAACTTCTTCCAAACAATGTTAACAAAATAATAGTTGATACAATATGTTCAACATAAATAACCAAATTCTATTACATTAAAAGCGTCATTTCAATTAGATATAGCAATCATTACGATTTTGTAGCGAGAATTTCGAAAATCACTTGCTCCAAGCTATGTTTTCAGTATGTTTATATTATTTATTATTTAGAATTGATTAGTCATATTGTGTCCACGAATTTCATAGTGATGATAAATTAGCCATCAACTAAAAGCATTTTAACCGACATTATGAAATAAAAATTTAAAAAAATATCGAAATATAAATCTATGTTTGGATGAGCGTAGTGAGCTAAGCGAGCGAAGCGAAGATTCCATTTCACACACTGGAGAAACAAATCCGGAATGTTTTTTTTCTTTCTTTCTTTTTTTTGTATTTTTGTGGGTTTTTTAATACGATTCCAGCTAAACCAATACTCCAATTTCGATGAAATTTTCTAGTGACCTTCAAAATCTTTGAACTAGCCACGTTTTTGAGCGCAATCGAAAGATTATTTCTCATGAAAATCGTAATTTTACGATTTTTTTTTTCGTTTTTCTTATTTTTTCTGTTTGTATTTTTGTGTGTTTGTTAACACGATTCCGGCTGAACCAATACTCCAATTACAATGAAATTTTCTGGAGGCCTTCAAAATTTTTTAACTTAGAACTGCCACGTTTTTGAGCGCAATCAAAAAATTATTTCTTATTAAAATTGCAATTTTACGATTTTTTCGATTTAAAAAAAAATCTTCGACTTATAACACCTACATTCTTTATCCGATTGTAATGAATTTTTTACAGAACCTTAATTTTATGAATTAATATATTCGTGTGAAATTTGAGCTCAATCGAAAAATTATTATTTATGAAAATCGCAATTTGATTTTTTTTTTAATTTTAAAACATTCTTCGACTTATAACACCTACATGCTTTATCCAATTGTAATGATTTTTTCACAAAATCTTAATTAATGAATTAATATATATTGTTGTGAAATTTAAGCGCGATCAAAAAATAATTTCTCATAAAAATCGCAATTTTACGCTTTTTTCGTTTAAAAAACAGTTTGTTCGACTTATAACACCTACATGCTTTATCCGATTGTTAATGATATTTTCACAGAACCTTAATTTTATGAATTTATATATTTGTATGAAATTTGAGCGCAATCAAAAAATAATTTCTTATGAAAATCGCAGATTTACGCTTTTTTCGTTTAAAAAAATATACGCTCATCCAACAACGCGTCTGAAAAAGCGTTTGCGAAGCTTCCTAGTATAGCTCAATTAGTGGATTTGTCTAATTAATGCCAATGTGAATGAACGGATTTTTTTGTTTATCGTAAGATTAACGGTTTGATGAGAATTTTACGAATCGTAATTCATCGTTTGGATTTTCATTTTTTTCGCTTTCGCTGTAGAATTTGGCCTAATGTCTGGCTCTGCTAATCGTACAAAGCTTAGAAAAAAGGAAAAGTTTATATTACAACATCAGCTAGGACGAGGAGTATTATTATTTCCTTCAAAACTAGAGGCGAGCTCTGGCCGGCAATGTCGAGGACACACAATAGATAACATGCATAGTATGTCACGAACGAATCAGACGGAAACGCATTCTTCGATACATATAAATGAAGCAGGGAAGATGAGTGCTCTATCGTTATCAACAATAGGCAGTATTCATAATATAATCATAGTTTAAATTATTATTATTTTGCATTATGTTATTTATATGAGTAATTAAAATGGAGAACATTGTTAGAATTTTAGCAATATTATTGTCATACTTTCAATAACGATATTTCCAACAATCCAACCGATCTTTTCATGAAGGTTTAACAACTGAAAACCTTTGTAAGAATATTGTCGTTGTCATTCAACATACTGATACAATACTTCCATCCACACCCCTGTAATGAATTTTGATTCAATGTCATTAAAAAAATGGTAAAGTGTAACTTAATAATATTGTATAATAACAATAAATCTTTATTCGGTCTCTGAAGACAAAGCTGTTGCCTTGCTGCGACACAGAATATTAAACAAGTGGAATTTATTTTTCTAATTGTAAAACAATAAAGCAATTTTATAATGTTATACGTACGCTAACCCACTTGACACACAAAATCTTCTCCTGAACTGTGTTAATTGTGCCATTTTTACAATAAATAAAACTTACTTTTTTTTATGAAATCGTAGTAGGTCCGGAGTTGTGAAGTATGAATAATTAAGCTAAATATTTATTAAAACAATTAAATTGATAATTTTGTGACTGTTAATTCTTGCTTTGTCGTAGTAATTTCTATAAATCAAAATTGATCCTTTCAAAGCAAGACACACAAAGTCACGAACAAAACTAACTCAATGGTTAAATAAATAATTTAAACCAAACAAGATGTTGCATTTTATTATTTGTATTTGTATTTTTTTAACAAGGTATAAGTGGTCTAGGAATATATGCGCACAATACGTAGTGCCCAGCATATGACAATATTTGTATTAATATTATTCAAAGGTTAAGTGTTTATGTGGTGATGTATACTTCGTCATGTCAATACACTTGTTCCCTTCCCCCGTTCAAAAAACTAACACGTTTCATGTTTTTAACCTCTGAACGTGAATGCGACTCATTGCTCAGAAGAAGTACCAAGTCGCCTGAGGTCGTTCTCAGCCAGCATAGGCCGTGAGCGTGACTTGATTGTCACGACCTCTGGCATTGAACGATACATCGCATATCTCTCTTCAACTCGCATAGCCAATATTGTTATGATTTTCATTCATAGTAGGAAACTTTCAATATTGTCAATTCATCATTGAATTACATGAGTGTCAATAACAAGGCTTTTCCACATATTAAAGTATTGATACACGTATTGGAAATACGCCCCCCACTATTATAGAACTACGACATGAACAATGCTTTGTGTAAGTTTAAAAATATATGATGTTTAACCTTGGTTTTAAGTAGGCGAAATCCCCGGTGGAGGCACTTTTTTAATTTCTGTCTATAGTAATACCATCATAGAAATCTATATTTGTATACATATAAATTGAATTAGATCGTTATTGTGATAAGATGTGCTTCCTACCTGATGTATAGATAGCGAGGCGATGATATATTTTTTAAGCAATCACCTTGATGTCGGTGACACGAGTAGGAATTTATTTGTACTACCTACATGTTTCCAAGCTATTGATTACAGAAACGACGATCATTGGAAGATACAAAAATATATTTTTTAGCTACTAGTTTATATTTTTATTGTTAGCTTTGGCGAATGGAAATGTGCAATGTCACATGATTCTGTCCGTATTGATCGGTCGTTTCTTGCAGCACAGATTGCAGGATGTTCTAAAAGAGTTGCAATGCAACCCCTACATCAGTCCAAGGTGATCGGTGAGTATAAATACGTTCTGGGGACTGAACATCTTCAGCATTAACTTCTTTGCTGCCAAGTCGCTGTCAACCAATCAGAATGCAGCTCGTCCAGGCTCTACTGGGTCTCACTCTTCTTGCCTGGCTGGTTTGTGAATCTCACCAGCTAGGATATAATATGGTAAGTAAGTCATGTTACTATATTTATTCCATTTATTTTATGATAATTCGTTCACAACTATGTGCAACTCCTTGTTTCTAAAATCTCTTGAAAGCAGAAGACAGAGTATGGACATTCTTTTTCTCTATAAAATTGTTAACAACCTGATCGACTCTACCCTAACAGAATGAATCAACTATTATGTACCACCAAGAAAACACACGTAGGCACACAGTTTTCCAATCCCACCTAGTCGTATAGATGTTCACAAGTACTCGTGTATGAATAGACTACAGTCAACATACAATCAGTTATCAATAAATAACAACCTGGACTTGCATAACACATTCTACACACCTTTAAACTGAAAATCAGGGCTATTACTTAATCACACACACAAAAACACACGCGCACACACACACATACACACACACGCACACTCATACCCAAACTACACATCCTACTACTTGTTGTATATATCTACTGTATTATTGTTCTAAATTGTACTATGTATTATGTTACATGTATGTTTATTGTATTGCACTCGTGGGGCTTGCCCCGTTGACAATAAAGAATTAATAATTAATAATAATAATAATACGAAATTATTACGTATGCGCCCGTTTTACCCGCTAAAATGTTAAGTGTAACGCTATTTCAAGCGCGTTTTTGGATGAGCGTAATTGTTTAAAAACGAAAAAAGCGTAAAATTGCGATTTTCATAAGAAATAATGATTCGATTACGCTAAAATTTCACGCGAATATATTAATTAATAAAATTAAGGTTCTGTGAAAAAATAATAACGATATGATAAAGCATGTAGATGTTTTGTCGAAGAAATTAGAAAAATTTTAAAAACAATTTAAAAAAAATAAAATTGACATTATCATGAGAAATAATTTTTTGATTGAGCTCTGATTTCACACGAATATATAAATTCATAAAAAAAAATCATTACAATCGGATAAAGCATGTAGGTGTTATAAGTCGAGAAAATTTAAAAAATCGAGAAAAAATCGTAAAATTGCGATTTTCATAAGTAATAATTTTTCGATTGCGCTCAAATTTCACACGAATATATTAATTCATAAACTTAAGGTTCTGTGAAAAAATAATTACATTCGGATATATCATTTAGTTCTTATAAGTCGAATAATTTTTTTTTAAATCGAAAAAAAATCGTAAAATTGCGATTTTAAAAAAAAACAGTTTTTCGGTTGCGCTCAAAAACGTGGCAGTTCTAAGTTCAGAGATTTCGAAGGTCTCCAGAAAATTTCATCGCAATTGGAGTATCGGTTTAGCCAGAATCGTGCTAACAGACAGACAAAAATACAAAAAGAAAGAACAAAAAAGAAAAAAAAACATACCGGAATTTTTTTCTTTAGTGTAGTGAGATGGAATCTTCGCTTCGCTCGCTACGCTCATCCAATTATCTTAATAAAAACAGAAATCTATTGACGCATTCAGTACCAAGTCTTTATCGAAGTAGAATGATAAAATTAACTCACGTATATTCCCTAATGAATTTAGAAAGTGCTATTTATAATACGGTCATTTCTACCCGGCAC
The DNA here is from genome assembly GCA_024449915.1 of Sweltsa coloradensis. Taxonomy (NCBI): domain Eukaryota; kingdom Metazoa; phylum Arthropoda; class Insecta; order Plecoptera; family Chloroperlidae; genus Sweltsa; species Sweltsa coloradensis. Next base: position 100,167 of record JAMZAV010000678.1, on the reverse strand, counting down.
CTCCACCAAAATTTTAAAAAATAATATAACTCAACCGTATTTAGGTAAAACGCTATCAGAGTTGGTCAATAGGTTATTTATAATGTGGTCATTTCTACCCGGCACCTGAGAAGCTCCCGAATACCCTGTCTGTGGCTGGATCTATCCAGCATGGGTCTGTCCCCCCACATCCTCCAGGCTAGAGTATAGCGCATTATGACTTAACGGTTAACTCCTCACTGAACCAAATAACTTCAAATGCTAATCATAAATGATATTTTTTATGTTACAGGGTGAATAATAACCATTCTTAAAACTGTTGGATGAGTTTTATAGGTGTATATAGTTTGCACACATTTTTCGTGCGATAGAACCAATTTTTTAAAATATTACTATTCCCATGCTAAGTTTAAGGTAACTGATCATAAAAAGGCCACCAAAGACGTTTGTTTGTAGTAATTCAGTAAACTTGTGTAGGAGACTCTTATTTAAGATAAGAAATGATCTCTGCTCTGTGCATTACCTTCCTCACAACGTACCAAAGTTACAAAATTATTAAATTTGTTGGCATTGTCGATCATGTGGTTTTGAAGTTTGATTGAGTTCATCCAAACTATTCGCCAGATGACTTTCACTAATTTATTAGTACATTCGGCCCTAACGAAGATTTATATTTTAAGCTAATGATTGTTTCTTTCTCAGGGTCCTTACGATATAGTAGTCAACCAAGTGACGAACTGTGCCCCGCCAGAAGAAGACATGACGCACTTAGTGGTGCGCACGAACTTCGTACGAGTAAATGGCAAGAAGACTCAAGTGTTTGGGGGGGACGGAACCAACCCATTCAGTAGAGATGACCTCGAGGCCATGGTTGTAAGTATGAGGGCTAGTTGGTTCGTACTTGATAATATCAAGGGCTATTATATCACCATTACCGACTTGGTAAACTTCAAATAAAATGGCTGAAAAGTGGACTAAATGAACACTCGTTGGCAAGGTAAGGTTAGTGAGCAACGAAACACTCGTTGGCAAGTTAGGTTAGTGAGCAACGAAACACTCGTTGGCAAGGTAAGGTTAGTTAGCAACGATACACTCGTTGGCAAGGTTAGGTTAGTTAGCAACGATACACTCGTTGGCAAGGTTAGGTTAGTTACAACGATACACTCGTTGGCAAGGTTAGGTTAGTTAGCAACGATACACTCGTTGGCAAGGTTAGGTTAGTTAGCAACGATACACTCGTTGGCAAGGTTAGTTCGGAAACACTTTAACCGGTAAACTTCGATGTAAACAGTGTCCTGTGATAACATAAACAATCTTCTTGTGATTAATCCAGCTTCACAATGAGTATTACCAGCGGAAGAACAACAACTACCTGCTAATGTACAAGTTTGACGGAGAGGCCTGCAAGAGTGGAGAGGACTACGCTAAGGGCATAATGAAAACCTTCAAGGAGCAGATTGGCCTGTTTACTGACGACGTGTGTGATTTTCCACTGGTGCGTATGTATTTCTTGTTCTTTTGCAAGGGTTTCAGCCAAGTGGCAGATTACTATACAAAGAAAATCAAATAACACATTAAGCACGTTTTAAATAATAAAATTATATTTTTCAAATAATTACGTACACGAACAAATAATATTTTTATGCAATAACAAAATACATTAAATAATAACCAATATGTCAATAAAATAAGAACTAACTTAAAACTCAAGATGGAATATGAAATACACAGAAACAATAAAATAAATAGCTCTAAAGTAATTAAATTAAAAGCCATGGTGAAATTAGTGTGGTAAGAGTTGTCATCATTGTTATTTTGCATAACATCTGTCTTAAATGGTTGAATATACATACGGTTTGATGACAATGCTGTGTCAACGGCTAACAAATTTGTTGTAGGTGTCATGAATTTGGTTTATGGGGGAAATCTAAAAACATCAATACGAACACATCTGATTTTTAAAGGAATCTGATTTCTGATATGTCTTGTAGGATTGATTGTGAAGCCGCATGTTGTCGAAGACAATATCAAATTTTAAGTATGAAATTATGAGACAAGGGAGCTGGGAGATTGATGAGTACCCCTTACAAGCTTTACATGTATCTCGTACTGGATATGGTTTCCATTTTATTGTTTGCATTTCAAAATATGTTCTATAGTTTTTATAATACAATCTAGAAATTAAAAAAATATTTTACGTCCGCTGTTTGAGCTCAGATCTCCCACATTCCGGATATAAGGGCGCTTAGCCAACTAGACTGGAAAACCGCCAAAATCATCGTTGCTAGATGAGTGTGCGTGTCATGTGTTGAGTACCTGATACATGTAAGTATAAATTAATGGGGTTTTAGTTTAGTTGACATAAGGGCGCTTCAACTGTAAACCCATAATGCGCCACCCACAGCCTATGATAGGCTAGGGAGGAACGGGGGATGAAATTGAATGTTACCGGGTACTCAACACATGTCTCACTCACTCGTCTAACAACGACTGGCGTTTTTCTAGTAGAAATGGTGACATTGTGGCTATGAAATCTATCCCACATCACAAATAAATTGAAAACCAGCAAATTTGAACTGCTTTTTTTCTCTTGGTCGAGACTATTTTAAAAAATTAGTATGTTCATTAATATAACAAGGCTGTGTGTTCTTCTGTCCAGGGCAACTACACATTTGATAACTGGAGCCCCGATATCTCATTACCCAACCCGGTTCTCGAGTATGGATCGTACAAGGTTTTAACTCGAATGTTTCTTGGTGATAAACTCGCGGTATGTTTCGAAGCCCTAGGTGAAGTGAAGCCGAAGTCCTAGCTTCCTACTTGGAAGTGTTATTCTTATAAGCTATAATTGAATCATAATAGATTGAGCTAGATTTGATCCATGTTTCATCTTTAAAATATTCTAAACACTGTTACACCGGTTCCAGAGATAAGGAATTAAATATTGCAGTTTATTAAGAAATAATCCTAAAATATACTGAATAAATTAGTGTAATGTTATTTTATTTTAATTATTAGTTTACGCAGTAATTGTCTTTGGTGTGGTGTGCATAATTTGTATGTGGTGTTTTGCTTCATCTGCATGGACTATAACTTAGTAGTCGAGTATTACTAGTAATTGTTACTCTTTAGAAATGTGTTTAGGAATTCTCTACCAGTTTTTATCCTACTTACACGCAATAATGAATTTTCGGCTTGTGATTAACAACAATACATAATTGCCCTTAAAACCTAAATTGATATTCAATTGGTTCGCATCTCTACCAGCCGACTGGACAAAGTGTTTACTAATCTAAACAATCGTTTTCTTGATGAGAAGGAACTATTTAGCAGGATAGCGTATATAAGTTATTAATCATGCATAATATATAACATTAACACAGTAAAATGTATGTTATAAATTGAAATGAAATAAATATATTTACAAATTGTACATGTTTTACCAGTCTCTCTCCTCTCCACTCCACTGGCGTTGTAATGGTGTACTTGTTGTTGTGTTGGATAATCACCTACAAGAAAGAAATGGGAAATTAGAACTAACAATAATCCAACTATTCATGCGCATTTCTTGAATGCTTTGCATGAAATCTCTTTAAGATTTGCTTGGCTTCTAATTCAAAAGCGTTTAATTGCTGAAACGGCTTCTCATTACTTTTTTCGGGATCTTCTCTTCTATTTGAATCTTTAAACTTACCAATTTCACTGGAAAAATCTACATTGTTCACAACATAACTTTTCTGTAACAAACAGCAAATGTCAGGATTAGACGTGTAGGATACCACATTATCTGTCAATGAGGCTATGCCACCTTCTTTTTTTCATTTTATTGCCTGTCCACTTACCATAAACTGACCATTAAAGATTTGGAAGAAAACTCATTTTAAAAAGAAGATTTAAAATACTCACGCTTGGATAAACGAATTTTATTATTAACCTAATTTCGAATTTTCTTGTATTCCTCCCAGTTAGACTGCCGCCTTGAAATTCTGAATTCTTTGCGCAAGTGGTCTCTTATGCATGGATCTCCTAATCTCTGCTGTTAACCATGGGGCTGGCTTACCTTTAACTCTTAATTTCAAGGGGTGTGCATGCTCATTTAGAGTTTACACGGTTACTTTAACAAACATTTCTAATTTATCATCAGCACTTACCGCCATACGAATTTGGTCAATAGGACCACTTAACATATCTCAATTTACCTGCTTCCAATCAACATTCTTATAATTTCTAGTATTTACAAATTTAGGAAGAAACTTTTGCTTATTACTCTTACGAATACAATAAATTAATTCATGATTACCTAATCCTACACTTATAATATGACTGAATAATATTTTTATTGGGATTTACATAAACATGATCAATTAAAGTAACTGACCTATTATTAACCCTAGTAACAGACTTTATCAATGGTACCAATCCGTGTGATTTGGTGAGAAGCTTGAAACGATTTACTGGTTTTTCTTCTCACTCAAATCAATGTTGAACTCACCTAGAAAAAAAAACAAATCATTAGCTTCCAATTCTAAATTATTTACTAAACTATAAACACAATCTGATAATTCATCTAACTTTACGTGTGAAGCTTTATAAACTGCTGAATATTTCTCATTATGTTTATTTGGGAAACACTCCCGTAGGTGGAATTGTTTTTATTTAGTACAATTCAGAAATAAAAACCCAACCCTACCGGGATTTGAACCCGGGTCTCCAACATTCCTGGTAAGCCACGTAATGACATTGCTATATAGGGTGGTGTCTTCAAAGGCACCAGCGTTTACAACAACAAAAAGAAGTCAAGGGTTTTCCGCCTCGAGGTAGGCTACGACGCCTACCTGGAATGTGTGAGCCCCGGGTTCAAATCCTGGTTGGGTAGGATTTTTTCTGAAATAAACTAGATATACGAATATATTAAAATCATTCAATTACCATGTCCTGAAAGCTGACGAACTCTTACAACCCTGTAATCCTATTATTAGATGATTATTATTATTATTTATTTTGGAAATTGTACAGATAATCGAATATTAAGGTGCACAACCTCATAGAAAGTTAAAAAGGGCCATGACGCCCCAGTCACAAAGTGTCTCACTTACTATGCTTAGGTATACCTCTTAAAACCACGTTATAAAATACAATATAAATAAATTAATAAATATATAAAATTTGATAGTAAAGGGTGAACAAATGACGGTAAACAATAGCTAGTAAAGGGTGAACAATGATGGTGTATTTATAATAATATGAAGCAACTTGACAAAGAGTTTTATTTTTGTGCCTCGAATGAAACCTCGTTGAAGCTAAAGTTACAAAGAAGTTACCGTATCCACGTAATACATTGCAGCGTTTGACGAGCGTGGTTTATGAGGCGCCAATGCAATGATTCATTAACATTGTCTCTCATGGTAAAGTATTACGTGAACAGTGACATGCAGTGGGAGCCGTGTAGCAACTATATAAATACACGATACATTGCAGTATTAAAAAGTACCCGGTTAAAATTAGTCTTTGGTTTCAAGTTTTGGGTCGCCCAGAAATGAATGATGTCTTACCTTTGGGGGGAGGGGATCAATTACTTGTGACAATGTGTGACAGGGGGGAAGGAGGGACCTATATGCTTCCTGTCACATCTGTACAAGCACTGCATATAATATGATATTAATAATTGAATAACTTCTTCTATATTGACAACTAGTCCGGAGACCCACAAAGTGCAATATAATAGACAACTAAAAACTAGTGCAATAGAATAATCTAGGTACACAATTAAATACAGTAATAATGCATGATAAGTACAGTACAGAATTAAGAGAATGTTAAGTATAAAAATAAGATTTATAGTTTGTATGTTTTACGAAAAAATACGTTAGTTGTAGAGATTTGTATAGTAAGTGGTTGATTGATAAAACTAGCATTAGTGTTGTCAGTGCTCAACGAGGAGCACACGAACATCTAGGAGTCGTAGTGTGATTGATCATAGGAATAAAAAACAAAACAAATAGAAAAATGTTTCCTAAAACGACGTTCACGTTACGTTTCATTACATGTTGGTGAGATTTTTTATTTTTGATTTTATTTATTTATTAAACGTCTATCCTCTTCAGTTAAAAAACTGATTTTAAAAGGAGGACAACTAAATAAATCTAATTACATGGATGCAGACACAAAAATTAAGTTCAGTTAAGTTAATTTTTGAAATAGTCATATTACAACAACAATGCATTAAAACACAACAATTATGGTAACAATTTCAAAGAGGATATTAGATGCAATTAATAATGAATCAAATATAAAAAAGAGGTGGAAAAATAAGGAGAAAAAGAAAGAAAGAAAGAAAGAAAAGAAAGAAAGAAAAAAAAAGAAGAAAAGAAAACATTAAAAAAGAAAAAGGAAAATAAAAAACTGATTTATTAGACGATCCCAATCAAACGAATATGAGGTTTGCCAAAAATCAGGAACAGCAAATCAGGGAGTAATCAAACTTTCGTGGAAGAAACCACCGAACGCAAATCTTAATTCTTGTGTTCAAATCTTGATAACAATTTATTACAAAAGTTCTTGACTCTAAATGTATAATTGTATCAGATATAAAATTTTTGAAATGTGTTCAAGAGAACAACTGATCACAGCAATGATACGGGACACCTAACTCAAGTAGCAAGCTCCACCAGTGGGCGGCAACCAGACAATCTAGGCAGAAAAATATCATTGAAAATACATTGATTATATCATAATCAAAGCAATAATGAACAAAAAAAGAGAATAGCAATATCATGAATAAAAACTTATGAAGAAAAATTTACAATACAGAAACACACAGACAATGAACCACATATAAATACTAAAAATCAATTCTTCTTTGCTCTTTGATCATTATCATTTCTTCAATTTTACTTGTAAATTGTATGATTCCTAGCTCAGTAAACTGGCTTCTAAAATCATAAGGAATTGAATTCCAAAAGTATGCGCCTCTGTACAAAAATGACTTTCTAAATGATTCAGAAATTAATCTAGGAACTTAATGAGTACGTACATTAGAAAAGAATTTCTATCACGATCAACAATTTGAAAAATATTGTGTAGAATACCTAAAAACATATCTTTCAATACTTTGTATGTGTTTACCAACACGCTATACTTCTTCCTTTCCCTCAATCGTGAAGCAATCAGACAGCAAATCTTGGCTCAAGGAATTGAATCAAACAGATGGTCAATTCTCTTCTGGAGTACAACATACTCAGTAGAAGGTCTTACTGCCCAAATTCTAAGCAACAATCAATAACAGAGTATATAAGAGTCTACAAGTAACCTCAAGATTTTCTCTAATACAAATCTCTTTATTCTACTAATAATTCCAATTCCTGATGATACTTTATTACATACATATTCATGTTTCTTAAAATTATAATTAAATCTAAGAAATATTCAAGATATTTAAATTCATACACTCTTAGAAAATAGCTTACGATTACAATTCAACGTCAAATGAATATCATTCATGCTTCTATCATTTGCTTTATGAAAAATCATAACATTTGTTTTACTATAGTTAATATCAAGTTCCTGAGTTTTAAACCAAGCATCCACCATCTTGAGAACTTCTTGAAGATGGCTTAAGATCTCTTTTACATCCACACCTTCTAAAAAAAAAAAAGTCACTGGCATATGAAATATATTTGATGCCTCCCATTATAGTAGATAAATCATTATTGTAGAGAATAAATAAAGGGGGTCCTAATATTGATCCTATGGGGTACACCACAAAAAAGATTGAATACTTTTGAACTATATTTTGCAAGATTGATAAACATTTTTCTTTTTAAAAAGTAGTAATCCAAAATTGATAACAAATAAGGACTTATGTTATACCTGGTTTTTAGTTTTATTAAAAGAGGTAAAAAAGTTACTGAATCAAATGCTTTCCAAAGCTCAACAAAGACAGCTCCAACCTTACCATTCCGCTTGTCAATCCCTTTATTGATAAAACCTCTAAATGCTAGAAGGGCACTTTGCGTTGACCAACCTTTCCAGAAACCATGCTGGTTTGCACTTAAACCTTCAGTTCAGATGCATCCACTTCATGTAACAACCTCATGTGCAAAATATTTTCAATAATTTTACCTAAAATTGGAAGAGTTGATGTAGGTCGATAAGAATTCCTATCACTCTTTTTACCTTTACCCTTATAAATAAGTGTTACCCTTGCCAATTTCAGCTGTGTCGGGAAATCACCTACAAGAAAGAAATGGGAAATAAGATACGCTAATAATCCGACTATTGATACGCATTTCTTGAATGCTATGTATGGAATCTCATTAAGATTTGCTTAGCTTCTAATTTTAAGGCGTTTAATTGCTGAAATGACTTCATCATTATAGTTACATCTGTTTAAGTGAGATCCTCTGCTTCTCTTCAATTTGAATCTTTAAACTTACCAATTTTACTGGAAAAATCTACATCGTTCACAACAAAACTTTTTCTGTAACAAACAGCAAATGACAGGATTAGACGTGAACATTACTTTGTAACAATGTGTGAGGGCAATATGCGTTTGTGGCATCTATACAAGCACTGCATATTAAAATATGATAGTAATAATTGAATACATTCTTCTTTATTGACAACAAGTCCGGAGACTCACAAAGTGCAATGTAATAGACAACTAATAAATAGTACAAAGATTTAAGCATTGAGTATAGAATGATCTGAGTACACAAAAGTAAATAACAGCTACAAATATATATTAGAATCACAATTGTAAACTTGTCGGGTTATTTCGCCACGTCGATTTGACTTACCCATGTCAACGTTTCTGGACCGCTCTGGGCCCCGTCATCAGGACGACTCCTGTCGTGATGTCGTCCTGATGACGGGGCCCAGAGCGGTCCAGAAACGTTGACATGGGTAAGTCAAATCGACGTGGCGAAATAACCCGACAAGTTTACAATTGTGATTCTAATACTTCGGGCCACGAAAGCCTTAAAAACTTATATATATATATATATATATATATATATATGAGATAAGTTACAGTACACAAATAAGAGAATGCATTACGTACTATAAATATGTATTTAGAGTTTGTATGATACATTTCAAAACAATATTACGTTCAAATTTAGAGAAAATAACTGTGATATTCGTATGGATGATTGATTTCAAACAAAAATTAGAACTAATATTAATTCTAAAAGCACTATTGTCTTAATGATTACTTTACTGATATGCTAACAGAAATTTACTCTATTACTTAATATTATTGATTACCTGTTAATGAACCTTATCACTTTTCTTTAGTGATTATTTACAATTTATTACATATTATGTGTTTCTGAATAACGACATTATCTTATCTTAGTATTAGTAAACTTTAGTTTGAGTAAGCTCATAGTCATAGGACACATACACTATGGATTGAATTATCGTAAATCAAAATGTAAAAACGTCCTAATAAAATTTTGAATTTTGAATTTTGAAAAAAAATGATCATTGGGAATAACAAAAGAAAAAGAAAAATGTTATCCTTAAACGACGTTCACGTTACGTTTCATTAAGTTTTTTTAGATAAATGAGTTGATTGATTAATATGTTGTTGTCATAGAACAAAGTTAAGGAGAGTTGTATTATTACATATTTGAATTCAGTAGTTTCATTTACTGAATTCCAAGTTCAGTGTCTTTTTTAATGTCTGATTTTGTTCCAGTTAAAGTTTCACCAGAAAATAATTCATTTTCAATAGTTCATTTAAGGGAGGTCACACTTTTTGTGTTGACAAACTGTGACAATACGGGGGAAGGGGTCTAATTTGGCTAAAAATTGTGTGACAGCTCCTTGGGCACTTGTCGTCGTGGACACCTCTCAACCGTGACGTCAACTACGATATGATCGAGGACACAGAGCCAATAATATTCAAAGTCTATTTAACGAACAATAACAGACATGAAATATGTATCCTGCGACACACATTTAACTGGAGCATGGTCAATTAGTGCTCAATAGTTATCAACAAGAGCAGTATTCGTAATAATGATATAATTACAATTATATATTTATACTATTATTAACAAGAATGTAATTAAAAAGGAGAAAGTTGTTGGAGTTGAAGCAATTATTATGATTATTTTCAATAACTATATTTTCAACAATATATTATGTTGCACTGGCAACCATAATATGCAACCGATTATTAGTTTATTAGCTTTTCACGAGGATTAACAATAGTGGGAAGGGTTTGTAAGAATAAGGGTCAAGATCGTTCAACATATACTGATACATGATATCATCACCACTGTTGTGAATTTAGATTCCATGACATAATTAAATTACAAAGGGCTTAAAAGAATATCCAATATGGTTCAAGGCGATTGGTTGCTATATATACCCAGGACAGATCCCTACTCAAGCATTCTACAAGTTCTTCTACATCTTTGCAGCTGTAACCAATCAGAATGAAGAGCGCCCAAGTTTTCATATTCGTTGCTATGTTGTTCTGTGATTCACAACCAGTCGGAGCTAAAATGGTAAGATTAGTTACAAATTTTGTTTGAAAATAATAATCCTCATTGTAATATATTGTTACACCTTCAGAGAAATAAAATAGTTGTTGTCAATGTTTAAAGGGGATAAAAACCCCAAAAATTATTTTTTACCACGTGATCTATAGCACAATACAACACTTAAATGACCGTTTAAAAAATTTATATCTTTTAACTGTGATTTAACACGAATTTTTTTAATTTTTTTTGATCCAGAAATTGGCGAAAATTGGTGTTTTGGAAAATTTCCTAAATCGGCTTTAACCTGCTTCTTTTTTGGTCCACATAGATACTAGAGCATAGTACCAATCTATAATGCCCCTTTATAACATCGTGTCTTGAAACTGTGCCCAAATATACCCTCAAACACGCAAAAATATGCATTCCAAAATCACACTCCATCTTGGTAATCAGCATATTTTGACCGAACTACTTGCCCAAATTACAAAACAAAATATAGAGAATTTACAGAAAAGGCTGTCGAGTACGTCAATAATGGCTAATATTTTTTGGATCAAAATCCTCCAAGGTCACGGGGCATAAATATCGTCCCCATGTTATTTCTTATGGGAGATTTTTGCCGATGGGACCTAGCTCGAAAAATGTCATGTTTGACAATTTTTTGGGAGGTCATGGTGGCCCCAATAATTTTTCTGTTAATTGCTTAATTCATTACTAGTTAGTTTGAATGAAATATATTTTTTGAGTTAAGTGGTTAAATACCCCTTTAAGCATATTATTATAATTCCTCGCTAAACGTATTGTTTCAAATACTGGATACCCAGTTGCAACCGTACATAAGTTTTGATGGCGTGCAAACATTGTGCACTTGATTTTGTTATTTTTGAAGCGAGTATCAGATCGGGCCGAATTTGGTTGATGTTCATTGTTAAATGGTTAATGAGCTAACACGCATTTTGTTCATATTTCTCTAAGTAAAACGGAGACCAAGAAATGGCACACATCCTTGATTGCAGAGCTTCAAGAAGTAATAACACATCAGATTCAGCAGAAAACTAGAGGAAAAACAACAAAATAAGCTCTTGGCTTCACCGAATTCTAGAAGTAAATTCTTTTGGGGCCTCGCGTGTCATTAATCGGCCACCAATATCTCATTATAGTTCACTTTTACATGTTATGATTCTTACACGAAAACGCCTAAAACGTCAATAATAATTGAATAAATAGCACTTTGAATATGTACCTCGAAATCAAACTAACACCCATTTTTTTGTAATTGATTGGATCTTGCTTAACGTCTCATATTAATACACTTTGGCTATTCGAGAATAAATATGGTACTATAAATAGAGATTTTCATGAGAAATAGTTTTTCGATTACGCTTAAATTTCACACGAATATATTAATTCATTTAATTAAGGTTCTGTGAAAAGATCATTACAATCGGATAAAGCATGTAGGTGTTATAAGCCGAAGAAATTTAAAAAATCGAAAAAAATCGTAAAATTGCTATTTTCATGAGAAATAATTTTCCGATTGCGCTAAAAAAACGTGGCAGTTCTAAGTTCAGAGATTTCGAAGGCCTTCATAAAATTTCATCGCAATCGGAGTATCAGTTTATCCGGAATCGTGTTAAGAGACAGACAAAAATACAAAAAAAATGAAAAAGAAAAAAAAACATTCCGGATTTATTTTATCCAGTGTAGTGAAATGGAATCTTTGCTTCGCTCGTTACTCTCATCCAAAAAAGTGAGCTCATGGAATTCGAATATGAATGTCAAACTTGTAATACAGGGCCATGTTTAACTGCACCCAATAGAGTTATATATTGATGTAAATACTTAATACTATATTAATTCAGATAACCATTTAAAATAATTGCAAGTAGAATTGTATAATCCATGCTTGATTTCTTTGCATTTTCTTTGCAAGTCTAGTTTTTATCTGTTTTTTCATAAATTTTCTTCGTTAGACTCTTTATTTCGTTTCATTTAATTTATAATTATAATGACATATTTCTTTATTATTGTTATTAGTGATAGTAGAGCATCGAGCCTCGTACTTGTTCATCTGATTGTATTGGATCATGTATTTGGCTGTGCTTTAATGTAACCCTTAATTAATTAATAAAAAAAGAAAGGAAAGAAAGAAATGTAAAGTTTACCTCACGAACATCAGCTAGTAAGAATATTTTACTCGTCGAAACTAACAGTTGTAGTTGGTGACCCTCCCCTTGCTCCTCCTCACTTCCTCGACGACAACAATGTAGATTTAGATGTAGATGTAGATTTAGATGTAGATGTAGATTTATTAGCCTCTTGGAAATTCAGCCGGTAAACAGTGTATGAGTGATGTATATGGAATATTCGAGTTGTCATGTTGTGTAAAAAATATCGATAAATAATTAAATACAAACTAAAATGTAGTTTCCATAAGCAGTAGGTCTTTTGGTATGATGGATCGACAGATTTCTATGACAAAAGGACTTGAGAAATCCTCTTTTAACTTGCCTGTGGCTGCGTCTGACCAGCACGGATCTGTCCTTCACACATACCCTAAACTGGAGTTAAGCTCCGTTAGTTAACGGTTAACTCGACACGAAACCAAAATATTTTTAATAATGCTAACAAAAAATTAAAGTTTTTGCTTACAGCGTAAATAAAAACCTTTTTAATACTGTTGGATCAGTTACCGATTGTCCTATCGAAATGTAATTTACACTAGGAAACTATGCTTAGTGAAAATACTGTTTGGTCCGTTCGAAGCAGAACAAAAATAGACAACCAAACGGGTGCTTGCAGTAATTTCCAAAAATCGAGTAGAAAACTATGATTTGAAATGTTATATGTTAGCACTATTTGCTTTCTCTCTTCACAATCTTCCCAAGTCCCACATAAATATATTAGTCTTGAATTTCCATGAAATTCGCTGGATTAGGCGATGAAACATTTTTAAACTTGGTTCGATCTCATCCTAAATATCCGCTAGGTGACGTCTGTATAGGCTACATTCGGCCCTAACACAGTATGTTTCTTACTCAGGGTCCCTTCGATATAGTCGTCAACCAAGTGTCCAACTGTGCATCTAAAGAAGAAGACAAGGTGAACTTAGTGGTGCGCACGTACTTCGTCAGAGTGAATGGCAAGAAGACTCAACTATATGGGGCGGACGTGACCAATCCATTCAGTGAGGAGGAATTTCTGGCCTTGGTTGTAAGTACGAGGGTTTGATGGGTGATTGGACATTATTAGCTTGGCAATACTACTTAGGTATTTTTTTATTATTATTTTCATTCTGATATTTTAAACTTTACAGGAAAATGGCTGGAAAATTTCTTACAGAAAGAGAAACTAGAATAAACCGTACATATTTTTATTTTTCGGGGGTCTTAACTTCTCTAATAGTCATTTGATCCAGGGTTTCGAGGGTCCAGGGTTCGATTCCCGCTAAAGTCAGAAGTTTTTAACTTCTGATTCATCAGTTCTTGTCTTAGGAATTTGTAAACGGTGACTTTGGAGCCTTCCTAGCAACGAGGCCCATAATAGATTTAAAGTTGTTCTGAATAGGCCTTTTTGATTCTGGCGTTGATCCGCGGGTGTTCGCACAGTCTATATGACTGATTGCAATATTTCATATTAAAAAAATATTAATCTTTGGTTGGTTATCGCTCACTCGTCGATTGCGTCGGGGCCTACAGGGTTGGCTTGGTGTACAAGGCTTCCATGTTGCAGGTCCCACATTGACTTCATTTTGGTTCATTTACAGCAAAATTGACTATGTGCGTTGTGTTTAATTGCAATAGTAAGAAATCAACTTCCCCCAGGAAAAAAAACAGTGACAATGTCATAGGATAGGAGTATAAAGTAAACACACATAACAAAAACTTGTAGAAATACAGCCAAACCTTACACACTCAAAAGGAATGAGATCTAAAAAGGGCCAAGCTCATCTACCCTTCCACATAAACGTACAGTGTCCCATAACAGCATCCTCGAAAAGCTTGACAAAATAGAATTTGCGATTATTAATTTAACGTAATAGTTTATCCAAGTTCTTTTTTTCTAATTAATTTAAACGTAATAACATGCAAATTCTATTTTGCCAAGCTTTTCGAGGATGCTGTTATGGGACACTGTACGTTTATGTGGAAGGGTAGATGAGCTTGGCCCTTTTTTAGATCTCATTCCTTTTGAGTGTGTAAGGTTTGGCTGTATTTCTACAAGTTTTTGTTATGTGTGTGATCTCATTACTTTTTCAAGTTCCATTACAAATTATTTGCTAAAATATAATATTTTTATCAAAGTTGATTTTAATTCTATGGTATTAGCAGTACAATATAGGATGTAAAATATCTAGACCCGGATTCATGTACATCCTGGGTATAGGTGGTATAACCATGGTATAACGACGGTATAAGGACTGGACCCCAATTCTTGAGTTCGTGGGAGATGAGTTGAAAACGCAATTTGAAAACGAAGTCGTTTTCGTTTTCGAAGGAATTGGTATTCTTGAACGGTATCGTGGAAAACGTCATGGGTTGTGAGTTGAAAGCATTGATATTAATTAAACCCCTATAGTAGGCTAGATTAGCAGTCTCCTATACCTCCGCACAGGCGCGAGCGTGGCAAATTGAAGACTCAACCGGCCCATTTCAAGATGGCGATTTGGTGTTTTAATTTATGCTTTTTTAATGCAATAAAGTATTTTACTGGATTGTTTGATATGGTTTTAGCTTGTGCAGCATGGTATTAAACAAAAGAAACAATACGAAGTGATTGCATAAGGGAATTTAGTAATCATTTGGTGTTAAAGGCTAGTATGCTTACCTGTCAACCTGGCGGCAATCTTGAGAACTATTTGACCACAAATCGCTCCCATTTGATTAACATGTAAACTGTCATTTTAAGATGGCTTCTAATTGTACCGGAAGTGGACCACCGACTGCTGGTCTAGCCAATTATATAGGATGTCTATGGTTGAAAGAGTATCACGAAATCCAAACACTTTAAAAAGATTTGCGTATAGCAAAGAGCTCGAAAAAGTTCTATATTTATTCTAGATGGCAGTGCCTTCATAAACGCAGGCCAATCGAAAGACAAGTTGTATGAAATGATTTGATTGTTGCAATTATGTAAACAAACAGTTGAGCAAGTTCATAATGTTGTGCTGGCATAGGGTTGGCTAGCTTGTCAAACATGTAATGTAAGTAATAATTTTATCTAGTCCTATAGCCAAATGGAACTTTAGACCTACACTTTTGCATTATAAATAATTTTCCACATCTGGGCCTAGGCCAGGGACGGTTTCTGATTTGTTTTATGAGAGTATAATGACACCTTTTCTCGTTCCACACAAAGAAGAAAATTTTTAAATGTCCGCCATTTGTTTACGTATCGCACTTTCCCGCCTAACTCTGCTTATACCGTCAACAAGTGTCAAGTAACTATGGTTACTTGTTGATTATATGCCAAGTGTTTAAGGCTTATTTTAAAACCTTTATTTGGAAGCCTTCCAACAAACTTTTTCAACTTTTTTTTTCAAAAGAGACTATCATTCTATAACCTTAATGTCCATGTAAAATATGAACATTGTAGCCCCACCCGTCTGGTCAGAATCGCGGGCCAACGTATTTGTGTGGCTCGTTGGTCTTGTGGTTAGCGTATCTGCTTCCAATGCAGAAGGTCCAGGGTTCGATTTCCGCTAAAGTCAGAAGTTTTTTAACTTCTGATTTGGACTTAAGTCCATCAGTTCTTGGCTTAGGAGTTTGTAAACGGTGACTTTGGAGCCGTCCTAGCAACGAAGCACATAATAAATTTCAGAGTTGTTCTGAATCGGCCTTGTTGATTCTGGCGTTGATTAGCGGGTGTTCGCACTGTCCATACCACTGATTGCTATATTTCCTATTAAAAATATCGATCTTTGGTTGGTTATCGCTCACTCGTCGATTGCGTCGGGGCCTGCAGGGTTGGCTTGGTCGCTTTGATTTAAAGTCCCCCACTGAAAATCAGTTATATAACTGAGTGGGTAGACTCTAAATAAAATTGATTGATTTGATTGATAGATGTTAGCAGTAGGCAGTAGCAGTAGCTAGCAGTAGCTAACATCCTTAAAGTGATTTTGAGCATGTTTGAAGACATTTTTTCACCAAGAAGGAATGGTCGTACCCCAATAAAATTTGGCATGTGTTGTCAGGTACCTAAATCCCCTCGATTGTGATAGTTTTCAAGTTCACATCACGTTACATGACGGCTGGGTAACACCTCGAAATCACCCCAACTCTGCTTGGTGTATAAGGTGCTTGAGTGTGTAGCGCACCGCGGCTTGGCTGCGGCGCCCTAACGGGCACCTAGATATTGTTAACTCTCCATTAAGATGGCGGACGGCCGACTCCACTATCCTCAACATCTATACTAGCTCCAACGAAAGAATACAGATGCTTGGTTGTGGTGGGGGAAGATTGAACGAGCGGTAAATGGAATGTCGCCTTTGTGTATGAAGAAAAATATATTTTACAAACGCAAGCAAAATTTATCTGTGCTAGATCACAGAGTTCCTCCGTGTCCAAGATCCACGCTGAGCTAGCGTGAATAGAGTTGACAAAGTTGTTATGTTGGGAAAACAATTTCGAGCAATCTGCATTTTTTCGTTTGGGACCACTATAGCAGATCGCACGCTTCCACGTTACGTTTTGATATCAGTGGATGAAAAGCAACTGATCGTGTTTTGTTGAATGCAGGTACACAACGAGTTTTACCAGAGGAAGAACAATGACTACCTGCTGATGCACAAAGACGATGGAGGGGTCTGTAGGTTTATAGAGACTTACTGCAAGGACACGGTCAAGGAGCTCAAGGAGAAGTTCGGCGTGAAGCCTAGTGACGAGTGTGCTGTACCACCAGTAAGTACATAGAGACTTACTGCAAGGACACGGTCAAGGAGCTCAAGGAGAAGTTCGGCGTGAAGCCTAGTGACGAGTGTGCTGTACCACCAGTAAGTACATAGAGACTTACTGCAAGGACACGGTCAAGGAGCTCAAGGAGAAGTTCGGCGTGAAGCCTAGTGACGAGTGTGCTGTACCACCAGTAGGTCGATCATTTATTTATCATGAGAGATATGGGATTATGGGACACGACACCACAACACAAGTGTTTGAAATTTTGAACAGTTCTCACAAAAGTGAAAATTAAGGACCCTACACTTACACTTTCTTAGATTGGTTTTAAAAGAATTTTAACAAAGTAAGTTGATTTAAACGATTTTTTTATTTTTGTTAAAAAGTACAAAAAATACTATATTCGTGAATTTTTTTGTGGCTGATTGAGACAAAATTGTGATAATCTACTACTATAGGGTTGGCCATGTATGCTTTATTAACAACTTTGCAAAGTTTCATATACGTCGGATGCATCTTGACCGAGCGAATAGCTATTAAATTTGTTAACTGCCAAATGTGTCCTCTTCGCTGTACAACAATGGTAGGCCTATCAAAGGCAAGCGGCTATAACTTTAAAACTCATTATTCGGGAAACAATCCCGTACAGTAAGTAAAATAGATTATTGGGAAATCAATCCAGAAATAAAAAAATCCATCTCAGCCGAATATCGAGCCCGGATCTCAAGACCCGGGTTCTAAACCAGACTAATTGGATTTGGTAATTACTATATTAATTTCCATAGTGAAAAATTAACTATACACAAGGAAAGAAAAATACACATTTAGCACATTTACAACTACACCAAAAAGTAACGTTTTCTTCTGTCCAGGGCAACTACACCATGGATAACTGGAAATTCGCAATCAAGTTCCCCAATCCGATGCTCGAGTATGGGTCGTACAAGGTTGTGGCTCGATTCTCACTTGATACTAAAGTCGTTGGATGTGTCGAAGTCTATGCCGAAGTGAAGCCGAAGTCCACCTTTGGTTAAACCCTAGGTCAGCTACGCTTCCTGAAAGAATTCATTTCATTCGCGGCCCAGAATCAATGAAAAACCCACATTATTGAATAAAATTTAATAGATTTTTAAAGGAAATCGTTCAGTTACTTTCGACAGCATAAGTTGGGGTTGACTATAGTTTGTTGTTATTATTATAATAGATAATATAAATATAATAGATTAAGATGAAGAAGCGTGTTTCGATTCAATATTAACTGTGACAGCTGTTCCGGTGAAAGCCATACAGTTTATATTTGACATGCATAATTATTATATTTCTTAATATTTATATCTTTTAATATGATTGTAATTGGTTAAGATAAAGAGACGCATTGTTTCAATAATAACTGGACAGCTATTCCAGTGACAAGGAATCAATATATTATTTAGTATGAAGTTTATACATTTTGTAATGGTTTTATAGCATTTAATTTTTTTTGGCACGCATTATTTTTATATTTTTTAATATTTTAATATTTGATTTGATTTGATTACTGTTCACTATGCATCTGTTTTTTATCTCTGAGTATCATTCGCCATGTCATTGTCTCCATTTATGTTTTATAGTAGATGTAGAAGGGTCTTTGTAAAGTGGTACTAACGAGATGTATAAGTTATGTAATAATAAATAAATAATAATAACAGTTCATCATAAAATCACTAGATAAATACATGGCTAATTATTAAATTTATCATCTTGGTCACTCTGGAAACAGTTTTAATATTTAGTACCTAAATAATTATACTTTATGCAATCATTATCTTGGGTGTGGTGTGCATTATTTTTAGCTTGAATGACGAAACTATGTATTATTTAATTGTGTATAGATTTTTTCTTCATACCTGTACGTGAAAAGTAGTAAAGTATAGTACTGTGAATATAAAGATAAGCAGAAAAGTCGCTTTCTTATATTTTTTTTAATCTTGAACTGATCAGAATTCGCTACCACCTTTTATCTTTCTTCTAATTGCAAAATGTATTATATTTTTGGCTTACGAATAACAAAAATCTTTGATTATCACTCTTAATAAATTGATATGCAAATTGCGAAGCCTGATTCCCGGTGCTCAGGGTCGGCGGGGGTTGGTAGAGTGGGGCGTGGGATTGGGGGTTCACAAAATTCATAAAGTATGTGTGATTAAATTAAGTAAATAGGGCATCATTTTGTTTAGTCAATCATTTCCCATCTCACGGCAGATACAAACAAAGAAAGATGAGCCGGAGGGTTTGGTCATGAGAAAGCAGAGGGGCAACCCACCACGTTGTCCTCTGATAGACCTTGATATATCGATAATTGGCAATGTTACAATATCTTACATCCTGTGATACACAAATTATTCCAGAAACCTAACAAACTATAAATCATTAGAAAAAGAAACGTTACGTTTTAGTAATTAGGCCTTTGGTGCCTTGGGGTGATGTACATACGTCAACTTATTTATAACCAACTATGATTCTGTGTCCACGCCGAAAAACCGAGGGAATGCGCGAAGCCACACGAAGAATAATTATAAAACACTTTAGTACATCAGTTTATACTATACCAAATTGCAGTCCTGGGTCGACAGGGGGTGTCGAAAACTTCGTGGAAGGGGCTTATAGTGATGTTACCTGACGATCGGCAACAGTAACTGCCAGAATTCCAGGGGGGGGCCTGCTTCGTCCTTCGGTTGAGATACTTCTTAAATTGTTCCAACTTGTAAGAATATGATTGTCTTCATCCAATAAGAAACTTAATTACCACGTAAAGTTCAACCACTAAGGTCCAGAATTTCAATGTCTAGTTAAAATTTATCTGCCAGTTAGTCCTCTCAGTAAATATTTACAAGGCTTCTGATTGGTGGTTGCCATAGTGAAAACAAGTTATGTGTCAGTTAAATTTACTTGCCACTTTAACTGGACATTGAAATACCGGGCCTAAACAATGCACTTTTATTATGTATTACAATACTGAACCTGCTCACAGCAGAGGACCAGACGTCCGCCCTAGACCGTTGACTAGCTACTAGTGCACAACTTTGATCCCAACACTAGCCTATTATGTACATGAGCCAAACTCTGAGTTGAGTTGTATTGATCTATACATGAACAAGGTCAGGTGATAAGGTTATTGGAGTGTGGAATGTGAGGGAAGAGATAGTCATGGGTGTATGAGTCATAATGGAGGGAGGTGAGCATGGCTATGAAATATTATTGTTGTGATGAGGTGTCGACAAACTTGTTACACAATTATTTGCATCTACACAAGCCGACTGGTCAATGTTTGTACTGACCGTTTTGTTAATGAGATGGAATAAAGAAGTAAACGTACATCTGTTATTTATAAGGCATATTATGTAACATAACTCCCATTTAATGGTATGCAATAATTTGAAATTAAATAAATATTGATCCAAATTGTGTATTTTTAACCAGTCTCTAACCTCTCCGCTCCAACGGCGTTGTTAAGTGTACTTTAGTTTCATGAGATATGTTGTTAAGGCTGTAATACTGAAGTTCCCGGGTTCGATCATGCTGCAGGAAGAAGACTGGTAACTTCTTTGACACGTGTGTTTTAATTGAACCCTCTCAGACCCTCTCAGGGCATCAAGTTTCCAAATTTAAATGCGGGTAAACAATAGAATGTTTCAATTTACCCCTATTTTAAAAAAAAATTGTATATAATCTTTTTTTTCTTCGTGCCAATGGTACTAGTTACCTTTTTTAAAGAAGATTGAAAATAGACATCTGCAAAAAAACAGCTTAATAAAAAAAAGGGTTTTACCGGAAATTTGATATATCTCTAGAATTGAAGTTTTTTTAGATACACAAAATCCAAAATAGGTAAAAAATAAATCTGAAAAAATCTTGTTTTAGGTGTGCACGTAGAATTTTAATTTTTACTCAAACTGTAGCTTTAATTCAAAATCAAAAATTTCTTAAAATTCCTTAAAAATCACGATAAAAATATGAAAAAAAAACTTAAAAATCTTAGTGAAAAATACCATACACAAATTGTATGACAAAAATTACCAAATTTACAGGGATTTAATTCGAGTCTGAAAGGGTTAATACTGAAGGTCCCGGGTTCGATCATGCTGCAGGAAGAAGTTGGTAACTTCTGAGACACGTGTGTAGGGTAGGTGTAAACGGTGACTTGGGAGCGTCTTCACAATGAAGCTGCCACATCACATGAGTCACTCCACCGAAGTCATTGCCGAGATATTGTACACTTAAGTTACAAAATCTTTCAATACAATTCGCAAAAGCCGGAATATGTGGCAATTGGCAACGCTGTATGACCTCAACCATAGACAATGAACATTTATAAAAAAAATATGGTAAATGTGGTCTTTCGAGTATTTTAGCATAGTTTTTCTTTATTTGTTATTTATTGTCCCAGCTTGTATACAAAATCTATAATTCCATATTTTAATAACATAGGAGGCAAATATGTAAAAAATGTATTTTGAAGTTAATACAAGTATGTATATAGAATGAGTGGTACACAAATTGATGGTTAATTTGCTGATAGGCTATTGCACCATTCTTGTGTCAGCCATAGTATTATGAGTATAATGACGAGAAGTCACTCATAGCGCAGCTCTTGACAATCACGGGACTGAGCTATGCTAAGTTACCAAGAAACGAAGACTACGATAGGCCTGCCGGAATAGTTTCAAGAAGTCCCTTCTTTCTTATTTTTAGGAAGCTGAATATGAGGTTTTACAAAAATCAAGAGCGGCAAATCAACAGGAAATTATCAAACTTTTACGGAAGAAACCACCGAATGCAAATCTTCATTCTTCTCTTCAAATTTCGCGACTCGAATTCATCAGATTATCACTATATTCACGTAATGCGCTTGCACTTGCAATGCACATGCACAGCGTTTGTTAAGCGAGTAAGTGTGGTTAATAATCCATGCAATGCAATGATTGATTCACATCGTTGTCTTAACTCGCCCCTCATCCGGCCTCTCAATTGTATTTCTGCACACAATGGCTAAAGCCATATTGTGTACTTTTGATGAATGAATGTTTCTCTAACTATTGTAGATAAACATAAATAGATTTAAATCCATAATTTGCATAACATTACCATATACCTAGAAAAGTTTAACTTTGCAATAATTATGTTACTCCTAATGTATTATTACATAATTTAGTTTGTTTTAGTTAGTTTAGTATGATGTTTACATTATTTTTAGCTCTTAAATTGCACATGTAACTTGTGTGATCACAGTATTTAAATATATTTCAATATTTTATGTAATCCTGTAATGTCGTGATGTGTTGTAATTAGGAAGTGGTTGGATGGAAGAGAAGGCTTAACAGGCCTTAATCCCACCATCAATAAAGACGACGATCAATCAATCCGGCAATATATGATATATTATCTATGTAAACGGTGACTTGGGAGCCGACGTAGCAACAAAACACATAAACCGCCCGTGTGAGCTCGGGGAGTTAGCGCATGACTCTGATTCGGGAGGTCCCGGGTTCGAATCCCGTCGAGACCGGCAATCCAGACTGAAGTTTTTTTTTCGAATTTTCCTCAGTCTTTAATGCGAATGCAAGGGATTGAGACCTCTTACACAACCCTTGGACATTCCTTCACTATTGTCCTATCCGCAACATACCTAGTTCACCTGAAAAGGGGCATGTAACGTCCTATTACAGGTTTAATTCCCACGTTAAAAATTTAAATTTAAATACACATAATAAATTACAATTTTATAAAGTACCCCGTTAAAAATTAGTAATTTCTTACAGCGTCGGGGACCCCCCCCTCCCCCCTCCCCCCCGCCCTCTCCTACTCGACGACGTCCCCGATGACTAGGACAATATGGTCGAGGAAACAAAGTAAATATCATCTATTGAACGAAGAATGCCAGACGGAATCGCTTCCTGCGATACAATCGTTATCATCGTTATCACATAATTCATAACCATCATTAACATTTTTATATATTTACCCTATTTAGTTATAGAAATGTTTTGAAAAGGGAGGACGTTGTTGGAGTCGGAGTAAAATGTAATAAGTTAATTTAATTACTTTATTTCAATCACTACAATTGCTGAAACCATAAAATCTAGTCCTTTGTTGGCTTGAGTTTTAAATGAAGGATTAACAATCGATGAAAGGCCTTGGAAAGAATTACAATCAATTTAATACAACATTCTGATACAAAATAGTATTGCTGACATTGCGACATTAAATTCCATGGCATAAAAATTATATCAAACAGGAAATTAATAAAGTTTACCCTTATTGATAGGTTGTTACGATTGTTTAGGGAAAATATGGCAAAGTGCCAGATAGAATATTCCACGGTTCAAGGTGATTGGTTGCTTGCTACAAATACCCAGGACAGATCCCTACTCAAGCATTCTGCAAGTTCTTCTTCAATTTTCTACGAAGCTACAGCTGTAACCAATCAGAATGAAGAGCGTCCAAGTTTTCATATTCGTTGCTATGCTGTTCAGCGATGCACACTCGCTCGGGGTTAATATGGTAAGATTGTAATAAACCTCATTCCATTAAAATATTTCATCTAATAGTGAGTATTGTATTTAACATTAATTGGTGTAAAAATGTTTAAAAACAAATGGCTAAACGTATATTGTTTCAACTCCTTGTCAACCAAACACGACACATTGAAAACAACAACGTTACATAAAATATCTCCTGCACAAGACTATAAGGGCCAATCGTACAGAAATATTACTAGGAAAACGCCAAAGTCGTTGTTAAACGAGTGAGTGAGCCATGTGTTGAGTATCCGGGAACATCCCCTTTCCTCCGCTGGATCTAGCCAAGTAGGCCTATATGGAATGATACCGGGTAGGCCTACTCAACACATGGCTCACTCACTCGTTTAACAACGACTTTGGCGTTTCTCTAGTTATATCGCAGGCTGTGGCCCTTTTTACATAATATGAAAAATCTAAACAAATGCTATCGATATTTTAAAAATCACATTTTTATATTGTAGATATAAATCGAAGTATCTAGCTGAACTCGTACCGGATGTCTGTTCAAAATTTCAGAGCAATCTGTTCAGCGATTGGGCTGATTTTCGACGTACATACAGATTGACAGACAGACCCATACACAGACTCACAGAATAAGCGCCGTTTGAGTTGATATTTGATATTTGATATTAATTGGCTTAAAGGCGTGCTACATAGGGCTACGAAGCCCCTTTAAGTGAAGCCAACCTCTATAATAAACATGTATTGGTACACAGTATGACAATATGAGTTATGAATAAGAATGTACTAAATCTAATACAAATATTAACTCTATAGCTAAATGAAGACACTCAGTCGCTTCGCTTCCTCGATTAACTAGATCATATTGTCAAGTCCGTGCACTGTTAGTTTGAAATACAACTTCTTGGGCTGGTTGTTTCCTTCTCAGGGGCCCTTCGATATAATCATGAACCAAGTGACGAACTGCGCACCTCAGGGAGAGGGCATGTTGAACTTCGTATCTCGCACGTACTTCGTCATGCTGGATGGGAAGAAGACGCAAATGTTTGGGGCGGATATTTCAGTCTCGTTCAGTAACGAGGAATGGGAGGCCTTGCTAGTAAGTAGGAGGGCGTGTACTTGAAAATGCTGATTTAAGTTATCAAGAAAAAAACTGTAATTGTGCATAAAAAATAATTCTATTTGAGAAGATAATTAAAATTTTAAACCATAATTTTAGGTATAACGATAAAATTGTGTATTATTGCTGTTTTTGTTCTGTGGGAAAAATCTTAGGGCCTTGAGAGTTTGATACACGTGAAGATTGTTCCCCGGAGCGAAGCGATAATAAGAATTCTTAGTCTAGAAATCTTTGAGGGACAAATATTCACGTGTATCCAACGCTTTATGGACTTCATCAAGTATCAACATCATTATAAGTTAGGTAACTTTATGTACTGAGCCTAACAGGTAAAAATAATTATAACACGTAGTTTGAAATATCCTGGCCGATACCGGCGCTCGCATCGGGTGGATTATTGTGGACAACAATAATTAGTCAGTGTTTGAAAATTTTCTTTGGTGGTTGACCATATAATTCATGTTGCAGTTGTTTTGAGCATTGGTTAGGTTAGTTAGTAAATACTCCACAACTAAAATCATAGATGTAATTTGTGATGTTACGACAACATCGACTAATTTTCACGTGGTTTATCCAGATGTACAACGAGTTCTTCCAGCGGAGGAACAACGACTACTTGCTCATGTACAAGTATGATGGGGGTATGTGCAAGACGATTAAGACCTACTCTCAGAACGTGGCCAATGCTTTCAAGGAGAAGATGGGTCTAAATATTGGCGACGAGTGTCCTTTACCGCCAGTAAGTATCAACCCGCAATTGCCAAGTAACTACACAACGAAACACTAAAAAATACACATTTTAGTGCTTTTTAGAACATAACAAAGATATTTTCGTATGAATAAATACACCAACAAGTGTTATAAAATTACCAAATATAGTAAGTACAAATTTAATAACGAATATGTCAATTTAAAAGAAAACACTTACCTGAAAACCAAGGTGGGTCAATAAATAAACAGAAACAATAAAGTAAAAATAAAAATAAAGTTATAATAAGGTTATCTTGTTTGTCTGTTCAGGGCAACTACACCTTGGACGACTGGCGACCTAGGTTCGATCTCCCCACTCCGATGCTCGAGTATGGATCGTACAAGGTCGTGGTTCGACTCTTGCTTGGTGACAAACTCGTCGGATGTATCGAGGCCTTGGGTGACGTGAAGCCAAAGCAAACTTAGTTTCCTGCCTGGAAATGCTATTCTAATAATGGATAATATATTTATAAAATATTAATATTGGAGAGTGGTGTGTTATTTTCAGTAAAAACTTTGACAATAGTGTTGTTAATATCTTTGTTACGATTCCAGTAACAAGTAATCAAATAAAAATAATAACAATTTGCCCTAATTTTATGTACTATATAAATACGTGTTCTCTTATTTGCAATTAATACATTTTCAGCAATTATCTTCTTGGTTGTGGTAAATATTAATTTTAACTTGAATAAAGTAAATATTTAAAAAAAATATATCTGCATTATTTTCCTACTTTATAGAAAGTGGTAAAGAAGAGCTAGAATAAGAGAGACTCAAGTGAAGAGATTATCGGAATGATCGCCTTATATAGCTAAGGTGCTCGCCTCTTATCCCCTCCTTAAATTATTTTACTATATTACAAATGAGTATTAAGCTCTTGTTTTAAATGACAAAAACCTTGAATAATGACGATCTTCAAAACACAAATGCAAATGATTTGCATCTCCACCAGAAGACCCAACTTACCCGATCTTTACTATTGTTTACTGTTTAGTCGTGGAGAGAATAATGATTTAGTAGGTAAATGTACATTGCGAAAATTTATTGAATAGACATTAGTTAAATAGAAATAATACGGCCGCATTCGCGCCCTAAAAACGACACATTTTTAACAGTCTCTTTACTCCCTCACCATTGGCGGTGTACTTGTGGTTTCATGAGATATGTTTGGTCTTTAACTAGAATTAGGGTCTTCGGTCCAGTGGTTTGAAGATCCCGAGTTCGATAGTGCTTGGAGAAGAAGTTTTGTAACTTCTTACTAAACACTACGCTAGTAATACGCTCTACTCGGACAGATTTGATGTTCTGCACGTTCCCTTTCCTACAGTCATATTATTATCATAACATCTGAATTAAACTGTCATTAATTAATATTAATGGACACATAGTTGAAAACCTAATAATATGATATAAGGACGATCATATCATAATTTCAACGTTTATCATAAATCACTATATGTGAGTGTTTTTAAACACTATTCTTTCTATAATCAATTTATGAAAAAGTGCTATGAGAGGTGCCTTCATATTTTTCAATTCATTTTTTCACAATGGCGGAAAATTTCCCACATAATTTGCGCCTGAAATTCGATGAGAAATGTTATACTTGTAAAAATGAGCATGCCTGGGGCGTTAAACCCCTATCGGTGGGCTCAACAAATCCATGCCCAAGATACACTGGGCATGTCGAAATAGTGTTCGGGCACTCGGGCATTGGGTAATCGGCATTGATGTTCATTTGTTTTGATATTTCAAACAGTTGAACTACAAAATAAGATGTTACCTATAATCGTCGGGGCTACAACAATTATTAATGAGACATTTTGACATAAGCAAGGTCCGATTAATGCGTTTCATGTCGATAACCAACTTCAGGAGACACGACGGTGAGTCTGGATATGTTTCATATTCATCATAAAATAGTCTTCAGAGAGAAAACCGATTGGGGGCCTAGCGTTCGACTAAAAGTCTACCCTACCCTAGAGCTATTTCTAGGGCATGGGCCTACACGTGGACTAGACCTCACATAAAACCTACTTTTAATTCAAAATTTTAATGAATGTCATTTCATAATAATACTATAATGTGTTTTACCTTCCCATAGTGCCGAAAGTCTAATGCAGGGCATGTGTGGCCCTCTGTTTCCTATTATTATACAGGGATCACAGAGTAACAGATTAAGTTACATTTATTCAAATTCGTATCGTTATCATATAGAAACCCACCAAGAGAACATACCATATTTAGTAAGATGACCGGAAATGGCAAAAGGGGGTAAGGGTACTAGAATCAGGGTTGCAATTATTCATTGTGTTGCCGACCGTTTATTCGATATCTGCCAACTGGATGATATAACAACAGTTAATTAGTAATGAAGCCTTCATTACACACTACACAGGTAAACCGTAAATACCTCAACGTAATCAAAGCCTCCTATATAAAACGTATCCTTTCGTATAGAAAGATTCAAGTCCATAGTTGAATGATAATAATGATAAATATGATAATAATAATTATTACTCAGCTAGTGTTACACCTTCAGTCATCACAATATCGACTCGTAATATCCTGTCGTTCTTTCAGATAAAATTGCTATTTATTTTTATCGGTTTCATCGATATAAAGAGAATCTATCCTTTTCAACACCGACTGAAGAGCCTTTGTTAAAATAACTATCATTTCACGGAATACTTATATAAAAATTCAATAGCTTAATTCATAAAACTGGATGATTATCTAATCAATTATAATTATTGATTCCCGTTGTTACCTTTGATTTAATTTCCTGGCAGATGATAAATGCAAAATATTATATCTTTTAGTCTTCGTCGGCTCAAGGTGATTGGTCGGTATAAATATACCCAGACTAAATCAGGGTCTCCATATTCTTCTTCGTCTTCTTTGCTGCCAAGCTGCTGATAGCCAATCACAATGAAGCTCGCACAAACTTTCATACTTGTGTTCATGTTGTTCTCTGGTTCTCAAGTGAACGGGATGGATATGGTAAGACTTGAAACTTAATTTCTTATGTTCCTTATCCACAATAATTCTTTATATATTAGAACGTTATGTTTGGCTTAAATGAAATAACCAAATTTACGGAAAAAATTACCTGAAATATTTATCATAACAAATTTTTACTCCCAAAATTTTGGTAATATATTATATTACCTTATTTTAAAATAATGGACAAAAATTTGTCCATGAATGTATTCGTCAACATATATATATATATATATATATATATATATATATATATACACTGCATGTGCATGTATGTGGATGGTATTTTAGACAGAAATCCCCGGCGGAGGCATTTTTTAAAATTGTAATTAATAATAATAATACAAAAAAGTAATAAATAATTGTAAAAGCATTGTATGCAGTGCCCAAGGTGTATCGAATGTTGCACGCTCAAGGTACCCAAAATTCTGCTCGGAGATTGAGTAAACCTTGAAATATTTACACGTATTTACACGGCTAGGTTTTCAATAGCATTGTCACAGTTGATGTAGACTACACTGTGTTATATGCATTTTAAAACATGTTTAATATTGTTTAAATACAATCCATAAACTACAAAATCATTTTCGACCTGGGGATTAAACCCAGGTCTCCTTACTTTTCGGATATAAGAGCGCCTTAGCCAACTAGACTAGGAAAACGCCAAAGTTTTTTTTAGACGAGTGAGCGAGTCATGTGTTGAGTACCGGGGAACATTTGCTTTTAAGTTTGATAATAATTATAAAGGTAATAGGGTTTTGAACGTCAACTGTTAGGCCATAATGCGCCACTTGAGCCTATGATAGGCTAGAGAGGCTTAAGGTAGGGGGCAGAAAGGGAATGTTTTCGGGTACTCCACCCATGGCTCACTCACTCGTCTAACAACGACTTTGGTGTTTTCCTGGTATTATTAGCTTTTGACAAGAATGAGCCATTTGGGAGTCTTTTTTACCAGTTGAATATCACATGCAGCGATTTCTCTCTGAGTTAAGTCAATATATTTATTAGTTAGTTACTATATTGGCCTACAATGATATAAATGTGCATTTCACTTTTTGAATCTTGTAAGGGTCATATTTATTAATTATAAGGGTGACTGAAAATTAATCGGCCAATCCACCCCCAACCTTTTAGTTAGTACTTATGGCCGTTACAAGAATCAAAAAGTGAAATGCATTTTTAAAATAATGTAGGCCAATATATTATCTAACTAATACATGAATGAACTAAACGCAGAAAGATACTGCTGCATGTGATATTCAAGTGGGAAAAAAGACTCTCATGGCTAATTCGTATGTCCTATGTATAAATAGCTTATTCTTATGGTAGCAACGATAGGTTTTGTTTATTTTTTAACTGATCTTAAGTCTCCATTTTAAATAATAAACAATTTAACTAGAAATGTGCCAAAGTCGTTGTTAAACGAGTGAGCGAGCCATTTGTTGAGTACCCGGTAACATTCCCTTTCCTCCCCCTACCTAAGGATGGTTCAAGCATAGGTCTTTCCACCCTAACCTATCATAGGCTACCATGTACACTTCTTTCGAAGGGGAGGGACGTAAGGGGAGACGTGGGGGGACAAGGGGTGGACAGGCCTGTGCTGGTCAGAACCAACCACAAGCGTATGGGGAGGGCAGGGGTTCCCCCACGTCGTGGTCGTCTCCGTCTGTGTCATCATCCGTCCATGTTGTCATTGTCGTCGCCGTCGGGGAGGTAGTCAAAGGGAAGGGACAAGTTCTCCAACGACGACCCAGAGCTCGCCATTAGTTTCAGGGAGTAAAACTCTCCTAATCACGGGCCAAACCACGAGAAGGTTGCGAGTTGGAATTTGATGTAAAACTGACAGCGAGACTCAAATATTTAGGTGATTTAACCAGGTGATGAATTGCTCATCCGTCTGCAAGGAATGCAATGGAATCAGCTGTAACAACTCCCATTCATCCGAACAAATTACTGACGATAATGACAGTATGGACTTGTAACATAACATAAATAACATGAAAGAAGAGAATCATTGATAAGAGTAATACAAATCATTTTTGGAATTAAATTATCAATAATAGCAATGTAATGATTAAAATTGTAATTGTAATTAATATATGATATTAAATGTAAGTAATTATTGACCTCTAGTGACCCCGGTCTAATGAAGCTACATCACTTACTACAATATCTGTCACCGTGAAGCAATTAGCTATCATTTGAATCCAAACTCGACTAGTTCGGTTACATCAAAAATTGTAATGTGTAATTGCTAATTGGGTGTTAATTATAGCTCCAAATAAAAAATCCTAGTCGTCGAATTTTTGCGGATTTTGACTTTGTAAAAGAGGATTTTTTTTTCTGAAGAAAATGATACCAAAAACACTAACATTGCAATTTGTCCTGGGTTTGGCCGATTTTTTACTTATATGTCTTAGATCATTACAGTTGACGCGTCCTTATACCAACTAAACTTAAAAACCTTAATATTTATACCTTTTTATCAATCAACTTGTATGCAGATGTTCCCGGGTACTAAACACATGACTCGCTCAATCGTCTAACAACGACTTTGGCGTTTCCCTATTTAAAATGGCTCGCTGTATTTTAAACTTTCTGAATAAATAAATATATCTATAGAGAGTTTAATAAAGACTTTAACGAATGTAACTGATGATCATCTTTCAACTTCAACTAAGCAAATTCTAATAATGAATATATGGCCGTGTTTTATGTAATATTGTCCTTTGTTATTCCAGTATGTTATTATTTTATACCTTGATAAAGCTGAGTGAACCACTAGTGAAACGCCAGTAGTAAAAATAATACACAATAGCACATAATGTAAAATTACGATTTGCCACCGATACTGTGACTAATGCGGTCCCGGTTTCGAATCCCGTCGAGACCGGCAATCCTGGCTGAAGATTATTTTAGTCGTTGTAATAGAATGCAAGGGAATAAGTCCTAAATAAATAAATAAATAAATAAATAAAGATATAAATAAATAAATAAATAAATAAATAAATAAATAAATAAATAAATAAATTAATTAATGAATGAATGAATGAATGAATGAATAAATAAATAAATAAATAAATAAATAAATTGTATTTAGATTCTACCTACTCAGTTATAACTGATTTTCAGTGGGGGACAGTAAATCAAAGCGACCAAGCCAACCCTGAAGGCCCCGACGCAGTCGACGAGTGAGCGACAACCAACTAAAGATCGGTATTTTTTAGTAGGAAATATAGCAATCAGTCCCCAAACATCCCTCGGACATCCCTTTACAATATATCCTACCTCCAATATACCTAGTTAGACACTTGAAGAGGGGCATACATTGCACCCTGGACAGGTTACTTAAACAAGAAATTAGAAAAAATATAACATTTTGAAAGTTTATTTTCAAGTGTTTTGTTGTTGGGCAATACATAATTATATAAATCAATCAATAATTTAATAATTTAATCAAATCATTAAATGAAACAAACTAAACCGTGTGTTATGGGTTATTGACAAACTGTTTCTTCTCAGGGAGCCTTCGTCCTGACCACGAGCGAGATTACCGACTGTGCGCCACCAGGAGAAGGGATGATTCACGTGGTGTTTGAACGATACATCCAGGAGCGAGATGGCAAGAAGAAGCGGTTCTTTTCTGTGAACATAACCAACCCGTTCGAAATGGATGACTTTAGTGCCTTGGTCGTAAGTATATAAGCAATTTTATTTGGGTTCATTTTTTTTTTTTTCAAAATTTTTGTATTTAATTCTTTAAATATATTTATTTCAATTTTTTAAACAAATATGTGCATAGGTTACAATAACGATGAATGCAATGCTTTGGATGTACGATGACTATTATTATAATATAATTTATTAGTTTTTACCTGCCCACAGGGCAGGAAGACCGATGTAGGGCATGTTTGACCCTCTAAAGCCGTTAATATAAGTAGGTTTTTTAAACTCAAAGACAGAAAAGCCGTTCAGTCAATGAACAAAATAATAATACAGTCATAGTCAGTTGACCGGGTGTGCAAAAGGAGGGTAGAGGTACTTGAAGCGGGGCCGAGGCCGAAAGGCACGAGGGCGCGAGAGAAGGTCGTGAAGCTCATCTCGTCCGCCACCGTGTAAACAGTGACTTAGGAGCCGTCCTAGCAACGAGGCACATAATAAATTTTAAGTTGTTCTGATTCGGCCTTGTTGATTCTGGCGTTGATCCGCGGGTGTTCGCACTGTCTATACCACTAATTGCTATATTTCCTATTAAAAGTATCGATCTTTGGTTGGTTATCGTTCACTTGTCGATTGCGTCGGGGCTTACAGGGTTGGCTTGGTCGCTTTGGTTTACTGTCCTCCACTGAAAATCAGTTATGTGACTGAGTGGGTAGACTCTTAATATGGATTTATTTATTTATTAAACATTGCTGTTATCAGACAAACATGTAACTATAACAAACTGTCTCGTTTACAGATTCGCAGTGAGCATTTTCAAAAAAAGAACGACAGCTTCGTTTTAATCCAGGAGCTGGAATACGACACTTGCGCTGCTAAGGCGAGGTTCAGCGAGGCCTTGAGCAAAGAAGAGAAATGTGCCATTCCCCCTGTGTGTAAATATTTTAACTAGGGAAATGCCAAAGTCGTTGTTAAACGAGTGAGTGAGCCATGTGTATAGTACCCGGTATCATTCCCCATCCAGCCATGGGTATATGGGAGGAAAAGGGATGTTCCCGGGTACGCACTCGTTTAACAACGACTTTGGCGTTTCCCTAGTTATTTAAATTGAACATTCAAAATGCGAATACCAATACCAATACCTAATAATGACGAAATGGCTAGTTTTCCACCATTGTTATAGGTGCAGCTTTTAGCTTACTTTAATCAATAAAAAATCTTATCTTAATAATACAAAAATATGATTAACGTATTCAGTATGAAGTCCTTAAGGTAGTGGACTGATAAAAAGGCTGAGGTATAATCCCTTGCCTCAACCGAGTTTTGAACCAATTACTTTTTTAAATTCATTTTACTAATTGGAAAAATAAATTAAAAACAATTAAACTACATAAACAACAAAATGAATCAAATAGTAAATATTATTGTGTATGGTAAATTAAATAATGTTTGTGTTCTAAAGCCTATTATGAGATATAACGTGAATTACAAATACATTATTTTATTTTATGTAATTATTATTTGGTTGAATAATATTATCTTTATTCTTCTGTTTATGGCAAAATAATCAGTTATATAACTGAGTGGGTAGACTCTCTCTTACTAAATACAATTTATTTATTTATTTATTTATTTATATTTATTATTTCATTGTCATTTATGTATTTATTTATCTATATTATTTATTATATGTATTTATTTCTTATTTATTTAGTTATATCATTTATTTATTATTTATTATTGATTTATTTTTATCATGTATTATTATGTTGATTTATTAGATAAGATATATATATTGACATACTTGTCTATAATTATTTCAGTGCATCTGCATGTACACTACAAGGAATGTTGTTTTGTACAGGGCACGTACCATTGAAGCTGAACAGTGATGGTAAGCTCTTACCCATGATAGAGTACGCGTAAAGTCATAGTGAAGCTGCTGCAGGGCACTAAAGAGGTTGGCTGCGTCAAGTTCTTAGGCGATGTGTTTCGAAATAGCAGGTACTTTAGGAAAGGATAGGACATGCGTTTTAGGCAAATTGCTGTTCGCTCGGCCGACTGACACCACAGGTGTTTGAAATTTTCAACATATGTCACGAATGTAGAAATATAGGGCTCTGAGAAACACATTTCCAAAATTTGTTTAGAAATAATTTTAAAAAATTTAATCAATATTTACGAATTTTGATTTTGTTAAAAACTCTAAAATTGATCATGTTCGTGATTTTTTCAGGATTATTGAGACAAAATTTTGGAAATCTATGACCGCAGGGCTGTCCATGTATGGTTTATTGACAACTTTACAAAGTTCATATACGTCGGATGCATCTTGGCCGAGCGAATAGCTATTTACTGCCAAATTGTCCTATCCCTATTAAAAGTATTCTCCATTGTGAGTTTAAAATATTTTATAGCTTAAAATATAACTAATATCATTAGATAAGTTTATTTTTCTCTGTACATGTTTCTTAGTTTAGGTAATCCTTGCATTGAGTTGTGTCTCGTATCTGTGTTATTGCAAAGCTCAACAGAAGCACTAATAATTAGAGGTTAATCGGCTTGTGATCGGCGTTATTTGTACGCATGTCCTACCCTTGATTTGCTATTTTATTACAAATATCGCATCTGGTTGTTATTATCTCGGTCGGGTTACCAGCAATGTTTAGTGGTAATCTAAAATATTATTTATTATAAATTTAAAACACTGTGTTAAATGGTCTACCAGAATGTGTGTAGAATAAATAAACAAGTTTGCGTTGCACTTGACTTGAATAAAGTGTGCGTTATACAAATATCATGTGTATGCTTACAACGGATTACAAAAGTGATTCCTATATTATTATAATTTATTTTAACCATCTCTTCTAAAACTCCTAACAAACAACTTATCCTATCTCCTGCAACAAGTGGTTCACAGGTGGCGCACGAGACTCCAGTAGTTGTGAGTTCGATTCCCGTCACCCACTCGACTGATGGTGTTGTTGGAAATGTCTTTATCCAGCCATGTGTATTCAAGTCAATGTTTGGTATTTTTATTCTCTCTAATTCATCAAAATTAAAATTTATTTACTTAAAGTCAAATCTTGATAACCATTTACTACAAAAATCTTAAATCTTAAATCTTGCCTGTTATATAAAAGTTGTTGTAATTATTGGATGAGCGTAGCGAGCGTAACGAGCGAAGCGAAGATTCCATTTCACTAAACTGGAGAAAAAAATCCGGAATGTTTTTTTTTATTTTTTTTTTTTTTGTATTTTTGTGTGTTTGTTAACACGATTCCGGCTAAACCAATACTCCAATTGCCATGAAATTTTATGGAGGCCTTCGAAATCTCTGAACTTAGAACTGCCACGTTTTTTTAAGCGCAATCGGAAAATTATTTCTCATGAAAATCGCAATTTTACGATTTTTTTCGATTTAAAAAAAATTCTTCGACTTATAACACCTACATGCTTTATCCGATTTCAATTATTTTTTCACAGAACCTTAATTTTATGAATTAAGATATTCGTGTGAAATTTGAGCGCAATCGAAAAATTATTTTTCATGAAAATATAAATTTTTTCTTTTTTTTCTTTTTTAAAACAATTTTTTTGACTTGTAACACCTACATGCTTTATCCTATTGTAATGATTTGTTCACAGAACCTTAACTTTGTGAATTTATATATTCGTGTGAAATTTGAGCGCAATCGAATAATTATTTCTTATAAAAATCGCAATTTTTCGATTTTTTTTTCATTTTTTAAAATTATGATTAATTAAAAGAAAGTTTATTTTTTATTTGCCCAACACAGACCCTTGAGGAACCCCTCGTACTACAGTCAATTTCATGCTGTGTGTTCCATTTATGACAACGATTTGCACTCTTCTATTTAAATATGATTCGAACCATTGACCAATTTTTCCTCTTAGACCACACATGTTGAGTTTATTTACCAATAAGTTATGAGAGATCTTATCAAACGCCTTACTGAGATCGAAATACAGTGCCATGGTCTTGTGATTCTATTCCATTTCTTTGGTTATATGACTTGTGTGATTCTCAATCGCCATGTCAACATTCTTCTTTGGCAAGAAACCAAACTGAATCTCAGAAAAGAATTGATTTGACTGTAGAAAGTTTAAAACCTGATTTTTTACACAAACCTCTAAAATTTTTGATATTGAAGGCAACAATGAGATGGGTCGATAATTGTTAACCATGATTTTATCACCACTTTTAAAGATCGGGATTATAAGAGCCGTTTTCTAAATATTAGGCACATAACCATCATAAAGAGAAAGATTGAATAAATATTTTAAAACAGGTACAAAAATATCAATGTTATCTTTTATCATACAAATTTAATCTACTAGGAAAACGCTTAAGTCCCGCCGCGTTGTTGGATGAGCGTAATTGGTGCATTGAGCTGCCATGTGTTATGCGGATTTTCTGTTGTTCTGTGAAAAAATTTTACTAAGTTAAGATTTTTTTTTAAATTAAATTAAATAAAAAATAAACTAAATTTTTTAATTTTTTAATTAGGTCTAATCGTACTAATTTTAAAAAAAGAAACAATCTAAAAATTGCGATTTTCATAAGAAATAATTATTCGATTGCGCTCAAATTTCACACGAATATATAAATTCATAAAATTAAGGTTCTGTGAAAAAATTATTACAATAGAATAAAGCATGGTGTTATAAGTAAAAAATTGTTTTAAAAAAGAAAAAAACCCACAAAATTTCTATTTTCATGAAAAATAATTTTTTGATTGCGCTCAAATTTCACACGGATATCTTAATTCATAAAATTAAGGTTCTGTGAAAAAATCATTAAAATCGGATTAAGCATGTAGGTGTTATAAGTAAAATAAATTTTCAAAAAATCGAAAAAAATCGTAAAATTGCGATTTTCATAAGAAATAATTTTTTGATTGCGCTCAAAAACGTGGCAGTTCTAAGTTCAGAGATTTCGAAGGCCTCCACAAAATTTCATCGCAAACGGAGTATCGGTTTAGCCGGAATCGTGCTGACAAACACACAAAAATACAGAAAAAAAAGAAAGAAGGAAAAAAAAACATTCCGGATTTTTTTCTCCAGTGTAGTGAAATGGAATCTTCGCTTCGCTCGCTTCGCTCGCTACGCTCATCCAATAAAATAAATATATATATATATATAAAAAATAGGCTATTATCTGTGCCCGTGATGTCACAGTCTGTCCGTGCTAACAGACGAGTCCAGGCCAAAACAAATCAACATCGGACCCGGCACCTCCACCAAATCTGATTTTAAACATACATTTGGCAACCAAAGCAGGTATTGGCGAGAACATCAAGTGTTCGCCTTGTTACAAATTAACTAGGACTAGGAAAACGCTTAAGTCCCGCCGCGTTGTTGGATGAGCGTAATTGGTGCATTGAGCTGCCATGTGTTATGCGGATTTTCTGTTGTTCTGTAAAAAAATTATAACTAAGTTCAAGATTTATTTTAAATTAAACAAAATTAAATAAAAAATAAACTTAATTTTTATTTATTTTTTAATTAATCATAATTTTAAAAAAAAAATGCGATTTTTTAAAGAAATAATTGTTCGATTGCGCTCAACTTTCACACGGATATATAAATTCATAAAATTAATGTAAGTTGTGAAAAAATCATTACAATAGAATAAAGCATGTAGGTGTTATAAGTAAAGAATTGTTTAAAAAAGAAAAAAACCACAAAATTTCATTTTTCATGAAAATATTTTTTCGATTGCGCTCAAATTTCACATGGATATCTTAATTCATAAAATAAGGTTCTGTGAAAAAATCATTAACATCGGATAAGCATGTAGGTGTTATAAGGTAAATTTAAATTTTAAAAATCGAAAAAAGTCGTAAAATTGCGATTTTCATGAGAAATAATTTTTGATTGCGCTCAAAAACGTGGCAGTTCTAAGTTCAGAGATTTCGAAGGCCTCCATAAAATTTCATCCAATCGGAGTATCGGTTTAGCCGGAATCGTGCGACAAACAACAAAAATACAAAAAAAAAAAAAAAAAAAAAAACATTCCGGATTTTTTTCTCCAGTGTAGTGAAATGGAATCTTCGCTTCGCTCGCTACGCTCGCTACGCTCATCCAATTACTAAGTACGCAAGGATTTTTTTTTTAAATTAAATTAAAATAAATAAATAAACTTAATTTTTTTAATTTTTTAATTAATCGTATAATTTAAAAAAAGAAACAATCTAAAAATTGCGATTTTCATAAGAAATAATTATTCGATTGCGCTAAAATTTCACACGAATATATAAATTCATAAAATTAAGGTTCTGTGAAAAAAATATTACAATAGAATAAAGCATGTAGGTGTTAAAGGTAAAACATTGTTTTAAAAAAGAAAAAACCCACAAAATTTCTATTTTCATGAAAAATGATTTTTTGATTGCGCTTAAATTTCACATGGATATCTTTATTCATAAAATTAAGGTTCTGTGAAAAAATCATTAAAATCGGATTAAGCATGTAGGTGTTATAAGTAAAATAAATTTTCAAAAAATCGAAAAAAATCGTAAAATTGCGATTTTCATAAGAAATAATTTTTGATTGCGCTCAAAAACGTGGCAGTTCTAAGTTCAGAGATTTCGAAGGCCTCCATAAAATTTCATCGCAAACGGAGTATCGGTTTAGCCGGAATCGTGCTGACAAACACACAAAAATACAGAAAAAAAAGAAAGAAGGAAAAAAAAACATTCCGGATTTTTTTCTCCAGTGTAGTGAAATGGAATCTTCGCTTCGCTCGCTACGCTCGCTACGCTCATCCAATCAATGCCTGCGATTGATTTGCTTTTCATGTTTCCAATAACTTCAACAAGATCAGCTTCAGTTATACAGAGACGTGCATGGTTTGGTTAACCCACTGCATACCATGATCGTTACTAATTGTATCGTCGTTGTTAGCATTGGTCGCCGCTGTATTAGCAACATTTATAAAATATTCATTAAAGTAATTAGCAGCTCTAACAGGATCTTTATCAGTGCTAATAGTTTCACCATCTATTAGAATTTCGGATATTCCCTCGCGCCCTCTCCCCTTCAAAACCTTGTTTACTACGTGCCAATAGTTTTTACCTTTATCAACTGCCTTCTCTATTTCTTCCTGGTAGAAATTTATTTTATCCCGCTTTATTTTTTCCCTGACGAGTTTACTCAAAACTTTATAACGATGTTTTAAAATTTCATCTTCTTGGTGTCGCTTTAAAAACTTATAGATAGCCTGCTTTTGAAGTGTAAGTTTTATTGTTTCCGGTGTAATCCATTCTTTACGTTTTCTAGTTTTGTTGTTCAGACTAAATGTTATGAGTTATCAATTATTAATTTTAGTTCCTGGAAAAACAACTTGAAAGCTTCATCTGCATGTACTGAGCTGAAAACCCCCTCCCAATTGTGCGAACTTAAATTTGTTTGAAAAAGTGTCTTGTTTATGTACTTGATAACCTTTGTAGATTGTGTTAATTTGATGTGCTCACTCGTGTTGCTATGAACACGCACCGTTGTAGCCAAATGATCCGTAATGCCACAGTCCAAGGTACAACACTCAAACTCAACTTGCTTACTGTTGCGTATAAATACATGATCGATGCATGTCTGTGAACCATCTCCCATCCTAGTTGGTTCGTTTATGCAAGAGATAAAACCTTTGGAATAAAAAAGGTCTAAATAATCACTTATATTAACATTATAACATTGAGGCCATTCAGTTATTATTTATGTTATTGATGTCTCCCAAAAGTATACACGGATCCCGTGTTACATTGTCTAATAAAGACTGAAGGTCATCAACGAAGGGCTTCACAAGTGCTTGATTGGACCGCCGATATAAGGAGATTATCGTAACAGTAGTATTGTTCAATATTAAGTCCAAGATTACACCTTCAGCAGTGTTGCACAGATATGATTTCCAATTAAACTCATAACTTTCTTTAACATACACGGCTACTCCTCCAGAACGCTCGTTAGGCCTAGGTTGTAATAACATCTTATAGCCCTGAATGTCGTAAAGCCGCTTTTCACCCTCATCAATCCACACTTCTGTTAAGACAATTACATCATAAGAACAATTATTTGACTTTAGGTAAACAAGTAAATTATCAAAATTTGACCTCAAGCTACGAATGTTTATGTGGAACACGAGGTTTAGATACACGTCAGAACTAGTCGGTCAATCTTCACTTTGTTCATCTTGCGGTTGCGGGATCGGCAAGTCGTCCACCGAGTTCACTCTAATAATAGGGGACTTCTCACTTTGACGCATGTAAACATTGCCATTTTTCACCCAGGCGAACTTGTACCCGCACTTGCGCCGCGCTTGGCGCGCCTCCCAGGTCAATAAATAATAATAATAATAATAATAATAATAATAATAATAATAATAATAATAATAATTACTTATCATAAGGTAGTGCTGCACCTTCGGTCATCACAACATCGACTCGTAACATCCGGTCGTATGACCTTGCGCTAGCAATCAAGCCGAGTTGTAAAGCTACGGGATATTAATGTTTACTTTTGCTATTCATTCGTCCAGGTTTCAATAATACATAGAGAATCCATCCCTTTCAACACCAACTGTAAAGCCTTCGTTAAAATAACTATCATTATCACAGAATACTTTATGAAATTCTATAGCTTAATTATCAAACAGAATGTTATGCTTATTAATTATTTCATATTGATTCTCATTTGTTGCTTTATGGTCAATTTCATGAAGTGTTGGAGCACAATGTAATAATTTAGCACTCCGTCAGCTCAAGGTGATTGGTTGGTAAAATTACCCAATAAATCAGGGTCTGCATATTCTTCTTCCTTTATTTCTTTGCTGTCAAGCTGCTGATAGCCAATCACAATTAGCCTCGCTCGAGTGTTCATACTTGTGTTCATGTTGTTTCCTCGATGCTTCTCAAGTGCAACGGGTAGATACTGAGTCGATATTTATCAGCTTGTTCAAATATATCTTACTAAGTTGTAGGGTTTTGGTTAGAATACAGTATTTTTTATAATTAATAATAATTCTCGATTTATCTTTTGTCTTAAGCTTTCGGAATCAATGTAATAACTAACTTTAAGGAAAATATCACCCAAAATATTTATGATAATTGATAATCAATTATTATTTACAACGTTTATGAAAATAAGTGACCAGTTTAAAAAAAAGGCAGTCAGCAAAAATGAATTAAACTACCAAAGCAATTAAAAAATAAACAAATATCAACAATTAGTAATTTCTTTGTTTTGTATTGTTTATTTTATAATGCTTTTATTGTTTTATTGATTTTTGTAAAATTTCCAAACCTTACGAAACTTTGGTAGCCAAAGTTGTGAAAATATTGTTCATGCAATTTTCTGTAGTTCCTTATTTACATCCACGAATGTGTATATTTTAATATGCTTAAAGGTTGTAATTGATATTCATTTTTGTGTATGTTTTATTTAATATGTATATAGACTGTAGTAATGTTTTTTTGTAAAAGGTATTAGTTCTAATTATAAGCGGATGACCGCGTTTCATGTCATATAATTTTTGTTATTCTAATTTGTTTTTATTTTATACGTTGATAAAGCCAAGTGGAACTTAAATGAATCGCCGGTAATAATATATGTACACAAAAACACATAATGTGCAATTACAGTTTGCTACTGTTACTGTTGGTTCACGCGTTAAGCGAGAGACTGGTTCGGAGGTCCCGGGTTCGAATCCCGTCGAGATCGGCAATTCTGGCTGAACGTTTTTACCAGTCGTTATTCCTCCTACACATCTCTCGGACATTCCTTCAAAACTTGTCTACCTCCAATGTACCTATAGTAAGACACCTGTGAAGAGGGTCATGCATTGCACCCTGGGCAGGTTACCTACTAGAAATTAAAAGCAAAGTACGTTTTAAAAGTTTTAAAAAAGTGTTCTGTTGTTGGGTAACACAAAATTATATCAATAAATCAATCAAATAATTATTAATGTGATATTCCTAAACATTAAATGAAACATTAACAAAATCGTGTGTAGACAATAATGGGAGAGCATTGATGGACAAACTATTTCTTCCTAGGAAGTCTCGAAGTTAATTGACCGACAGTTTAAAGGACTGTGCGCCAGCAGGCGAAGGCAAGGTTCACGTGGTGTTCGAACGGTACTACGAGGAGCGCGATGGCAAGGACCCTTGGCTCTACACGGTGAACATAACCAACCCGTTCGAAGTGGATGACTTTAGTACCTTGGTTGTAAGTATCAGCATTTATGTAGGTTCAACTTTTCATTTGTATTTCTTCATTTTTTAATGTTTTAAATGTATTTCATTTCATTTTTGGAACAAATATGTCCATAGGATCAATAACGAGAAATGTTAATGCTATGGTTCTGTGATGGCTATATTATTATTAAGCACTCAAATTCATATGTACAACGCTCTGGAGAAAAATTGAAACGACATACGTGAATTCTAAAATTCAGAGGAACATACAACAAACAGAATTGCTTTATGAAATAAACCCTACTGTTCACCATTGTTAAGCGTAAAGTAAACGCGGCGGGAACAACCTCTTCTTTTTCCCGTGGCGTCGACTTTATGCGTAACAATGGTATATAGTAGAGCTTATTACACATATCAATTCTTTTTGTTACATGTTTTTCAGCATAAAAATATCTGTGTCTTGTGCATTTTAGAATTTACGTACGTTTCAATTTTTCTTCGGAGCGTTATACATTATTTGAGTGCTTACGAGCGAGCCGTGTACATGTCTGTCTCGTGAACTGTTTTTATTCAAAAGATGATTATAAGTTTTAGCTACTTTAATGGGTTTTTTACTGTCCATAAACATTGATATATTTCTTTCACGATTAATGTACTATATATTTGTGTAAACAGACCAATAAATAAACACAACAATATTCACAGGACAAGTTCACTTTGTTATCAGACAAACTTGCAACTGACAAACTCTCTGGTTTACAGATTCGCAGTGAGTACTTTAAGAAACAGAACGGCAGCTACGTTTTGTTCCACCAGCAACAAGACGACACCTGCGCGGCTAAGGCGAGGTTCAGCGAGGGCTTGAGCAAAGAAGAGAAATGTGCCATTCCCCCTGTGAGTAACTATTATAATAAGTAACACTAATATTTGCATGGACACATAATCTCATTTAATCGGGGGTTATTTTGTTCTTAGATCAACAACGTACACGAATCGTTTTAAGCGACTTAATAATACTCATTGCGCAAGCATCAAATACAAACGTAATTGATATGAATAAGTATTTTTAGTTGGTGTGGCCACCCTACTCACTTCACCCTTTATTAGGCAGAAGATAAGGACCCAAAATTTTGTTTTCTTCCTTCACAATTTAGAATTCATGATTCTTTAAAGATTTTTTTTTTTAAATCCCTTGATGTTTTAGGAATAAAATGCTGATTTTGGATTTCAAATTGATATTTAAGTTGAAAAAAGATCCGAACTTTTATCTTATTTTCAATAATTATTTTTTTGCGATTTTTCAATTTTTAATTTTTTGTTACATGTTCAAATTGAATTAACTACAGGCAAACAAAATATCCGGGACATCCCGGAAAGAAGTGTTTTTGAGTTTTTTTATACACAATATGATTTTTGAACCATTACAAAAATCCTTCTAATCATTAGAATTTAATAAGAAAAAATTCTACCA
Organism: Sweltsa coloradensis; assembly: GCA_024449915.1. NCBI lineage: Eukaryota > Metazoa > Arthropoda > Insecta > Plecoptera > Chloroperlidae > Sweltsa > Sweltsa coloradensis. The sequence goes on along the minus strand of JAMZAV010000678.1, from coordinate 56,057 downwards.
ATTCCGAACAAAACAAAGCACTTTTTTACCTTGGTTAAAACTATGAAAAACTGGCAGATATTGTGTAGGTTTTGAAAAGTGGTGGGAAATGTCTCCCACTGCCCTATAAAGGGCAAGGCTCAGTGTCCCCCACTGCCCTATAAAGGGCAAGGCGGCCCCATCCCGGGGGTTTTCCCCCACTGCCCTAAAAAGGGGCCGGGGGGGGCTCAGTGTCCCCCCTCCCCTAAAAAGGGAAAGGGCTCAGGTCCCCCAACTGGCCCTAAAAAGGGAAAGGGCTCGTGCCCCCCAATGCCCTTAAAGGGAAAGGCTAAAGTGCCCCCCCACTGCCCTATAAAGGGCAAAGGCTCATTGCCCCCACTGCCCTATAAAGGGCAAGGCTATTTGGTCCCCACGCCCTATAAAGGCAAGGCTAGTGTCCCCAAATTTCCCCCAAATAAAGGGCAAGGTTTCATTGCCCCCCCCGGGCCCTATAAAGGGGGGCCGGCCCCCCCCTTTTGGGCCCCAGGGGCCCCCCCATGCCCATAAAGGGCAAGGCTCAGTTTTCCCCCATGCCCTATAAAGGGGGAAAGGGCTCAGTGCCTCCCCCGCTCCCCATAAAAGGGCAAGGCTCAGTGTCCCCCACTGCCCAAAAGGGGGGAAAGGGCCCCAGTTTTTCCCCCACGGCCCTATAAAGGGAAAGGCTCGTGTTCCCCATTTTCCCAAAAAGGGCAAGGCCAGTGTCCCCCATTTGCCCTTAAAAGTTTTTTAAAAAAAAAAACCCCAAAAAAAAAAAAAAAAAAAACCCCCATCCCTTTGGGGCAAGGCTCAGTGTCCCCCACTGCCCTATAAAGGGCAAGGCTCAGTGTCCCCCAAACTCCCTTTAAAAGACCCCGGCTCAGTGTAACCCACTCCCCTAAAAAAGGGCAAGGCTCAGTTTCACCCATCCCCTTAAAAAGGGCAGGGGCTCATTGTCCCCACTCCCCTAAAAGGGGCCCAAGCCCCATGTTCCCACTGCCCAAAAAAAGGGAAAAAGGTCAGTGTCCCCCACTGCCCTATAAAGGGCAGGCCCGTGTCCCCCCACTTCCCTAAAAAGGGCAAGGCCGTGTCTCCCACTCCCCCTAAAAGGGGGGCCCCGGCTCAGTGCTCCCACTGCCCTATAAAGGGCAAGGCCCCGGGGTCCCCCACTCCATAAAGGAAAGGCCCCAGTGCCCCCCACTGCCCTATAAAGGGAAAGGTCAGGCACCCATTTCCCTTTAAAAAGGGCAAGGCCATTTGGTCCCCCAATCCCCTAAAAAGGGCAAGGTCAGTGCCCCACCACTTCCTAAAAAGGGCAAGGTCAGTGTCTCCCACTGCCCAAAAAAAGGAAAGGCTCATGTCCCCCCATTGCCCTCAAAAGAGAAAGGGCCCTCAGTGCCCCCCCCTGCCCTTTTAGAAAGGGCAAGGCTCAGTGCCCCCCACTGCCCTCTAAAGGCAAGGCCCCAGTTTCCCCCACCCCCAAAATTAAAGGGGCCCTAAGGTCAGTTTTCCCCCCACGCCCTATAAAGGGCAAGGCTCAGTGCTCCGCCCCCCTTTATAAGAGCAAGGCTGGGTGTCCCCCACTTTCCCCCTATAAAGGGCAAGGCTCAGTGTCTCCCAGTGCCGTATACAGGGGCCCAAGGCTCAGTTTTCCCCCACTGCCCTCTAAAGGGCAAGGCTCAGTGTCCCCCACTGCCTAAAAAGGGGCAAAGGTCATTTGTCTCCCATTTCCCTATAAAGGGAAAGGGCCTTCAGTGTCACCCACTGCCCTCAAAAGACAAGGCCCCAGGTCCCCCAACTCCCCTAAAAAGGGGGAAAGGGGCTCAGTGTCCCCCCCTGCCCAAAAGGGGGCAAGGCCCCCAGTTTTCCCCCAAATCCCTTTATAAAGGGAAAGGGTTAAAGTGTCACCCATTTGCCCATAAAGGGAAAGGGAAAGGGCTCAGTGCCCCCCACTCCCTATAAAGGGCAAGGCCCCCATTTGCCCCCCCACTCCCCTTCAAGGGAAAAGGTTTCAGTTTTCACCCACTGCCCTAAAAAAGGGAAAAGGCTCGGGTGTTTCCCAGCCTCCCACTCCCCATAAAGGGAAAGGGGTTTCAGTGTCCCCCACGCCCTTTTAAAGGGGGCCAAAGGCTCAGTGTCCCCCAGCCTCCCACTGCCCTAAAAAGGGGCAAGGCCCCAGTGTCCCCCACTCCCTCTAAAGGGGCAAGGCTCATTTGTCACCCACTGCCCTAAAAAGGGGAAAAGGTCAGTTTTCCCCACCTGCCCTATAAAGGGAAAGGCTCAGGGTCCCCCATTTGCCCTTTTAAAGGGCAAGGCTCATTGCCCCCCACTGCCCCCCAAAAGGGCAAAGGTTTCCAGTGTCCCCCCATTTGCCCTATAAAGGGCAAGGCTCAGTGTCCCCAAATGCCCTAAAAAGGGAAAGGGGCCCCCCCAGTGCCCCCCAACGCCCTAAAAGGGGCAAGGCTAAAGTGTCCCCCACTCCCCTAAAAAGGGGCAAGGCCGTGTCCCCCACGCCCTAAAAGGGAAAGGGCCCTCAGGGGCCCCCACTGCCCTAAAAGGGAAAGGGCTCATGTCCCCCATTTGCCCTATAAAGGGCAAGGTTTCAGGCCCCCCAACTGCCCAAAAAAAAAAAAAATAAAAGGGCAAGGGCTAGTGCCCCCCACTCCCCTTTATAAAGGGCAAGGCTCAGTGTCCCCCACTGCCCTAAAAAAGGGCAGACCCGCAGTGTCTCCCACTCCCCCTAAAAAGGGAAAGGGCCCTCAGTGTCCCCCCATCCCTAAAAGGGCAGAGCCCCAGGGGTTCCCCCACGGGCCCTAAAAAAGGGAAAGGGCTCAGTGTCCCCCTTTGCCCTTTTAAAGGGCAAGGCTTGTCTCCCACTGCCCTAAAAAGGGAACCCTCAGTTCTCCCCTGCCTAAAAAGGGAAAGGCTCAGTTTTCTCCCACTGCCCTAAAAGGGCAAGGGGCCCCATTTCCCCCCCACTGCCCTAAAAAGGGGCAAGGCCAGTGTAAACCCATTTGCCCTTAAAGGGCAAGGTCAGTGTCACCCATTTCCCTTTAAAAAGGGGGCAAGGCTCAGTGTCCCCCAAATGCCCTAAAAAGGGCAAGGCTCGGGGCCCCCATGCCCTAAAAGGGGAAAAGGTTTCCGTGTAAACCCACTGCCCTATAAAGGGCAAGGCTCAGTGTCCCCCACTGCCCTATAAAGGGCAAGGCTCAGTGTCTCCCACTGCCCTAAAAAAGGGCAAGGCTCATTTCCCCCATTTCCCCCTCAAAGAGCAAGGCTCAGTGTCCCCACCCCCTTAAAAAGGGGCCCAAGGGGTTCAGTGTCTCCCATTTTGCCCAAAAAAAAAGGGCCCAAGGTTCAGTGTCACCCACTGCCCTCTAAAGACCCAAAGGTCAGTGTCCCCCCAAATGCCCAAATAAAGGGCAAGGCTCAGGTCCCCCACTCCCCTATAAAGGGCAAACTCAGGGGCCCCCCACTCCCCTATAAAGGGCCGGCTCAGTGCCCCCCAAACTGCCCTAAAAAGGGAAAGGGCTCGGGCCCCCCCATCCCCTAAAAAAGGGCAAGGCCCAGGTCCCCCCAGGCCCCCCAAAAAGGGGCAAGGCTCAGTGTCCCCCCACTGCCCTAAAAAGGGGGAAAAGTCAGTCCCCCCCAATTTCCTCAAAAGGGGCAAGGCTCAGTGTCCCCCACGCCCCTAAAGGCACGGCTCAGGGGTCCCCCCCCTGCCCTATAAAGGGCAAGGCTTTTGCCCCCCATGCCCTAAAAAAGGGCAAGGCTCAGTTTTCCCCCACTCCCCCTAAAAAGGGGAAAAAGGGCTAGGTCCCCACTCCCCTTTAAAAAAGGGCAAGGCTCGTGTCTCCCACGGGCCCTATAAAGGGAAAGGGGCTCAGTGTCCCCCACTGCCCTATAAAGGGCAAGGCTCAGTGTCTCCCACTGCTCTCTAAAGGGCAAGGTCAGTGTCACCCACGGCCCTTAAAGAGAAAGGCTCATGTCTCCCACTGCCCTATAAAGGGCAAGGCTCGGGGTTTCCCCGGGCCCTATAAAGGGAAAGGTTCAGTGTCCCCACTGCCCTCTAAAGGGGAAAAGGCTCGGGTTCCCCTCCCCTAAAGGGCAAGGTCAGTGCCCCACTGCCCCTCAAAGAGCAAGGCTCAGGTCCCCCATGCCCTATAAAGGGCAAGGCTCAGTGTCCCCCACTGCCCTATGAAGGGCAAGGCTCAGTGTCCCCCGTTCACGACAAAAATACATGCCATTGTCACGGTATATATTACTTGATATGTCATAACCTCAAGAATGTTCTGCTTTTCCTCGCGAACTAAATACTTTGTGTCTATACGTATTTTTTGTTTTTGAAATTTTTAATTTTTCTTATTTAACATAACCTTTTTTTTTAATTTTTTTTTTTTTTTAATTTTTAAAAAACTCAGGAGTACAACACCAACTATGGGTAACAAGGCAACTTCCCCCCCAAATACAAATTAACAAATGTTAAAGTTCATTTCAACATGACAATGACAGGATAAATGATGAATAAAATTACAAGTTTACAACAGAATAAAAACAACAAAATTTAATAAATTAAACATTTCAGACTATATTTTACTTTTTGTACCTGATTCTAGACAAGACCCTTTGTGACAAGATCAGTAATGGAATGAGTCCTAGCTGGACATATAAAAACATGATACATGTCGCAATCCCTAGAACAGTGGGAGCATTTGCAGTCTGTATATGATGAATGGAACTTTCTATCTAGACAAAACAAATGGTGAAAAAGAGCTTCAAAACAAAATTATACATTTTACTCACGAAATATGTTTTTCATGAGAAAGAGCAGAAAATTATCGAGGTGACATAAAATTGTAAAGGTGTATGTGTTTTGGGTGAAGAAAGGGAGACACTCAGACTTAAAAGTACTACAAGTGATTTTCATTATGTAACATTAATATAAATTTTGTATGTGTTTGACTTGAAGAACAGCTCCAAGTTCAAATGTCAATGTTTACACATGCAGGGATATTCTATGCAGGGCTGGGGGTATATAGCTTTGATGCAGTAAGATATAAAAGAAGTGTACCAAAAGTGTTGACTAAAGCGTAAAGCGAGAGACTCTGATTCGGGAGGTCCCTGGTTCAAATCCCGTCGAGACCGGCAATCCTGCATGAAGAGTTTTCCGACCTTTTTCTCTGCCGTTAATGCGAATGCAAGGGATGGAGTCCTCTTCAACAGCCCTCGAACTTCCCGTCACATTAGTCCTAGCTCCAAACCCTCTAATACCTATAGTTAAACACCAGTCCTAAAGATGGGCATGCATCACACCATGGGCAGATTTTGTAAGGGAAATATTACATTAAAAAACAATGCGTTCGACAGCCTAGCCCCAAAATATATTTCATACTGGCTGTTATAAGTTACTATTTAACAGAGTAATTCAACAAGGTTTACGATTTCTCTTGGCGATATGTTCCAAGTTGGTCATTTTCGAGCAAGGCAAAAATCTCCCACATGGATTAACATTACGGCGAACTTGGTAGATTTGTATCAGAAATATTACTAGTCATTATTCTACACGTGTCATCGAATGGTTTTACTATACACTTCATTTGGTATTTTGGAGCGTATATTGTGATTGAAAATTTTATTTACAGTTTTAAGGCATACATACATAATATAATGTCATTTTGGATTAGTTATATGAACCTTCCGTTCACAACACTAACTCAAATTATCAGAGAAGCCACCTTAAGAAGGGCGCAGGCACGTTATTGTCCAAAATCTTCTGCCTCAACCGGGTTTTGAACCCATTACTTTTTTAATTCCTTTTACTCATTGGAAACATAAATTAAAGAAAATTATCAAACCACATAAACGACAAAATGCATAAAATAGTCAATATGATATTGTATGACATAACGTGAATAACAAAAACGTGTTTTTTTTACCTCATGTAAATATTATTTAATTGAATAATATCAACTTTATTCTTCCTTCCATGGCAAAATGAGAAATGATAAAGACTAAAATTCATTGATACAAAAACACCATTAGGGCCTATGTTTGTAATTTCAGTGCATCCACTAACAATAAATGTGTGTTCTTCTGTACAGGGTACGTTCTCCATAAAAGACTGGCAACCAGTTGTGGATAATGAAACTCTCCCTCTGATAGAGTACGGACCGTACAAGGTCGTAGTGAAGATGTTGCAGGGCACCGAAGAAGTTGGTTGCGTCCAGCTCCTAGGCGATGTGGTGCGAAGTAAAGGTTACGTTGATATTCATGAGGGTGGGATTATTTCTTTGTTAGCATAAGGTGTAGTTTTTCTCTGGTACCATGTTAAGTTAAGTTTAGGTAATTGCATTGTTGTGATTTTATTATGCACTGTGTTAAATGGTCTAACAGAATGTGTGTTGTAGATAGATAGAAATAACTTTATTCACCTTGACAGGCACATTGTACATGTTTGACTCCCGAGGAGAAGGTGAAAGCCTGAGGTAACATTACAGCTACCTAAGTATATTTAATCCTAGTACTACAGAGTAAATCATGTACATTAATTAAACAATAAATAAATAAATAATAAATAAATAACTAAACAAGTTTGCCTTGCACTTGATTTGAATAAAGTATGCGTTATAAAAATATCATGTGTATGCGTACAACGAATTACAAAAGTGATTCCAATATTATATAGTTATAATAATCATGTCTTCTAAAACTCATAACAAACAACTTATCTTATCTCCTTGATGAATCATTTAAGTAATTTGTTGCATTTTTCGCATGACTTAAAATACTCCAATTCATCGAAAATTCTTTAGATGTTTAATTTAAGGCTATTCCACCGCGTTTTTCTATTTTCCAAAATATGCTACTAAGTCAAATATAGTGAATGGCTTTGAAACATGGCTATTTTAGAAAATCAAAAATTTTTTTTCCAAATTTTTCTGATCCGGTACAACGGCCAATATAGCCACCTCAAAATAATTTCAAACTTCAATTCGCCAGGGCACACCATTCAACGTACGGTGTTGTGCTTTTGTGACATTAATTTTTAACTGTTTTTCTATGGACTGACTGAGAGAAAACAGATTTATTTTAACAATTGTCTTTCCAGCGAATTTTTTCGTTTTGGCGGTATTTTTTACCGATTTGTACCGCCAAACGAAAAAATTCGCAGAAAAGACAATTGTTAAAATAAATCTGTTTTTCTCTCAGTCAGTCCAAAGAAAAACAGTTGAAAATTAATGTCACAAAAGCACAACACCCTACGTTGAATGGTGTGCCCTGGCGAATGAAGTTTGAAATTATTTTGAGGTGGCTATATTGGCCGTGTACCGGATCAGAAAAATTTGGAAAAATATTTTTGATTTTCTAAAATAGCCATGTTTCAAAGCCATTCACTATATTTGACTTAGTAGCATATTTTGGAAAATAGAAAAACGCGGTGGAATAGCCTTAAAAGGAATAGATTCCGTTTTTTTTACTGGCTAGTTTGGCATTTGTATACTTAGGATCAGCATGTGTTGGTACACACTCTCACCTGTTTGACCGACACATGGACCGTCGCATTACCCACAGGGAATTCTAAAACTCTGGGGCCCCTGGGTACAACCATTGAGTATATAACCATCCTTAGGTACAACTGACGGAATGACGATCACAGATTGGCCTGACATTTTAGTTCAAGAAGAATGAAGGTTTTTGCTGACAATATAAATGGTGACAGGAGAAACCTTTTTTAAATGTGATTTTTGTGTTCTCAGCACCTAAATCAACAGTATTCAATACTGTAAAGTGAATTTGTGAATTCTTCTTTAAAAATATTTTGATTTAGTTGCTTTTTCAATCCCTTTTTAGGAAATCCCTACCCGAGCATCAATAAGCAAAATAATATAACTACCGTTTAAGTAAGTAAGAGTTAGTAACGACGGACCAAACTAAAGCGTTTCAGATAGGCTATAGTTTCATAATATCGACAAGCTGTTGGCGCTTGGTCAAAACCAAAATGTTGAATGTTGTATTCTTTGCACAGAGGTTCTTATCACTGTAAATCCTAAAGGTCGATATGACATATATTGACATATATTGACATATATTGACATACACATTGTGTCGAATAGAGGGTAGATAGGGGTATACATGAGTTGAATTTTCGACCCAAGGGTAGAAAAGAGTCCGAAAGGTTATTAAGAGATTGGAAATTCAACACATTGGGGAATTGTTATCAAAAACTCAACAAGGTTTAGTAATCGACCACAATATTAGGCTGATCAACCAGTTACGAAAATTTACTTTTCAAAGGAATTGTACTCGACCCTGTTTTGGATAACTTCAACCATTAAAATTACATTAATCAACCCTTAAAGGTCGAAATGTAACACACCTTAATGAGCTAAATAAACCTTTTAGGTAATTAATTTCGTCTTCATATGGCTAAACAAACTATCCTTAACGGAATAATAAGAAATAGTAAAGATCACTTAACAATCTTAAAAAGGAAGAAAATTCGACCCCGAAAAGTAGATTAACACCCCTCTGCTGGCCGAACCTATAATTCCTCTCACAGACTTTTAATCGACCTTAAATGTTCCAGCTTCCAATATTCATCTGCATGGGTCGTTCAATGTACTCCCGTTGGAATAATATACAACTTCTAATGGCCAGTAAACAGACTTTAAAAGGACGGGAATTCGACCACTAAGAGTGGATTAATATCACTCTGCTGGCTGAACAGATTCTTCAGACAGAGTACAATCGACAAGTATGGTATTCATATTTAACTTTAAAGGTCGTTAAATGTACTTCTATTGGGTCAGCATCCACTTAGTATGGCCAGTAACAGCATTTAAACGGATGGGAATTCGACCCTGAAAAGTAGTAGAATATCACTAAGAAGATTTAAACAATAATCCCTACAAAATTCTAACAACCGACAAATATGGTTCCAATCTTCACCTTTCAGGGTCGCTAATAATTTAGTAATATTTTAATAATATTCTCTTACTATAATGAACCAAGTACCTTAACGGTTATGCGACCCCGAAGAGTACGGTAATATTTAAATAATATTATATTGTTATATTATGTCCAGGAATCTAAAACCCTACTTTTATTTTTTAATTTCTCATTTCAAACGAAACATACTATACACTTGCGCATATCCCAAAATGATTCACTACAGACGCGCGCTTCAGTTATACGGTGTCTTGGTGTGTTGGGTTTAATGACTAAAACAGTGTATACTCTGGTGTCTAATAAGGTTTTTGGAGTAACGACCATTGTGAAGGAATATCCGAGTGCTGAGTGATTCAGTCAGGATTGCCGGTCCCGACGGGATTCGAATCTGGAGTCTCGCGATATACGCTGCAGCCAACAATATTGGTATGACTTTCATATCTGATATTGGCTTTGAAACATTAAACACCATAGTTATATAGCCCTAAACTACACATGTGTAAACATTGACATTTGAACTTGGAGAACTTTTAAAAGTAAAACTAGGAAGCTTCGCAAATGCTTTTTCAGGCGCGTTGTTGGATGATCGTTATTGTTTAAAAACGAAAAAAAGCGTAAAATTGCGATTTTCATAAGAAATAATTATTCGATTAAGCTCAAATTTCACGCGAATATATCAATTTATAAAATTAAGGTTCTGTGGGAAAATCATTCAATCGGATAAAGCATGTAGATGTTATAAGTCAAAGAAATTTTAAAAATCGAAAACAATCGTAAAATTGCGATTTTTATAAGAAATAAATTGTCGATTGCGCTCAAATTTCACACGAATATATAAATCCATATAATTAAGGTTCTGTGCAAAAATCATTATAATCGGATAAAGCATGTAGGTGTAGCAAGTCGAAGAATTTTTTTAAAAATCGAAAAAAATCGTAAAATTGCGATTTTCATGAGAAATAATTTTTCGATCGCGCTCAAAAACGTGGCATTCTAAGCTCAGAGATTTCGAAGGCCTCCAGAAAATTTCATCGCAATTGGATTATCGGTTTAAAAATACAAAAAGAATCCAGATTTTTTCTCCAGTGTAGTGAAATGGAATCTTCGCTTCGCTCGCTACGCTCATCCAACAAATACGCAAATGCATATTAATTGGATGAGCGTAGCGAGCGAAGCGAAGATTCCATTTCACCACACTGGAGAAAAAAATCCGGAATGTTTTTTTTCTTTCTTTTTTTTTGTATTTTTGTCTGTCTGTTAGCACGATTCCGGCTAAACCAATAATCCGATTGCAATGAAATTTTATGGAGACCTTCAAAATCTCTGAACGAAGAACTGCCACGTTTTTGAGCGCAATCGGAAAATTATTTCTCATGAAAATCTCAATTTTACGATTTTTTTCGATTTTTTTTTAAATTTCTTCGACTTATAACACCTACATGCTTTATCCGATTTTAATGATTTTTTCACAGAACCTTAATTTTATGAATTTAGGTATTCGTGTGAAATTTAAGCGCAATCGAAAAATTATTTTTATGAAAATCGAAATTTTACGGGTTTTTTCTTTTTTAAATCAATTCTTTGACTTATAACACCTACATGCTTTATCCGATTGTAATGATTTTTTCACAGAACCTTAATTTTATGAATTAATATATTCGTGTGATATTTGAGTACAATTCAATAATTGTTTCTTAAGAAAATCGATATTTTACGATTTTTTTCTTTTTTAAAACTTGGATTAATTTTAAAAAATTCAATTTCAATTTATTTTTAATTTAATTTAAATGAATTTTAAAAAAATCTTCAACTGAGTAATGATTTTTTCACAGAACAACAGAAAATCCGCATAACACTTGGCTACTCAATGCACCAATTACGCTCATCCAACAACGCGGCGGGACTTAAGCGTTTTCCTAGTTACAAACCATTGATGTACTGTTAAGGTACATATTTTTCCAATTTACTTAAGTCCTTTTCAATTATTTTCATAAAAATAACATAATAAGCGTACTGTAATAATATTTTGACATTTAATGTTATTGTAAATCAATGTTAGAATACCAAACGTGTAAGTAAACATTATCTTAATATACCTTTGTGTAAATCCTTGTTGTATATACGCTCGGTTATCCAAATTTATGTTTTTCATAATAATATGCCTGCAGAAGTGTTGTGTGGGTTTTGCTAGAAACTATATTATTTCAAACGAGAGTTTAAGTTTATATTGAAATTTATATTGGAAATACGGATTGCAGTAATATTAATAATGATGATGATGATACTAATAACATTGGTTTTATTACCTCTTAAATCAAATGCATTCTGGTTTACAAAACTTGACAATAATATTATTATAACAATACATCAAAAATCATGTCAATATGAAAAAAGTTTACATTTTTATATTTTTCTGGGTTGGGTGTTAATTCATTAATTATTTTTCAATTTCTATTTTCTCAGACAACTTATTTAACATCTCTAAAATACTTCATTGAAGTTTGTATTCTGGGCATGTGTTCTATCTCTCCTGACTAGATTACTGCCCCCCCCCCCCCGTAAATTATAGCAATGACTATCCCTCGGTTTCATCTAATAAATTAAGACATGCCTTTTAATTTTTTTGAAAATAAAATATCAGGGTGTTGATCCATATAACCATTTATTTAGGCCTACTGATAAAACTAATAATAATTGGCATCTTATACAAAGGCTGTGACATAGTTAATTCATGCCTTCAAAAAAACTTATATTTATGATATAACAAAAATACAAATTAAACTATCAAGTTTTGTTTATATCTAACAAGATTGTGAAACATCCGTAAACCTCTTCATCAAGCAACATCTTAATAGTGAACTTGTAGGAACCATAATCCGTCTCCGGAAGTGGAGAGTAGGTGAGGTGAAGATCTAGGGGTACTTCCCACTTGTCGAAGGTGAAATCGCCCTGGAACGAAGTAGTAGAATAAAATATAAACATAGTGACATTTTCAAAAGTAAGATTTTGATTAGAAACGGGTTTTAGATTTTGGACAAAAACGTGTCAGTTCTAAATTTAGATTTTTTAGGACACATAATATGTATACTGTACAGGTTTGATTATAGTGTACAATATTATTTAGAACAGTTTTCACCGTGTAGTCCATAAATCCTTACGTTAGGTCTAAGATATAATGCTTATGATGTAAGAGTCTTAAAATTAAATATATCAATGTGAATTCGTATTTCGTAGAAGTATAAAAGTTACATTTTACAGAATTTGGCTATTCAAACAAAAGATAACAATGGATCAGATTATGAAAATAGTGATATTAAACAATAGCCATCACAATGTTGTTTTACATAGTGTAATGAACTAGTTAAAAGTAATGAGTACAATAAATGTGTTAAGAATAGTAAAAGGCTAGTCTAGACTAAAACTAATTTTATAATAAGTACTGGATCAGCTGATATTACTGAAGAATTCTTGAAGGCTATAGTAAGCTTTTTGTATTAAAAAATTGTGTAAGTTCCGATTTGAATATATTGTAGAAGGTCCCCTGAAAATTTCATCAAGGTCGTTGTAGTCGTTTGTATGTCCGGTGGCGAGCTAATAACATGCATAAAACACTCGAACTATTTTCTCAGGGTAGTTAAATTTCTCCATCCGAATATAAAAGTCAAAAATACCACGAACAAAAGTTATTAGAGGTAGCTTCAAATTGAATTACTATAAAATTGCTTGGTTTAAAAATGAAGGATATTTAAAATCAAAACACTTTTATTTTCACGAGTCTCTTTCTCTTTAGGAAAACACATCATAATTATGACTTACAGCAGGTATGGAACAACCGTCTTTCTCAATTCCTATTGCCAGGCGAAAACTTTGGTACAATGAAGAGACAACTTCTGTAGCTGTGTAACAAAACTCGTCTCTATATTCAAACTTGTGGACATATTCGTTTGATATCATCTGGTACCAATCTGCGTGAATCTGTCAACAAGAAATATGGAATGAATGATAGATGTTAGTTGTAAATTTATTATATATTTTGTGTTACGTTTTAAAGCATGTAAGTTTCTTCAATAAACGAAAAATAGCGAATTGTTCAAAGAGTTATAAAAATTGTGCTACGTAACCTTACTTAATTTATGCGAATATAAGTTTAAATTTTAATTACGTAAGAATTACTCTGCATATTTCAATTATACATATTGTTTCCACATAATATTATTTGCACTAGGTGGAGACCAGTAAACTTTTTTTTTTCGATATTGAAAAACAATGTTCACATTGGAATGTTTGTGTAAGATAACATTGACTAACTCAGTATTTCACCTGACTTTTTCTAGGGGGAAGCTTTTTCTAGCTAGTTTATGATCTATCAGGCAAAACTTTTTTTATTTTCTGAATATTTTCATTTTAGAAATGGTCACTTCCGTTTTGGAAATTGAGCTTTTCATGTAATCACAGGTTTAACACTATATTAGTAATAACGTAGAAAATCACTTCCGTACGAAAGATTTTCCTTCTCAACCCAGAGTACCTATCGCCTGAAGTTTTCACTTACCTCCATGCGTTCCAGTTCTTCCTCAGTGAAGGGCCAGGAGAAGCTTCCCCTGTACAATGTCTTGTTGTCACTAGTCTTGCCCGTCGACACGTTCAAGCCTGCCCTCCCTGAGCCCTGGTCTTCACATAGGGAGAGAGTCTGTATAACCACGTCATTAGGTCCCTGAAAGACAGAACCATTAGTACCTATGTCCCTTTAAATTTAATTAACTGTCCATAAATACAATACCCTTCTTTAAACTATGAAGGTTCGTTCAGATTGTTCACGTATATTTTCTTATTCTATGAGGTATCCTGAAGAGAATTGTGTAGGTGGCTCGCTTTCATCTCCGGCATTTCTTGTCGCCGCACATGCTACAAACACACCGACGGCAACCTACTCTTGCAAGTGGAAGAAGGCGTTTTCCACCAAGTGATCAAATGAACCAACATTTGAGGGTTTCAAACCCGGTATTGTGAATGCAACAGGAACACAAGAATTTGTCCATTGCTCATTTCTTAGCTAAGATAATTTAAGTCAACAACGGCAGATGTAGCTCATATGTAAAGTGCGAGACATTGCTTCAGGGGGTCCCGGATTCGAGTCCCCCCACCGGCAACCATGAGAAAGTTTATCCGGCGTTTTCTTCGGGAAGAGATTGAGTCTACACAGCCCTCGGATATTCTCTTCATAATTATCCAATATAAAAAAAATACCTAGTTGGTCAGGTTTCCCAAGAGAATTTGAAAATACTTAAAATATAAATCGATGGCAATGTAAAGGAGATAGTATCACTATCGCTAGATATTATCATGTCTATATTTTATACCTTATTTGAAATTTACCAAATAAACAAGAGTACTATTACAAGAATATCCAGTGCAAAAATATCATGGTCCTATGAAGATACAAATTAAAACAATCCGTATCCGTTGTGATAGTCTTGTCTGCATGTTTTCCCTTGTTGTGTTTTCACTATCATGTTTCTAAAGCTTATTGGCCAATCTTAAAACTACGCGAAATATCATATTCTAGTAATATCTATAAAAAAGTTACGCCAAATCGTAAAAGTGCCTAATACGTCCTTTATGCAGTTTCGCTACTTTCACCCTGCAAGAAAAAAATGTCAAAAAATGTCAATGAATCAGATAAATAAATAAAATTTAATCCGTGATTAAAATCGCTTCTGCATTACAATATTTGAAAAATGTTTTTATGACAGATCTAGATCGAACTAAAATGCATTGGAGCTATTAGCAACTTTTTCCGTGTTGCGTTATATTTCGTGGAGTATTATTAAAATCAGGTTATTTCGCATGGTATTGGCGTGTAGACCTATTGGGACCTTTTTTTATTAAGTACCTAAATCTAGTCTTTGTTCACGCTTGATCTATCACCTTTAGATTACATTCATTTTACCATTTTTTTTTTCTGGTTGATTTTTCATATTTTAATTTGTTCATCACCATATGCAATTTTCGTTATATTCATCCCTTTTTTAGTGGAGTAGATTGTGTTTTTACTTTATACCATTCCTGGCTCTGTTCATCACTCCTTTTTATATCTTTACTGTTCATCGTTCATGATGTTCATGCCACTTTACCTTGTCATTTCATTTATCGATATAGTATTTTGAACCATCTAAAAGGTGATATGTGCTGTACAAGACTTTTAATAAATAATGAATTAAGTCCACTTACCCGAAGTCCAATCTGCTGTGATTCACAAACGAGCCAGACAACCCAGCAAAGCCTGGACGAGCCACATTCTGATGCGTTCACAGCGACTGGTGCATAGTCATGAAGATGCTCACTCAACAGGTAGTATTTATAATTATTAATAACCTATTACTTAGGACTAAGATAAGAGAGACGCAGCAATAAACAACCATGCTCATGTCAATACAGAAGCTGTAAACTAAAGGAAAGAAGGATCTACACAATAATCAATGCTTGCATCTTTAATATTTCAGCTCTTTATATACAACAAGTTTTAATTGTTGAACAGATTCGACCTATTCGCGTGGCCACGGGAGCGCTTTTGAGCGTAGCCTAAGTGTACACCCCAAAGTACCCTAATTTATTTAACTCCAATCGAAAACTGTATTCAAAATTCGTAAACCAGATTCTATATTCAGTTATTTTTTAATATCCCCAAAATAGGTAAAAGTTAAACAAAAAGGATAGGCCAGGGAAGAGGAAGCTAATAGAGGTAGCTGAAATGGCTAGGAGGCAGCTACAATAAAAGTTTTAAGAATAAAATTAACTAGGTTTTTGAAAATCAATAATGGTCGTGAAAGCCTTCTTTAATCAATGGAGAAAGTAATACATAATTATGATGGCATGCGTAAACCTGTTGCTAACAATCAGTGTTGCGACGTATCTAGATAATTCTATGCTAGCGTGCTGCTGGCATCCGTATTTTCCTCACTGTGAGTTTACTAAGTTGATAAATAAATTTGCTTTTTCTGCGATAGTTATTATCTTTTATCGAAGCAAAATTACCTAGATGAATGTTTTTATCTATTATCTTTTATCTAGATAATGTTATTGTAGTTTATCTTTTATCTTATCTAAATAAATTTTTGGAGGATTATCTTTATCTAGATAAAAATAAAATACTCTAGTCACAACACTGCTGATAAACTTGTTATTTAATGTGTCAATAGTCAAACTAAGAATGGAAGGATTAGTCGTTTAGATACTACCCTTGTGAATGACTCACGCCAAGCCACTAACCCCACTGACAACCAGTTGTGTGTCTTGAGAAGGTAGAGTCCAGCTAGGCTCAAAATGCAAAAATGTATTTATTTTGTATTTATGCCTAATCATCATGTTTATAATGTTGTATGGTTTTGAAGCTCGTCACTATTACAATTGTTCATACCTTCATAATAATATTAATCGACAGTGTTGGCTCGAGCGTTAAGCGCGCGACTCTGATTCGGGAGGTCCCGGGTTCGAATCCCGTCGAGACCGGCAATCCTGACTGAAGGTTTTTTCCGAGGTTTTCCTCGGTCGTTAATGCGAATGCAAGGGATTGAGTCCTCTTAACAGCCCTCGGACATCCCTTCACAAATTATCCTATGACATCCCTTTACAAATTATCCTATCCACAACGGCACTAATTGCACCCTGGACAGGCTCCACAAAAATTATTATTATTATTCATAATAATTATAATTTCCATCCCATATCTTGTTGATAAATATATTTTTTATTTCACACACAAGAAAGGTATTCAATTTCATGGAAGAATGGTTTATTCACGTGAGTACAGAAGAACAATAACATAAAATCAACATAAAAATTATCTTGAAATAAAACATCATTTCATTTAATTCAAACATATAACATAAAGAAACAAATATACAAGTGCAGTCTCTATAAACATCACTCACATTTTTCGACGCACTTTTCCTCGTGCATTTTTGTGGTGAAATATTATTATTTATTTGTGTCAATAGTAATGTGTAGATTTTATATAGTAAAGTTCAAACATGTGCAGTGGTGGAGTAATATCTTCACTAAACTCAGACGTTCCTTCACTCAGCAGATGGGTCAGCTAGTAAGCGAGCTCACTAAACTCAGACGTTCCATAACTCAGCAGATGGGTCAGCTAACTAGCGAGCTCTGCTAAGAGAGATGCCCCTATTCACTTACTATGCAAACAAACTATGAGGAACGAAAAGTGAGAAATCAAGTGGTCACTTGAATTCCATTAATTTAGACATGGACATTAAAGTAGATGATACAACGGCAAAAAGCAGCATTATTAGAAGATACTCTTTTTTTATGGCATTTAAGATTTTGATGCTAGATCGGTGAATATATTTTGTGAAACGCTACAAAATGATTATTTTACTAAACAATGCTTTCTAATACATTATGAGAACTAGTTTAGCACTATATTCTAATGTTTTATGTGGCTATATTTTAAATTGAAATATTCCTATAACTCATCATTTCCCGTGAAAGAAACACCCCACATTTAAGGTTTGAGTGGAAAGAAAAAAAATTGTTAGTACAAAATGCTAAATTTAAAAAAATATATGCTTAATATTCAAAATTCAAATTTTATATTTAAGTAGGCCTATCGCTAATTTTTAGGTTGGCCTTATGCCCAATAACAAATCTGCTGATTCGAGGGCACCGACCTATAGTCCTCTAGGCCGGAAAATTGACATACCTAGGGTTCAAAAAGCATCTGCCATCCAATTTCCATTTTAGAAAACAACTGTTAAACCACTGGTATAGAGAGATCAGCGTTTATCTAAATTAAAATATTAGCTTTTGTCTCCAGGTTCTCAGTATCTAAAATTACTTACAAATTATTCACTTATGCAACATTCTTTATGTATAACTCTATGGAAGCGTTTGAAGTAAGGTATGCTAGCCTTGCACAAGATAATTTTTGTAGCCTCGGTAAACTTTAAGCGCGCTTGAGTTACTCTGCATAAATACTAAACAAACTATTGTCAATTAAAGTTAATATTTATTGCTAAATTACCAACATTTTACTTAATTACACCATATATTTTAATCTTTCTTAAAAAAACTGGGGGATTTTTTTTTAATGGTGCAATTCTTTTTATTTTCACGACATATTATTTGAAAAACTTACATTGACCATTTAAAACATAAATTAAACAATTAAAGAAGGGAACTTCCTGTACAGCCTATACAAAACATTACAAACTTACGGAAATATGCTTCTCACAGACCGGTTAGAAATCATGGCTAAAATACTGAAATTACTTATGGCTTATGAAAATAAAAGCGAGACGTAATGGCTAATAGAGGAACAATTATTTTGGTTAACACAACAATTCGTCCATTGTTTACACAAGTTACAAGAGTTTAGTAAGCAAGGGTCTAGTAAGCAAGGGTCTAGTAAGCAAGAGTCTCGTAAGCATTACGTTCCAGCATCTGGTAGTAGGTGAATAAAGCGCTACAATCTAGCAGTTGATTTCTTCTCCTTTACGACGCATGTGAACCGTGATGTCCAGTTCGATACAACCGTAGTAGCGTTTCTCGGAGTTGACGAAAGAGACGTCCATCTGCCAGTGACCGGCGAACTCAGTCATGTGGCTGTAGCTCGAGAGGTTCACGGGGGCCTCCTCCATCTTGTACGAACCCTGGACAAACAAACGAGCATTGGAAGTATTCAAAACAACCCATCATGCACTGGGGTTGGCTAATGTCCCTCAATGAAAATCTATTTTGTCTAAATGAAATTGAAATTGAAATGACGGACAAACGTAGCCACAGATTGACTGTCTGGCACCAATAAACTGAAACATATTGATGCAGCAGACATTGACAGTAAGCCAGTTAGAAAACAGGTAGCTGATCTCCTACACAATATAAGTGATACAGGGGTAGCCATTTACAATGCCCTTACATTTATATTTACACATAGGCCTACACATTTATATAAATGGGAAAGTCGAGGTAGTGAAAACTAAACCCAATAGTTCAATCTGTAGGGCAGCTTTCGTGACTACGACATTTTCATTCTATAAATTTGCAGTATTTTTGTTATTGTTGTATGATTTTACAAAAACAAAAAGAACACGAAAACGATTCTAATCCTTAGCATAGATCCGGGTATGTTTGGATTTGGGTTACCCGAATACCCGATCTCATACCTACTTTCTGATGGGACTGCGTTGTTGTAGAGTAGTTTCTTAATCTGGAAACGCTATCGTATTCTAAAAGAGTCTATAAAGTGATGGCCTTCACAATATTTCCAATTGCTTCCCCTAGAGAAAATGTCTGAAATACACAATGAGCATAACACTCACCGCTGGAATAGGACATTTCGAACTCAACCCTTGGATGTGTTGAATGAATGGGGTCCATACTTGATCCTCTTGAGGCAGATACGAACATATGTCCTTCACTTCGTGTTCGTAGTATCTCAAGCATGAATCCTCGTTTTCGTTTTCGCATTTTTTCACATTGAGCAGCAGCTGAAGCATAAAGCCACAATCAGTGTGAAACATTTTACTTTGTATCATGTTAAAACATTGGAACAAAGTAGGCTATAAAACTTTTTGGAGGATGACAACTGTAGGGCACACATCAGAATTATCCTGTGTGACCCTCTTCAACAAGGTTATTTTAATAAGGTAGTTGGGAATGGCATGTCCGAGGGCTTTTTAACGACTGAGGAAAACCTCAGAAGAAACTTCAGTCAGGATTGCCGGTCTCGACTGGTTTCGAACCCGGCGTCTCCCGAATTAGAGTCTCAAGCTTAACGCTTGAGCCAACACTGTCGGTACCTAGGATGGTAAATACTTTATTACGGATTTTACATCACACATCCGGCGTCAGGTTTAGCTCAGCATACTGCGCGTATTCCGATTTGGAATATTTGTTTGCGTGGACTTGGACAATGGACATTCCCATCAAAACTCTAAAATATGTAGTTAGACACTTGCAGAGGGACATGCTGGTTCTCCACTAGATTTGTTTTATATACTCTGTCGATTGTTTAGAGATATGAATATGATTCTGAATGAGATAATTCTTTTCGAGACCCGAGTCAAAGCAAAGTTCAGAACACTAGATACGTACGTTTCACTTCAGCCTTATTCAAATAATTATGTCATCAAGTTAACAATTACTGCAGTCGTAAAACATAGCAAGAAAATAAACAGATTTAAGCCCCGTCAAAACGCAGCGTATTATTTTATAATATATGAGCATAGGCACAGTCTACAATTATTTTTCTCAGCGTTCTGCTTATTTTTGCATGGAATTGTGTTTTATGGTTATGTAATGTTTATGGTAATATTGTTAATATTGTTTTAGGGAGCAAAGCTCTCTTGCATGCTTGACTTTTCTGTATATCCATCCGTCTGTGCGTGTGACACGTCTCACGATAAAAACGAACACGAACTCCTGTTGACAAATGGTTTCATTTGTTGACATTGCCCTCACTACACTCTCAAATAATTCCATTGTTTGTATATTTCGTGGATAAACTACCCAGTCTCATGTCTGCGAGTTACTAACTAGAACTAGATACGAGTTGTCCAAGTGGTGTTTAATATGAGAGAGGACAAATCCTCACACTTACATCTACGATTACCACAGCAGCCACTTTTGTTTATTCAAATACGGATCATTTTCCAATAATAAATAACGCCCACCATTCCCACTTTAACCTAATATCAATAAATCTATCCCAATGTCTATAACCACACACTTTGCGCATGAACCCGACTAACTTATGAAGTAGCCTATGATATTTAATAAATTGACAGTATACTCTAATTTACTTCCACTCTTTAAATTGAAATTAAAATCCCTTCTTTTGAAAAAAGTTTACTAGTCACTTGATGAATATTTTACACTTAATCCTTATCTTCACACTTTAAAAAAAAATTACATCATTTTTCCTTCAATTGATTCACAATCAGTCGGAAAATATACATTTGTATAATTTTTGAATGATTGGATATAATGAATATTCCCTTGGCTTTGTTATAAATAAATAAATCCCGTGCATTCGCATTAACAACTGTAGAAAACCGTGGGAAAACTTTCAGTTGGGATTGTCGGATGAGGGGATCGACCAGGAGCCTCCCGAATCAGCTTCTCGCTCGTACGCTAGAGCTGCATCTGTCGGCTAGATACATATTACATTGTTCATTAGTTGAAGGGCGCGTCAACCGTAAGGTCATAATGCACCACTGTAGCCTAGGAGGTATGGGGAGGAGGGCCCATGCTGGTCAGAACCAGCCATGAGGAAAGGGGGGTTCTCACATCGCGGTCGTCATCGTCTTCCTCATCGTTCGTGCTGTCACGGTCGTCGTCAAGGGAAGGGAGAGGTGTCCCCGAAGACGATTACCAGCGCTCGCCTCTAGTTTCGGGGAGTTATATACTCCCCTTCCTACTAGCTGATGATTGCGAGGTGGACTTTTTCTCTCGAGTCGCCTGTTACGATTAGCAGAGCCGTGCTCTGGGCCAATAGGGAATTTGCATAATATTATTTAATGGTACTATACTAGGTTAAGGCCACCTTCTTTTACACAAACATATCTTATTTTCTTCATTTTGAGAATATTTTCATGTATAAAACAAGGGTGAAAGTTTCCTTCATATTTTGGTGGAAAAACGGGTCATACGTCACCAGCATTCATGATACCAATCAAGCAATCACGTAACGATAATCAAGTTCGCTTTCGGATATTATCTTGGCTGTAGAAGCAAATTTTGACATCAAGTTTGTTCTTATATGCTTATTTTTTTATTTTATACATATTTTAATTTATCACAACGAAGATTGATAGTAAGTAAAACCCCAATGTTGATTACAATACTTGGAAAATTACATCAACTGTTGTTTATTGTTGGCCATTGTTGTGTGATCCAAAGACTTGAGTAAAAGGAGGTAATTTTGCCTTTTATCTAGGCGGCCGTGTTCGTCATAAGGGCCGGTGACGTAGGCATCCATTTAAAAATAAATGTGCAGGAAATTTCAAATGACAAACTTTGACCCTCAATAGATATTGAACGATTAACTTTAAAAAACTTAAATTAACGTTTATATAATTTTTAGAATAATATATTCTCATACTTTTATCGCTATCGGGAACGTATGCAAATTCCCTATGCTACCCGGGCCCAGACGGGGAATTGTTTTAATACAATGAAGTAAAGTATTCAAGATCGCGCATGCGCGAGTGTCTGACCTTAGCATCGACCGGAATATCCTCCTTCATGTTCAGTTCGCCGTTAATGTACATTGTATCCTGGTCTTCTGGGTCCATTATAAGCTCCAGGTTGTCGTAGGTGCTCGGCACGTCCAGGTGGTCGGGGCACATCTTGAAGTAGTTCAGGCAGATGTGCATGCCCTGAAAATACAAATTTAAATAAATAAATAAATTTTAAATTTTAAATTAAGGAATCAACCACTGAAAATGTCATCAAACTTGGAGTAGGACTAACTGTTTTTCCGGCAGAGTAATAACAATAATAAAAAGCTAAGTATAGTATTAATGATTAAATGATTCAAGTATCCCGAACTTAAGTCTATATCCATCCTTGAGGTACAAAGTGACCATCGGCGGACGAGACCGGGATCGGTCGTCCTGTCTATTGTCTGCATTTTTCCCTTTCCACCTTTTTTGGCGTGACCGAACTTGGGAGCGAACATGGGTTTGTTTCTACCTGCCTCGCCCATTTCAAATCTATTGTGATGAAAATAATTATTCAGCAAATATTTTTTTAATTGCAAATATTTCTAACGTGTTCAATGTGTAGCTTGAGTATGAATGTGTTTTTTTCCCTAGTGTCTACGATCAAAACTGACTGAAATACATAAATATTATTATTTTATATATAATAATATTATGAAAATATGTTATAGAAGCATTATCCGTAACTCAGTCAGTTTTTATCGTAGAATTTCGTCCAAAAAATGAAATTCAAGACGCACGCTTAATATTTCAACAACGTATTAGATATTTGCAATTAAACAAAAAAATCAATATATAAATTAATACAGCAGGTATAAAACCCTCAGCTTCTAGGATGGTCTTTTTTATGACTACCCGCGACAACTCTTAGCAGTTGCCTCATACCAGAGGCAGTATTTACGGTAAAAACGAAATTTTCACCACTAAAAACCGTAAATGATAAATCATTTTCAACACTAATTCACCGCTTTTGGTCAGAATAAAACCAAAGAATCAAATAGGTTCCACCACGAATACCTGCCTCTGACTTCTCGTAACTACATTTTATTGTAATCTGCAATTCTTTTACAAGGTACCACACCCAAAATTTTCAAAACAAATCAGGGGGAGAGAGATACAGAGCTTTCACTAAATGTTGAATTATTTCACCACCAATTCACCGCTTTTGGGTCAATAAAACGAAAATGACTTTTATTTTCACCCCAAATACCTGGCTCTGCTCCTACCCATACCCGACGCGTCCGTCGATGGTCACTTTGTACTTCATGGATAGATAGACTTTAGTTAACCATGATGTGACTCCGCAATAATTCCACTATAAACTGTATTGATTGAGCATGTTACATCGATGTTTATTAAGATTGTTGTTGAGTTCTTATATTTCTCTTGGTTTCACCAATATATTATTATCTTGCACAACATTGGCATGGTCCAATTACTCAAAAACTAACCTGCATTTTTTTAAACAAAATATCGCTAAATGAAAAGGGGGGCTTATTAGACGAGGGAGCAGTGCGACTGACGATTACCATTCAAGAAACTCGGCGCTTATTCTGTGATTCTGTGTGCGTGTGTGTACATCGAAAATCAGACGAATCGTTGAATAGATTGCGCTGAAATTTTTAACAGACATCCGATACGAGTTTACTGAGAACTGCTAACAAAATCAGCTACATCCGTTGCGATTTAAACCTACAAGAAACAATAAATTGAAAAATAGGCTGCGAATGTGTTGAAATTATTTCAACGACTATGGTTTTGTTTTTGAAAAAATATTTTTTGTTTGTTATGTGTCTGGCTGTGAAAATGCAATGCCCAAGGTGTCGAATCTTGCACGCTCAACTGGCTATGTTTTCCGTAATATTGTCACAGATGATAGACTACACTGCGTTATATGCATTTCAAAACGTGTAATAATTTTTAAAATACAATCCAGAAATTACCAAAATTTTCACGACCAGGGGATTGAACCAGATCTCCCCCATTTCGGGTGAAAGGGCGCCTTAGCCAACTTGACTAGGAAAACTCCAAAGTTGTTGTTAGACGAGTGAGCGAGTCATGTGTTTAGTACCCGATAACATTCCCTTTTCTCCCCCTATAGGCCCTACCTAAGACTGGATCTAGACAGCGTTGGTCTTTCCACCCTAACCTATCATAGGCTATAGAGTGGCGAATAATGGCTTACAATAGACGCTCCCTTATACCAACTAATATTAAAAACCCTATTATTTATACCTATACATCAATCAACTTGTATGCAGATGTTCCCAGGTACTAAACACATGACTCGCTCACTCATCTAACAACGACTTTGGAGTTTTCCTATTATTATTAGCTTTTGACAAGAATGAGCCATATGGGAGTCTTTTTTACCACTTGAATATCACATGCAGCATTTTCATTCTGCGTTTAGTCAATTTATTTATTAGTTAGTTACTATATCGGCCTTCATTAATTTAAATGTGCATTTTCTTTTTTTAAAATTGTAAGGGTCATAAGAATTAATTATAAGGGTGATTGTAGATTAATCGGCCAATCCATCCCCACCCTTTTAGTTGATACTTATGGCCGTTACAAGGTTAGAAAAGTGAAATACATATTTAAATTAATGTAGGCCAATATATTATCTAACTAATAAATAAATAGTCTTAACGCAGAAAGAAACTAATGCATGTGATATTCAAGTGGAAAAAAACACTCTCGTGGCTCATTCATGTCCTATGTCTATGTAGTTATTCTATAGTAACAACAACAATGTTTGTTTATTTTACAACTGATCTTAAGTCTTCATCCCAAATAATACATAATTATATTAGAAAAACGCCACCAAAGTCGTTGTTAGACGAGTGAGCGCTCCATTTGTTGAGTATCCGGGAACATTTCCTTTCACCATACAACTACCAAAGGCTGGATCAAGCATAGGTGTTTCCTCCCGAGCCTATCATAAGCTAGTGGCGCATTATGGCATTACAGTTGACGCGCCCTTATACCAACTATTCTCAAAACTTTATCATTTAAACCTATATCAATCAACTTACATGCAAATGCTCCTGTGTACTAAACACTCGACATGACTCGCTCACCCATCTAGCAGTGTTGTAAAGTAACTGAGTAAAAGTAATTGAGTAAAAGTAATTAGTTACTTTTTGAGTAATTGAATTACTATTTCAATTACTTTTATTTTAAGGTAACTGTAACTGTATCTAAATTACTTTTAAAAGTAATTATACTCAGTTTTCAGTTACTTTTTAACAGTTACTTTTGCCAACCATGCTTGTTTACAGTTCAGTAATATAAAATTAAAATTATATCACGTCTGAAACTAAAACAACATTTTTAATTTTTGATGTTTTTTTATGAATTTTTTTGGTACTTTTAGTATGGAACGAGATTTTTCTGCTGACTCAACTTGCATTCCTATTTCTGAATTTGTCTTGGTCAACATGACAACAATACACCAAAGCAACTGCTAGTTGCAACGAAAAATTTCAATAGATAAACAATTCCTTTGAATTCTACTAGGCCGCTTCGCAAATGCTTTTTCCAGTCGCGTTGATTGATGAGCTTTTTATTAAATATTTCTGTCCAATGTTTAAGTTTTTAAGTTGGGATCTTATTACTTTTTCTATGGTTACTTGATATAACTTGTTAATTATATACTTGTAAAGGCTTATATTAAAACCTTTATTACTATGAATTTTGACCAGCATTTTTAATTTGTTCTTTCAAGAGGCACTAGGCCTACACCACCATAATCTTAATGTCAATGTAAAATATGAACGTTGTAGCCCTACCAGTTTGGTCAGAATCGGCCCAAATGTCACGAAATTATCGTATTATGGACCGGGAAAAAATCTTTAAAAGTACGATTTCTATGAGAAATATTTCTTAAAATGTCTCTAAAATCATAACATATATAATTTTAGTAATTTTAAACGTTCCCATAAAGTTTCATCAAGATCGAAGTAGCCGTTTGCTAAATATCACGAAAATATCTCATTAAAAATCGAAAAAAGTCGAAAAAGTACGATAATCATAAGAAATATTTGATCGATTGTACCCAAAAACGTGGCAAGTCTAATTCAGAGAATGTGAAAGTCCGATCAAATTTTCATCAAGATCGCATATGCCGTTTGCCAGTTCGAGCGCGAACAAACAGACAAAAATACAAAAAAAAAAAAAATAAAAAATAAAAAACATTTGAGCCAAATTTTTTGAGGGGTCAGTCGCTCATCCAATTAGACTAGGAAGCTTCGCAAACGCTGTTTTTATCGCGTTGATGGATTATTTGGTTTCACCCTCTATGCTACTTCGTTAAAACTAATAAAAACTATATTTTCTAATTTTGCAATATTTTCATGAGCAAGGGTTGGTGGTTGCATCATCTGTATTATTATTATTATGATGATTATTATTATTATTATTACAATTATTATTTACAACTAACAAATATTAATTGTTTTGTTCCATAATGAGTAGGGGTCCAGGAAAGATATTTTTTTAATTGAAAAATTATGGTCATTAAAATTCAAATTATGCTTTATTTTGCATTTTCGTTACCTATTTTTTTAAAACATCACTTCATGTGCCTTTTCTGTGCGATTAAATTTGGTAAATCTAATAATCAATATTCAGGCATGATTGGTAAAGTCAGATAAAGACACTACAAAACACTGACAAAATGGTTGTTTTAGTGGAAAACGGTCATTCAATGAATTTTTTGCGTGATTTTTCTGGAATTTATACTAATAAAACGGTTAGCTTTGCTGATTGGGCAGTAAAAAAATGATAAAAAGCTTTATTTCATGATTTCATACAAAAATGAAAATTTGTCCTTTGGGTAAGGTTTTAATTCGCATTTTTTAATATCATGAGCCATGAAACTGTATGAAAAACATGTTTCAGGTATTTTTAAGAAATGTAATTTTTTGCTGATTGCAAAATCCCTGGATAGTAGTAGTAATGAAGGATGTTAGTCTATAAGCCTGAGTTATAAAATATATAATTAATTGTACAAAAAACAGTTTGTGTAATTATTTTTAGAAAAAAAATCTGTTCGTCATGCTTTTAGTAATGAATTTTTAAGAAAGTAACTTAAAAAGTAACTCAGTTACTTCATAAAGTAACTGTAACTGTAACTGAATTACTTTTGCAAGCAAGTAACTGTAACTGTAACTGAATTACTTTACAAAAGTAACTTTTACAACACTGCCATCTAGCAACGACTTCGGCGTTTTCCTGGTTTTATTTAATAGCGAAATAGATTTGTTAGTTTGTGAGAAAAGAGGGAAGGGGGGCACAGCCTCAACTTTGTTCATTTTTATCAACGTTCAAATAGTGAATGATGTAATATGTTATAGAACACCTTTTTATATTACATTGAGAGCAAACTTATAATTGTCTGCAGAATAAAATGACATTTACATAATGTTTTACCATGAATAAGTATAAACTTACCGGCGGCTTAGTATCTTTGACGTTATCGAGTAAATCATCCGAGCTCACTCCGCAAGCCATCAGCGCAGCGACAACAACCCATGCGACGCCTGGCGACATCTTTTGGCAAGGACTGATACTAGACGAGTAGCTAGCCTAACCTTAATGACGCTTGAGAGAAGACCGGCTCCTTATGTAGTCGGCAGAATCGGATGTGCTCAATGTCACCAAGACTCGTTAACCCACGTATGCGAGCAAACCAATGGCGAGCGAATCAATAATTAATAATTGGCTTATTATCATCAGTTATCTTTTGAAAAATATCTAGACCAATATTATGATGATTAAATGTGTTAGTCACACAATAAAATACTTCATGTTGTTAGATCAGGAAACTGTTTTCGATGTATGAATACACCATTGTAAGTCTATACAGGAAGTTTCATTTATAAATGCTTCTAATTAAAATATAATAATTGTTTTGAATAGTTGGTGATGCGGAACCGAGTAATGTTATATGAATCTGACGGTTTCCTCTCAATACATCGGAGTTGGTTATTGCGAGCAACGCAAGGTTGAAGATCATTGTTAACGCTGTGTGTTTTATAGGATATATGGGACCCTCATTGAACCCAGCGGATGCTACAGGATGTTGTGGAGGTGATCGGTGCAGCAAGGTGACATTGCCTGTTATATCATTGCCTAGCGTGCATTCCTTCCAACACATTGCAAGCTTCTGAGAATCAATTAAACTTAGATGCTATTGTATCCCCTTATTAGAAAGTCATATAAAAGTCAGGAAATGACTGGAAAGTAGGCTGAATGAAGGAGAAACTTGAATATAACTTTTTTTTCGGTAGGGGGGGGGGGGGGTTAATTGGTATTAACTCCCTTTAGGACATTGTATGCCAATTTTGAGACAATAGTGTACACTGAGTTAGATCCAAAATGTGATTGCAAATTGCAACTATTGTTTTAGATGTCAAAGTTCGTAAAAATTAATTTTGGCAAGCTGTGCAAGGATGCATTCAAAGCTGAACTGCTGAACATTGTCAACTGTGCCTGCGGTTGTTGTTGCGAACACTAACACAACATTGCAATGTGTAGCAGATTTGACATCGAACATCGTATTTTTATTGCATTTCTTTTCTTTCAATTAATAGTATCTGAATCTCAACTCCAAACAGTTTTTCATGAGCTTGTTACACCTGTAGAATATCGTGATTTCGTGGTTGATGGAAGGTTAGCCGCGGTCCCTTTCTTGGCTAGAATCGCTAGCTCAGCGGCTGATCACTGGAACGCATCGCTATAATCAAGCGGCCGAGTTCTGCGAAAGTTTAAAGGGGTACCTTCTTTTAGATTTCAACGCTTTTGATTGGGCATGTTTTTACAAAATGTTTTGTTATGTGTGCAGGGATCTCATTACTTTTTCAAGTTCCATTGCAGAATTATTTGTTAAATAATTCATAAATTCATATTTAGAGTCTACCCACTCAGTCATATGACTGATTTTTAGTGGGGGACATTAAACCAAAGATACCAAGCAAACCCTGTAGGCCCGACGCAATCGACGAGTGAGCGATAACCAACCAAAGATCGATATTTTTAAATATGAAATATAGCAATCAATTGTATGGGCAGTGCGTACACCCGCGGATCAACGCAAGAATCAACAAGGCCAACAACAACAACAACAACAACAGAATTTAGTATGTGCCTCGTTGCTAGGACAGCTCCAAAGTTATACCATTTACAAATTCCTACCCCAAGAACTGATGGACTTAAGTCCAAATAAGAAGTTTAAAAACTACGAGAATCGAACCCTGGACCTATTCCATTGGAAACAGAGACACTAACCACAAGACTAACAAAAATAGACTTAAATAGGCTAATAGAGTAGTATCTTTGAGTATATAACCATCGTAGTATTAAATCCTATGGAAAATCAATGAATAATAGAATGTTAAATATCGAGTGACCCTAATACTCGCTTTCTCTACACATTGTATTTGATTATTGTCAAGTCTAAAAAGTAACTGGGATTATATATTTGTACAAGGATTAAAAAACACTTCATTTCAGTGCCTTCCACCTCACTTTTGTTTTAACTTCTTTAAAATGTACTCATACAACTTAGTACACATGCAAAATTTGAATGTTGTGCCCCACCCGTTTGGTCAGAAACATGTTAGAAAATTAGATCATAACATTATTATGTTTTAATACCACATTATCGCATTTTATTTTAACAGATACATGAGAAATACAATGCAGATGATCCGCCATAAACATTAGAGATATAGTATTATATTGTTCTTATCTCAAAATAATTTTAATAACAATTGGCCAATTATAAAAATCATTTACTTCGCGTGTCATTTCGCTGTGTTCACTGATTCTTCAATACGACTGAGTTAACCATTATCTGAAGCAGACTGAAGTCTCCTTATACCTATATGAGACGTTTAAAGACGTTTGCTGAGTCTCGGCATTCCATTATCGTTGTTCAAAGAACTTGAGATCGCTTGATTTACTTACTGTTCCTCATTCTGATTAAGATGATGGTGTTATAAAGTAATCGAACATAGCGAAATGAACCCGAAAAATATATTATTTCTATGGGCATAATAATTTCGGACTGTGAAAGCATTAAGTTTTAAATTAGTAAATATATTTTGAAAATAATCGAAATCAGATTGCCTGCATGCGGCTATAGTTGCATAAGCTTGAGAATGGAGTCGTCGTGATGACGTAGAATCAGTCAGTTTCATCTTTGACGTCGGTAGAGTTCAGGTGAAACTCCAAACTAAAGTCGCGGAGGCGGAGGACGCAGCCATCGCTTCCCAGGTGCCAGAACTCACGAGGGAGAACTACAACTGCCAGCGCCCGCTGCGTTCTATATTTCTGTACCTGTTCTCGAGATGTTGTAAGTTCACGGGTGCGACCACAACTTTGTACAAACCCTTGAAATTTAAAAAATAAAACGTTTTTAAGTAATGCAGTTTTACACGGTCACTTCTTGTTTTGTAACTGGAAATGTCAAAAATCATATTCAGCTAGGCTCTTCGCGGCACAAGATTTCTTAACAGATTTTAAGTGTTTTGGCAAAATATTTGCTAGCGTCGACGCCGTTTCTTGTTGTTTTTAATGTTTTATGACAAGGATAAACAATTAATAAATATAAATAATATATTGTCATTTTTTAGTACATAAACACTCTTTATTTTAAGGTGAATTTATCGGCCTAATTTAATTTTTTTAAATTGATTGCAAAAAAACGAACAAAGTTTGTCAATAATGATCATCTGACATTGACAACCTATTTTTAATTTATTTTTGGGTTGAGCGGTACGAGTAATATAGACGATTATAGTGAAATTTATGACGTAGGCCTTTTCCCCGGTCATATTCCTACTCATAATGTTTGGTTTAAAAGGCTAATCTTTGTTTCTATTTGTAACACATACTCTTGCCTACAAACTGACACACTCGGATTCTTTTCGTTAATATCTTGCACTGTACTTTTTTCTTACTCCGGTACAAAGTTAGTATTTGTCCAGGCAAAAAAAATCGTACCGTGCAAGATCGGGATACCTTTGCACCAATTGAAATTTATTTGTATTTATTTGAACATTCAACAAACATAAGTTGAATCATGATTGAACTTGAACTATTCATGAATACAAAAATAAACTATAGAAACAGGTTATTTAAATAAACTAGCATTACAAAGCGTACCGGTATTGCAATCTTTTAAAGGCTATTTGACCGCGTTTTTCTATTTTCCAAAATATGCTTCCAAGTCAAAATACATAATATGAATGGCTTTAAAACCTGACTCTTTTAGAAAAATCAAAACTATTATGTTCAACAAAAAATCTGATCGGAAACCCGGCTAATATCGCCACTTCAAAATAATTTCAAAGTTCAATTCGCCCAAGCACACCATTCAACGAAGGTTGTTGTGTTTTTGTGACATTAATTTTCAACTGGTTTTTCGAAGGCTGACATAGAGAAAAAAATATTTTTTTAACAATGGTCTATACTACGAATTTTTTCGTTTTGCGTTACAAATGCTACAAAATACGACGACAACAACACCAACAACAACAACATCAACACTCTCCAACCAAGGGAGAAAACTACCCCCACTCCCCCACGTGTGCCACCCCTCCCAATCAGAAGACACCGCCACGGAGGAGTGTTCGGCTGAGGCTGAAACAAACTGATCAGCCTCAGTTCTCATGAATATGTTACCCACAGAGGTAACGAAACGTCGAGGTACGTACAATGTTTACTCGCGACGAGGCGAAATAACCCGAAACTCTTACACCTTTGATTCGTTTGATTCTCCTTCGTCGTCGGTGAACTTGCCCCCTTTACGACCTCCCCGACGACGACGACGACGACGACGACGACGACGACGACGACGACGACGACGACGACGACCATGATAACACAAACGATGACCAAGAATGACGACCGCGACATGAGAACCCCCCTTGCCTCCCCCTACCCGCGGCTGATTCTGACCAGCATGGGATTTCCCGCCCCACATCCCCTATAGGCTAGAGTAGTGCATTATGACTTAACGGTTGACGCGCCCTTAATCCAAATAAACTCAAAACTCAACAAATTCGTTTAAACAATAAACGTTCATTCATTTTGAATTCAGGTAACAAGTCTGGTTTGTGTATTTATACTGACAAGTATTCCGTTATCTATTATCAAGTCTACGATCAGCAAAGCAATTTCGTAAAGCTTTTTTTCTGAATGTAGATGGTAATTTTTATAATCAGGGTAGATAGTGTAAAAAAAGCACACTACGGGAACTCCGCCTACCGTCTCGATGTTTTAGGATTTGGTTTCTCGCCAGTCACACATTTTTTTTGAAGGGGGGGAGGGGCTTAACTTTTCTTTTCGTATGTACACTTCACGTTTTCTATGGTAAGGCTACTACATGCATTCAGACAAGATACACGTGACTGCTTTGCTAATCGTAGACCTGCTAATGGATGATGGTAAACTGAAATAGCGGCTATGCCCAACAGCACCTCCACCTACAAGTGGCTCTAGCTCGAAACCTGATTAAGATACATCTTTAGCCTTGGCAGTAATATCAATAAACATTCTTGCTTTCTACTAGCGAAAACTTTTGCATTAATGTCTCATACTTTCGGCTGGAGAGACGAATTTATGAATAATAAGCTTTGATGTGCAGTGTGCTGTACAGCGGGCTGCCTGCGCGTCTTATTGCAGGCGTGCCGTGCGGTGCTGCGACCTAGCGGTGATATCTATAACTGCGTTGTCAGACAACGCACGTGTGCGGTGTTGAGCAGCAGCCAAGGTCAACGTGTTTCAGTTCACCCTTCACCCAAGTCGCTAACGTGGGAAAGTGTAAACGCTACTAGAAGACACTTTTTATTATACGCAGTCATCAGTGGTTAATTTCTAAAATATAAAGTGGGTGGACGTCGATGATCTTTCTCGGGAGATGGGGGGGGGGGGAGGAGCTGGCAGTCACTAACTTTGATGATATGGCAGACGACGTATCACCATCTTTTCCCAGTGGTGCCAACTGAAAGATAATCACATTAATCACACTACGAAATAAGTAAACAAATGTTTCGCCTCCGGCAGCTATGGCTCTCCCCCGGACCCCGACACCCTCGGTTTCCCCTCACCCCTCTCCCACTTCCCCACCCACTAACAGATTATTCCCAGTTACGTTACTTTTTACACCTCCACACACAGTAATTTAGTGAGTATATAGAGAGAGTAGACATATGCGTGCATTGAAGTTTCCTTTCATTTCAAACAATGTATATCAACGAAGCCAAGACTTGAAAGAACCTAAGTAAATTAACAGAAACTCATTAAAAAACCAAATAGAATAGCGTGTTTTAAAGACTTCACCGACAGTGGTGGCTCGCGCCACTCTGATTCAGGAGGTCTCGGGTTCAAATCCCGTCGAGCCCAACCTAACCAACAGAACAATACGCACTTGATTATTTTAACTCGCGAACCCCCGTCCTATCCAGAGTAGCATTCATTCGTTATCTCATTGCCTTCCTCAGGTCTTCCTACTGCACTCGGTTGTCAACCACCAGTCTGTTTCTAGTCGAGCAACATTAGCTACCACAGCCAATAATAATTATTCGTATCGGCCACCTGCCTCTGCCTGTAGCGCAACCAAGGCCGTCTCGCTTGCGCTCAGGAAGGGGGGGGGGGTCAGCTGATGCCAGACTGACCTAGTCACTACTGTCAAAACAGCTGGGAGTAGAACCAGTTGACAATACACGAACTATCCCTTATCCCGTCAGTGCTGTACAGCTCGCAGTAATAACCAATATACACTCTGGCCTGGTAGACTTCTACGCATAGACAGGGAGGTTCCTGTTCGAATCCCGTCGAGACCGGCAGTCCTGATTGAAGATTTTTTCCGAGGTTTTCCTCGGTCGTTAATGCGAATGTAAGGTATTGAGCCCTCGGACATCCTCCACAATTATCTTAGTCCTAACTCCAATATACCTAGTTCGACACCTGAAGAGCGGCGTGTATTGCACCCTGGGCAGGTTTCCAACGAGAAACTAAGATGTTTTATAAGACCGCGCGACCGTCATGTATGCACAACGTTCTGACAGCGAAGTGCGAGCATGGGAACCGTCTTAAATAAACAAATAAATAAATAAATTTGTATTTAGAGTCAACCCACTCAGTCATATAACTTATTTTCAGTGGGGGACAGTAAACCAAAGCGACCAAGCCAACCCTGTAGGCCCCGACGCAATCGACGAGTGAGTGATAACCAACCAAAGATCGATATTTTTTTACAGGAAATATAGCAATCAGTGGTATGATCTGTGCGAACACCCGCGGATCAACGCCAGAATCAACAAGGCCGATTCAGAACAACTTTGAATTTATTATGTGCTTCGTTGCTAGGACGGCTCCAAAGTCACCGTTTACAAATTCCTCAGACAAGAACTGATGGACTGAAGTCCAAATCAGAAGTTAAAAAAGTTCTGACTATAGCGAGAATCGAACTCTGAAGTCTGAACCTTTTGCACTGGAAGCAGAGACGCTAACCACAAGACTAACGAACCACACAACCGTCTTGTGGTGTCTTGTGGGGCTCGGCTGACGGCTCAGCACACTGGACACAGAGCAGAGCGCGGCGCGTCTAGGGATCGTGACGTCACACCTTCAAGGTCGTTGCCTCGCCGTCTCACGAGAACACGAACCACGTGACTGATAAGACGACGGGCGAGCTAGTCTCCCCTGTCCTTCTGTGGCGAAACTAGGAGGTTTGGATCGCAATCCCCCCCCCCCCCACAATAATCTCCTCGTTTTCCTTTTTTCCCCAATTTACAGCCCACAGTCGGTCATCCATTAAAAGGCACAGATTTTTACAAAAATTACCTCGAAGGAGAATGTTTTTAATTTAAAAAGTGGATTTTAGTAGACACAAAGTTGGTTATTGTGATCTTTAAAAGGCACAGATTTTCATCAAAATGACCTCGAAGGAGAAATTTGTTACTTGATCACTATAGCCTCCCCCCCCCCTCGAAAAGGAAAGTAGGTTAGTAGGTTTGGGGGGGGGGCGCAAAGCGCCGTTGGGTGGCCTAGCTGACCACGGCAACGCACTTCATGCTCCCCCCCAACCCCACTAATCTATTTTTCTTTTCGGGGGGGGGGGGGGCCCTATAATGAACAAGTACAAAAAATTTTAGTAGATACAATGTTGGTTATTGCGATGCTTTAAAACGCACAGATTTTTAGAAAATGACCTTGAAGGAGAATTGTTTCTGGAGGCAAGCCCCCCGGACCCCCCACTCAGCCTTCGGTACATCTGTGAATTATTTAGTTTAATCCCCGCCCCTTTTATGAATTCCTGCATACGCCACTGGCACTAAATCTCCCCTCCCCTTGCGAATTGTTTGGATTTGCCACTGCTGGATTTGCCCCCCCCCCCCCTGGCCAAACTCTAGTGACGCTCCTGTGTCCTATTGTGAAGAACATTCTCCCCAGCCCAGACCGTCTCATCTCATATTATCATAGAATATCTTATCTACGTAATGATATTGAAGTATTCAGATCGTCCTTGGCCACCCAACCAAAAAGTGGGACTTACCACTGTTTTCGTTTTTAATACCTTGACAAATGTCATGTTACAGTATTGCCTGTGTTGGGAATCGAACCCACGAACCCACTGTACTTGAGGATAGACACTTTTACCGGCAAGGTTCCGATACAATACAAGCTGCTTTAAACAAGCGATCAGTCCTCCAATCAAGATTGTCGATGTCGGGAATCGAGCTCAGACCCTTACTGTGCTCCTTGAGTGTTGTGGCGCTGAGCTACTCCACTTCACAGTTAAGAATTTTATTTTCCCTTTCCACTTGGTTTTGTATAATATAGCCCCTATGCAGGCTTCACTTATTATTAATATCTATGTGAAATCTGTTTGTGTATTCTTTTATTGTTGTAACTGCAATAAGTTGGCATAATATGCCTGTGTTTAGTATCGTGTAGATGTCTACTTTGAACGCATCGATGGAGTGAAATAAAATAAATAATTAAATAAAGGTGGCACATGCACTATAGGGATAGTCTGGATTCATACACCCTCATTCCGTCCAGTGTGGACTGGTCTATACACTACGAGGGCGTGGGTTCGAATCCCGCATAAGCCATGAGTTTAAATAGTCACCCCTCATCGTCTCGATAGCAATACTGCATTGATTGAGTCGTAGCCTCAGCCTCACTGTCACGTATAGCGACACAAGAGCGAGCAATCAGAAGGGAAGGTGAGATACAATATTCATTTCAATGCAGTCGCTGAAGATGGGGAACTGCACAACAAACCAGGTCGGGCACACATGAATATGTCAGTGTGGTATGCGAGGTGTTGCAGTGAGAGACCCTGACGAGCGAGTGGGCCGAGCCGGGGGAGACTCCGATCAATGTTCGTCGAGGAGGACAATTTAAAACAATTTGAATGATGTGACGTAAGATTGTAGTTGTAGAGAAAGAAAGGGATGGGGTGTAACATGGTCAACTTAAACGGTTGGCCCACCCACTCTTGCATAGCTAATCTGCCCCCCCCCCCTATCATTCTATCACATTTAATTTATTTACCACCTGAACAAGAACGCAAGACACGTTTGACCTAGGGCTACATGAACATGGTAGACATAACATAGGGCCTAAACGCACAAATAATATTTAAAATATGTAGGTAGGCCTACGTTCAGGCCTAGGCCTAGGGTATATAGTTGTCTTGCCCTAGGTGTAAGCTACCTAACAGATAGGCCTAGGTCCTAGTCCCCAGGGGCGTAGGAATACGGGGAGCAGTTGCGCCCGGGCCCTGAGAGACTGGGGGACCGGGCCCTCAGGGGGGGCCCACGGCAAGAGGGGGTCAACGGGCAAGGAAGCCCATCGAGCTGCCTTGCACCCAGGCCTTTGAATTCCAAGCTACGCCACTGCCATGCCCATGCACACTCGACTCGGACCGAGTTTGTAAAATGTTGTTTACCATTCTTTCCCAATATCGAATTTGAAGCGATATTTGTTTTTCACGTCTGTCCACTCGTCATCCACTATCATTTCTTGATCAAGTTCTTCCACGACAAAAAATAAACAATTAATAATTATCTCGCGGAAATCAGAATGTTACGTCCAAACTAAGTTTAAGGTTAGGTTCGTCATGTGTCAAAAAAAAAACATCTGTTGAATAAATTCACTGCACCTAGAGGAAATTAATACAGTATGACGTTTCAAAGTGGCAGTGGAAAAAACTTGCGAGTGGGGATTGGAATGTCCATGCTTCTGATTGGCTCCTCGTAAATTCACCGTGCATGAATAATTTTGGGCAATTCTAACGCACAAATTAATTAATTTTAAAAAGTTATAAAAAAGTTATATAACACCATAAATTAATTAATTAATAACCTATTTTAAAAGGTAATGATTCGCATAAAAACCCTATAAAACTGACTAAATCTATCGACTTGCAGCGTCGACCAATCAGAGAACAAGCTGGTGCTTGTAATCCGGACGCGGCCGCCAGTCACCTTCTAGACTCTTTTCTCTGGGGTTGGCATCTCTGGGCCGGACGCCATCTTTAGATTCAGATTACAACTGCCACTTTTGACGTCGCGTAGTCTCCGATAATATTATTAATTTCAGTGAGAAATAACCATCGACCGGTGCCAATCGTTGGATGAATATATTCTGTGTATATCAGTGCTTCCGTGAAGTGTTTGTTTTTAAAGCTACGTGAACTAACAATACTATAATGACGATTTAAATTCAGTGCCGTGGACACAAACAACGAACGTAAAACGGCGCCCGCTTCTTGACAGCTCTCTACCTTGCTAAGTGAACCAAGGTAGGAAGCCTTTTGGTGACTTACACACTGTTTACATCGTAGATAGGTACTTGGGATTAGGTCTGATGAAAGTCTGGCACTAGGCCCTCAGTGTTTTGTAGCTGTTTAGTGAGTGGAAGCTCTGGTGCCGGAAAAACAGGCGATTTCAACGCCTATCGAGACCGTTAGAATTCGTATTTAGGAACGTTTTATTCCTACATTTTTTCACGACTTATCCGGATTGATTTTACGAAACTTCGCAGAATATAGGCTCTAATTATTTTTATTAATACTATTTAAACCCCAAATTTGGGGATGTTTGAAGTTTACATAAAACCGTTACCCTACATTATCTAATTACGTGAGATTTTCACACCTTCGGTGGCGTAGACCCATTTTGTAAAGTCGTGGGAATTTGTCACTTCGCACCAATGATTCTCTGCCTAGCCCCCATCAAGCATCTAAGGCCTGGTTGTTTTAATGAGAAGCCATAACTTTTACTCTAATTGTAAAACGTTTTCAAAGTTTTTGGCATGGGCCACAGTGGGCCAAGGTTTAATTAAAATATTAATTTAATTTTAAAATTTGCCTCGATGTAGCTCATGGTGGGGCCTAGGGGGCGGGGCAGAACCCACAACCGTGTCGGTACAATTCTTATGGGACAACTGCTTTAGGGGTACATGTGTCTTTTTGTTTTTGGCCTAGTGTGTTTTATTCAATTTATTTATTATTATGACACCACAAAAGAAATGTCCTAATGTAGGCCTACTTCCTACCAACATACGATTGGGAATTTGGAATCAGTAGGGCCCGCCCACCCGGTTCAATCGTGATCAGGTTTCTATTTTTATTTAAACTAATGCTCCATTTTTGTTTAAACTGCCTGTGTGATCCAGGGTTGGTTATGTGTGCGAGTTATGTTTATGAATCGTAGAGGAGAGCTTCTGCTAGCCAAGGTCATTCCCAGACTGATTCCTGTCGCTACTCGCCTAGCACAAATATTTATGATTTTTTATCATATTTAATTCAACCATTCTATCTATACTTTACAATCCATTAGGCCTACAAGCCACCATAGGACTAGCTGCGTGTGTTAAGGTTGAATTGTTCAGTGTTTTGTATCATATCCAATGAAAGAATATTATTCACTTCAAGTGACGAAAATGTTTGCCTATCACCATCTACCCGGTTGTTTAAAAGAATTATTTAGGGCCTAATCAGTTCTGCCTCAGGGTTCTAATATTTCAATGACGGTAATCGAGGGTCTAAGTTGTCAAGTTGGGGATGATATCAATCACTAAAACCTTAGCAAATACGAGATACGAACCCACGTCCCTCGGTCACGCCCCAAGCGCAACCGCCAATGCGGACAGTGATGGCGATAGCTCCTGTTATAAACCAGATCAAAAGGTTTAGACCTCATGTGACGTCTTGCCTGCTTAACGCCTGTTTGGTCGAGATTGGAGGTGTCAAGAACCTCTCCCAACCTAGGAACAAACCCCGTAACTATTTGATTTAATTCTACGTTTTAAATAGTCTGGTGTATAAAAAGTGATTAGAAAGACGATTTCTTAGAGAGCTAAGTTTTGTTGTTCAAACGATTACAATGTCAATTACATTTACAAATTTCACTTTAGGGATTTGAAGGCCTATAATTTTTGTTTCTTTGGGCCTAGTCTAGTGGATTTATTCCTGCTTCCAATACAGCCGGTCCTGGGTTCATATCCTGGGTCTGGCTTGGCAGATGATATGGCCTGTGTAAATGTTGACTTAAACCCGTCACAAAAACGGGGCATAGGCTACATTAATTTGTAAAAACTCTCATTGACAACCATGGAAACTTCTTGGTGGGTAGACATTAAAAACAAATTATTCTGTTTTGTTAATTTGCCTCTGCAAATAGTTATTTCCCTTGTGTCTACTTTCTCGTGGGAAACCTGTCCAGGGGGAACTGCCTCTTACTAAATAGTTTGTAGACATGTAATTGTGAAGGGAATGCCCGAGGGCTGTTGTAGAGGACTCTGTCTGTCTGTCTGTCTGTCTGTCTGTCTGTCTGTCTGTCTGTCTGTCTGTCTGTCTGTCTGGTGATACGTTTAGGAAGTCAAGATTTTGTCGAGTTGATCCTAGTCGATGTGAAAGAAAGAATGAGCTAGACAATAATATAATGGGCAGTTGAACTTGTATGGGTATGAAAATGTTCAAAATGATCTGGAAAATAAGGAATGTTTGTTAGAATAGTAGTGTTCAATGGAGCACTTCATGATTTATTTATTCATTTATTTTATTTATTCAACTGGACACAAATACAGCCATAGGCCATTTTACATTGTGCATTGTAAACATAATAACATTACTAACTAACTTATACTAACTTAAACTAAACATGATAACAGAGGAAATACGAATAGAAATACATGAACACATGAATAATGAATGATACGTAATAGTAAAAACAGAAAGAAAGAAAGAATAAAACAAATTAATTAAAAATTAAAAATTAAAAATTAAATTGAAAAATTAACTAAGCATGGTTAATAAGGGGTTTTACGCTAGTTATGAACTCGCGGTGGTTCGCAAAAATGTCTAGGGTGGGTGTGGCAAGTGAATTGTAGGTGAAGGGTAGCCGGTAGAAGAGGGAGCGTTTGATAAATGTGTAGAAGGCTAGACTGACCCTCGTATGACCCTCTTCAGGTATACTAGGAAAACGCTAAAGTCCCGCCGCGTTGATGGATGAGCTTTTTAAAGTTTTTAGTTTGCGTGGGATATCTTTACTTTTGCAAGTGCTTTGTTTTGCTTCCTACGCATTGTAAGTGATTGTTGTCAAATTTCTTTTGTTACCTGTCAATTGGTATTATTTACCGTAAAAACTTATATTAAAAGCTTTATTTCTATGGATTCTGGCTAACTTTTTCAACTTTTTCTTTTAAAAGGTACTACATCACCATAACCTTAATGTCCATGTATAATATGAACGTTGAAGGCCCACCCGTTTGGTCAGAATTGACCCAAATGGCACGAAAATATCGCACAAAAAGTCAAAAAACTTATATTAAAAGCTTTATATTTATAGATTCTGGCTAACTTTTTCAACTTTTTCTTTTAGAAAGCAATACATCACCTTTACCTTAATGTATATGTGAAATATAAACGTTGTAGCCGCTCACCGTTTGGTCAGAATCGGCCCAAATGTCTCGAAAATATCGCACTAAAATCGAAAAAAATCGTAAAAGTGATTCATGAGAAATATTTCTTCGATTGTACCCAAAAACGTGGCAGGTCTAAGTCCAGAGATTTCGAAGGTCCCCTTCAATTTTCATCAAGATCGCATATGCCGTTTGCCCGGAATCGTGCGAACAAACAGACAAAAAAACAAACAAAAAAAAAACAAAAAAAAAACAAAAAAAAAAACAACCGAGCTAAATTTTTTGGGGGGTCAGTGAAATTGAAGTCTTCGATTCGCTCATCCAATAACTAGGTATATTGGAGTTAGGCTCAATCCCTAGCATTCGTATTAACGACTGAGGAAAACCTTAGTAAAACTTCAGTCAGGATTGCCGGTCTCGACGGGATTCGAATCCGGGACTTCCTGAAACTGCACTGACGAGGTAAGGGATAGTTCAGTATCTGTCAACTATTTGCGTTGAACGCCCCTTTTCTTGACACCAGTGACTAGGTCAGTGTGGCATCAGCTGTCCCCCCCCCCTCCCCCGC
Organism: Sweltsa coloradensis; assembly: GCA_024449915.1. Taxonomy (NCBI): domain Eukaryota; kingdom Metazoa; phylum Arthropoda; class Insecta; order Plecoptera; family Chloroperlidae; genus Sweltsa; species Sweltsa coloradensis. The sequence continues at coordinate 14,354 of JAMZAV010000678.1, read as the reverse complement.
CCCGATACACCTGGGCGCAAGCAAGGCAGCCTGACTGCACGAGGCAGGTGGCCGGTACGAATGAATACTGTCTTTGCCAATGCCTGGTGTTGTGCGAGAGAGAGAGAGAGAGAGAGAGAGAGAGAGAGAGAGAGAGAGAGAGAGAGAGAGAGAGAGAGAGAGAGACAGAGACTAATGAGTGGAAGGAAGACAAGAGAGAAAACGAATAAATGCTTCTCTGTTAGGGAGAGTATTTGCTAATCAAAATAATCAAGCTCGCCTTGTCCTGTTAGCTAGTTTATCGCATAGGGTGGACCAACCACGAGGTCTACTAATAGACCTCTGTACTGTAACTTGAGGTGTTTTTTTTTTACAAGGTTTTAAGATTGTTTAACAAAATAACATTGACAAATGGCAATAAAACCAAATGCACCACTTAATGATAATTAAACAAAATTTCATCTTTTATTCACCAATTAATAACACATTTATTTTGCTATTTGCTTTCATTTGCTTTCATAGTATCAACGTTACTTGCACTATTCATCAACTTCCACTCTGGATTGCTGGTAACCTTGGTATATTTTAATAACATTTAGGCAAAAACCAAAACAACAAATTATCAATTGTTGTAAATTAATTAACTTTTATCAAAATTTACAAATTTGTTTCCCTTGTTTTTAACCAACGGCTGCTGAAGTGAACACACAGTGGTATCTGCGAGTTTTGTGAGTGAAAATAATTAGATAATTAATAATAATTGATTATTTCACTGTTTGCATAGTGAAAAAACATAAAAACATAAATAACCTTTCACATTTTTTAAATCGAATTTTAAGAGGAAATTGACTAAATTAATGTTTCATAAATCTCTAAACTTTTGCTCTTGCATTCGCATCTATTTATTATAATATTCGCATCTTGTTTAGGCCTATGTTAATATTGAAAAAATGAATGCAAATTAATAAAACTATCATAGGTCCAGAATTTCAATGTCTAGTTAAAATTTATCTGCCAGTTAGTCCTCTCAGTAAATATTTACAAGGCTTCTGATTGGTGGTTGCCATAGTGAAAACAAGTTATGTGTCAGTTAAATTTACTTGCCACTTTAACTGGACATTGAAATACCGGGCCTAAGTCAATTAAATCATTGTGGCGAAGTATTCAATATCAATACCCTGAGACAAATAACCCTGGTGTTTTGTTTATGTGTTTTTCTCTTTGTTCGCTATTTACCGGACAAAATTAATTACTTCTCCGCTATTGATGAAATTGTCAGGGGACTTTTTAAACAGCTGAACTGAGATATGTATTGAATTTGGGTACAATTAAAAAAAATCTACGTGGGAAAACGTTGAAGTCGTTAGACGAGTGAGCGAGCTAGGCATGTGTTGAGTACCCGGGAACATTCGCATTTGATTTATTTATGTACATTTGATTGATATGTAACTTATAAATGAAAGGGCTCTAGGCTTTCTGCTGCAGAGGAAAGACCCATGCTAGATCCAGCCTTAGGTAGTATAGGGCCTACAGGGGGAGGAAAGGGAATGCTACCGGGTACTCACAAGTCACAACACACGGATCGCTCACTTCTCTAATAACGACTTTGTCTTTTTCCCAGTACGTTATATATTAATAAAATACGTTATATATACTATTCTTTATTTTTTTACTTTATTGTTAACTAGTGACTTATCCATATATGGAACACTATAAGTTTGGTTTGGAATCTAGATGTTCAGTGTTTTGAATCTCTGATTATTACCTAATAATTTTTTCTACCATGCCATCAGGCACTACTTATATTGTATACCAACCTATGTACCTAGTTATAAGTTAGTTTTTAGGTAGCCTATATGGGATAACTTTCATACTCTAATGTCTTAATGACATTATTATGAGTGCAATAAGAAAGTCTTATATATAATGTAACATGCTCAAATGTTAATATAGAATGCAAATAAATAAATAAAACAACTTAAATGCAAATGATGCGGGTAGGCCTACTCAACACATGACTCCTCGCTCGTCTAGCAGCGACTGGCATTTTCCTATAAAATTGCGCCTTTATACCCAGAATGTGGGAGAAATAAAGGATAGTTAACATGTTTTGAAATGCATACAATACTATGCAAAACGTAGCCAGTGAAAATTCGCGTAAAGATTGCAAGGTTTACTCAATCTCCGAGCGGAATTTTGGGGAACATTGAGCGTGCAAGATGAGGTACACCTACTCAATGCATTCATCGCCTGACATTCAAAACGTGATTCGATAAAAATGATTGTCGTTAAATTAAATGTTACACAATTCCACTCTATTTTTAATTTATTATTTCTTGTAGGTTTAAATCGCAGTCGATTTTACTGATTTGGTAAACAGTTCTCAGTAAACCGGTACCGGATGTGTGTTTGATCATTTCAGCGCAATTAGCGTACGACCGAGTTTTATCGTTCACAATCACTCAACTCCCTCCACTAAGGCGCTAGAAACGTTTTGAAAGTTGGGGGGGGGGGGGCATTAGCAGACTTTGTGGGTGGTAGCTAAAGTCTGGGGCACAGCCCCAGCTGTCAGAGAACCTCCCTGTCAGAGAATAGTTTAGGTGTATAGCACAGCTGTCACTGATGGGGACATAAAGGTCTAGGTAACCTCCCTGTCAGAGAATAGTTTAGGTGTATAGCACAGCTGTCACTGATGGGGGCATTAAGGTCTAGGTAACCTCCCTGTCAGAGAATAGTTTAGGTGCATAGCACAGCTGTCACTGATGGGGCATTAAGGTCTAGGTAACCTCCCTGTCAGAGAATAGTTTAGGTGCATAGCACAGCTGTCACTGATGGGGGCATTAAGGTCCAGGTAACCTCCCTGTCAGAGAATAGTTTAGGTGTATAGCACAGCTGTCACTGATGGGGCATTGAAGTCTGGATAATCTCCCTGTCAGAATCAGATGAATTGTTTATTATATTTGTGCTGACTGCAATCAACTTTGGCGATTGACAAGTGGAGTGCACGTTATCCATGGTTGGACGTTATAAAAACCCTTGGGACGTTCAATGCATGGCATTTGCATGTTTTTATGGACTGTTACTGTGTATAATTAAGAAACCTTAAAATAAACAATTAAGTTTAGTAGATATGTGAAGGATAGATAGTTTCCGGACATTTAAACTCCCGTTTTCTATTCAATGTGTAGAATAGAATGGTAGTGTTAAATACTTTGGTGTAATTATATGTATTTCTCGGGGTAGGAATAATCGGGAGAACTCTTTAATTGGATGAGCGTAGCGAGCGAAGCAAAGATTCCATTTCACTACATAGTCCGGGGTCTATCCGCAAATTTGAGGCTGAACCTAGGACTAATTGCAACAGAAGCGAATTTGGTATCATTGGATTCAGAAAATAAAACTAAATAACCCATAACAAATCCCCTAAAATCCCCTTAGGGTGGATGGGTCTAATCATCCCCTAAATGAAAATGGAATAAAATGGAATTTAAAAAAAAACATTTTTGAAATCTAGTAACCATGGTATGTTTTCAAAGCTTATTTAAGGGTCTTTCGAATCAAAAATATTTTAATTGATTAAAATTATTTTTGTGGCTAGCAGAGGTGAATGAAGATCAAATTTGGTATTTTTTCAATATAATTTGGAAAACGTTATTCTATTGGCACAATAATGTTTGATGATTGACTCATTGTTGTAAATAATTAGTAAATAGGCCACACTTGATACAGCATAAGTCAATCATGGCAGAGAAAGGTTATTATTACAATCTATAGGGCAATATGTACCTACGCTACGAGTATGTAGTCAATAATCTGTTTACTTACGTTTAGGCGCACTAAAATCATGTTACGTAATAATATAATTCACCGATGGAGATCTCACGTACTACGCATCGAGACTATATTTTGGGACGTACCTGGATCAAAACCCACACTTATAAATAAATTACCTATTATTATTTGACCTTCATTGACCTCTGCTGGCCACAAAAATAATTTTATCAATTGAAACATTTTTTATTTGAAAAACCCTGAAATAACCTTTGATTACATACCATGGTTACTAGATTTAAAAAATAAGCTTTTTATAATTTCCATTTTATTACATTTTCATTTAGGGGATGATTAGACCCATCCACCCTAAGGGAATTTTAGGGGATTCTTTGTGGGTTATTTAGTTTTATTTTCTGAATCCAATGATACCAAATTCGCTTCTGTTGCAATTTGTCCTAGGTCAACTTGGATAGACCCCGGACTAACACTGGAGAAAAAAATCCGGAATGTTTTTTCTTCTTTTTTTTGTATTTTTGTCTGTTTGTTAACACGATTCCGGCTAAACCGATAATCCAATTGCGATGAAATTTTATGGAGGCATTCAAAATTTTTGAATTTAAAACTGCCACGTTTTTGAACGCAATCGAAAAATTATTTCTCAGTAAAATCGCAAGTTTACGATTTTTTTCGATTTTTAAAAAAATTCTTTCACTTATTACACCTACATGCTTTATCCGATTGTTATGATTTTTTCACATAACCTTACTTTTATGAATTAATATATTCTTGTGAAATTTGAGCACAATCGAAAAAATATTTCTAATGAAAATCGCAATTTTTCGATTTTTTTAATTTTTTAAAACATTCTTCGACTCATCTACATGCTTTATCCGATTGTTATGATATTTTAACAGAACCTTAATTTTATAAATTTATATATTTGTGTAAAATTTGAGCGCAATCACAAAATAATTTCTTATGAAAATCGCAATTTTCCACTTTTTTCGTTTAAAAAACATACGCTCCACGTAAATAACAATATTTCCGCACCCATCGGAATTTATAAAACCCTGCGCTCCTGGTCAGTTGAATATCTGATGGCCTAACATCCGAGTAGACGCTTGTCCGGTACAAATATCTGGAGCTCATCCAAGTTTTAGTTTATTTGGATTAAGGACGCGTCTATTTGGTCATAATGCACCACTCTAGCCCATGGAATACAGGGAGGAAAGTCCCACGCTGGTCAGAATTAGCCACGGGTAGAAAAGGGGGGATTCAAACGTCGCAGTTGTCATCGTCTTTGTCATCGTTCGAGTTGTCATGGTCGTCGTCCTCGTTGTCGTCGTCGGGAAGGTGGTCAAGGGAAGGGAAGAGGGAGACATCCCCGACGATGACTGCCAGAGCTCGCCTCTGGTTTCGAGTAGTAATATACTACGCTTCTTACTAGCTTATGTTTACGAGGTGGACTCTTTCTCATGAATCGCCTTTTAGTATTAGCAGAACCATGCTCTGGGCCAAATTCTACAAAAAATCAGCCGAATCGCTGAACCAAATAGTTGCGCTGAAATTTTAAACATACATTCGGCAAGAATTTTTTCAGAACTGTTAACAAAATGAACAAAATCCGTTGCGATTTAAACCAACAAGAAATACTAAATTTAAAAATAGGCTGTAAATGTGTCGGATTCATTTAAACGACTAGGCCTATTACTTTGTTATTGAATAAATCAAATATCTTTTATCTTTTATTTGTCAGGCGGTGGAAATAGTGCATGCATTGACAAGGTGTATCGAATCCTCACGCTCAAGGTTCCCTAAATACCTCTGGGACTGAGTAAACCTCGCAATCTTCACTCGTACTTCGTACTGGCTATGTTTTTTCCCTAATAGGCCTTCTGTAAAATATGCATTTCAAAACATTTTCTATCATTTTTAATACAATCCAGAAATTAAAAAAATTTGTCCTGGCCTTGTTTGAACCCGCGGGTTTCCATTATTCTGGGTACAAAAGCGCCTTAGCCATTTCGTCTAGAAAAATGCCAAAGTCGTTGTTGCACAAGTGAGAGTGTCATGTGCTGAGAACCCGGGAACATTTGCATTAAAATTTATAATTATATAGGTATAAATGATATGATTTCTTTAGCTATAAAGAAATAATAAAATATCCCTCAATATACCTAAACAAAATTCAGGGTCGATGCAGTGTATTGCTCACACAAAAAAATTAAATACAAATTCGTTAAAATAATCCGGACACACTCTATGAACCTTAATTTTCCGGGGCTGTGTGCCCCGGACTCGCCCCCCCCCCCAACTAAAAGAGATCGTCGAGCGTCCATCCACTTATTATTTTAGGAATTAACCACTGCCAGAAGACACCTCAGTTTCACCTTCATATTTTGCATTCCTTTGTTAAATGTCAATTGGAGATTCATCTCGAAAACCCATGCGTAACTTTTTTAATTTTTTTACAGATTCTATTCCTCTACCGAAGACCTTTCAAGTTTCAACACACCCATCCGAGCATTGCTACCACCCCGACGATGGCATCATCATCATCATTATTCTGGATCGATGTCTGGCTGTCAACGATCATTGGTCAGGTCACCTCCGAGAGCGTCGAGGTCGTCTGTTCAACCCACATAGACCTTCTTCATAGTAGGAAAATAGTGGAAACACATCTCAGTAGTTACTAGCTGTTTCAGTGTGGCTACTTCATACAATGGTAGTGGCTGTTAGTTAGCTGGAAGATGCTCGGGCCCAAAAAAACTGTTCCCCCTAGGTAGGGTTTTGCTAGCGGCCTTAGCGTCTATCCCTGTAGATGCTGCCATTGTATAAGTCGGTCTCACGTGTGTCAATGGTAAATTATCAAGCTAGTTGCAGTGTTCACAGACAGCAAGTAAAGCGGCGAGTTCGGGATCGTCTGGCTTCAGACCTTCTCATCTATAAACAAAATATAAAAACATCCACGGTGACCTAAGATACCCGGTTAGACGGTAGGCTTTTAACCTTAAAACCAGCCATCTTTCTAATACCACTTTTTCTTTTTTTTTCTAGTGTTCCCATTTCTTATTCCGCTTTATATTTCATTGATTTTAATTTATTTAACTTTGTTGTTGTCTATTGTATATTGATGTCTTACTATACACTGTCCTTATAATTCATCAAACTATGATTATCAACAGTTCATGATTTTTACTGCGTATCCAATCAGTTCAAATTAGTTGTCCACCTATGTAAATCAGTTTTAATAATTAAATTAAATAGACGTTAAAAATTAAATAATTACGTAAATATAATAAATACGAAAAGTAGCCAGACTCAGCAAAAACAAAACTCGTGTAGAAGTCCCTCCTTTACAGGCGTCTTCAAGATACTCCAGCGGCAGAAGATAATAATAAAAAATATATAATTAATTGTCCACATTTACAGGCTTCACAGATATGGGACGGCTATGCTTTCCAAAACTCAAGTTATAGCATTAGCATTAGACCGTGGAGGACCCGGCTACTGAAGAAAACTGAAGCTTATGTTAAAACTTGTATAATACCCGAATAAACGGGTTTTACATAGATTGTGCCATGGTTGAGGACTACAATGCTTTCTGCGACCCATGATGTATTAGACCATGGAGGACTTGGCTACAGGAGGCAACTGAAGCTGAAACATTACTTGTATAATATTAACCTTAACAGGCATTACAGAGATTGTGCCATGGTTGAAGATGACTCTGTTTTCTGCGATCCATGTTTAAGTATAAGACTATGCATAGGTTTATTGTCAGTAACGTTCTGAGGAAGACATTACCTCCTTGCAGGAGTTCTGTCATTGTCTAGGTATATTGTAAGAAGCGGTCTGATGAAGGACATTACCTCCTTGCAGGAGTTCTGTCTTTGTTTAGGTATATTGTAAGAAGCGGTCTGATAAAGGACATTACCTCCTTGCAGGAGTTCTGTCATTGTTTAGGTATATTGTAAGTAGCGGTCTGATGAAGAACATTCTCCTTGCAGTTGTTCTGTCTTTGTTGAGTGAGCGTAGCGAGCGTCTCCACTTGACTCTTATGGCTCGAATGTCTGTTTTTTTTTCTTTTTTTTTCTGTGACTGCTTCGATACAGGTCGCACCGTTTCTCTGATCGACCTGAAATTTTGCACACGTGTACATACCACCTAGGCGGGTTGCTGTATAGTTTGTGAACAAAATCCGATCATTGGTTATAAAAAATAAAAAAAAACAAAAAAAATGTATCGATCGTTATGAAATTTTGCAGGGTTAATAAGTACAACATTCTCTCCTATTTTCCAAATTTTCAGCTAAATCGGTCAAGGCCTTAAAGACTTATTGGTAATCATAATTCGAAAAATGATGTTAAAAAATGAAGGAGGCAGTAAAGATACAAAATATACACTTTAGAAGGCATGACGTGAATTAGTACAATGCAAAGATGTTAAAAAGTTTAAAGTGTACAATGTCAATATCCATTTAGGCCTACACTGTGTGGTGGGCCTTATGGGAATGTCGTACTCGGGTCATGTTGCACGTACCGGTGCTCGCTCAACAACGCGTCCAACTGAGCGTTTTCCTAGTTTAGGTATATTGTAAGTAGCGGTCTGACGAAGGACATAACCTCCTTGCAGGAGTTCTGTCTTTGTTTAGGTATATTGTTAGTAGCAGGTGATGAAGGACATTACTTCTTGCAGGAGTTCTGTCTTTGTTTAGGTATATTGTAAGTAGCGGTCTGATGAAGGACATTACCTCCTTGCAGGAGTTCTGTCTTTGCTTAGGTATATTGTAAGTAGCGGTCTGATGAAAGACATTAACATCTTACAGTAGCTTCTGTTTTCCATGTTTGCGTTGACTGCTTTCATCTTTAGCGATTGTCAGCACGCATACATGTTTTGGATGTATTAAAATACCTTTGAACATCCAAGGTATGGACATTTGAGTGGATTTACGGGCTTGGTATTGAATCTAACAAATGTCTATATATCGTTCAGATTCCCTAATTTATTTACTAATATAGATGTGGTTACCTGAGCGATAGATAGTATTTGTATATTTTAATTCCTGCCTTTTACGCTTTAAGTTGAATTCGTAACTTGTATAATATCTTACTCTGCAGGCATAACATGCATGGCATTGAAGAGATTGTGCCATGGTTGATGACGACTCTGTTTCCAAGACTTATGTTTTAGTAAAAGACCATGGAGGACTTGGCTACAGGAGGCAACTGAAGCTGAAACATTACTTGTATAATATTACCTTAACAGACATTACAGAGATTGTACCATGGTTAAACACGACTCTGCTTTCCAAGACCCATGATTTAGTATTAGACCATGGAGGACTTGGCTACAGAACGCCACTGAAGATGGATTCATAACTTGTGTAATATCCACTTAGGCCCTAAACAGGCATAACCGAGATTGTGTCATGGTTGAAGACGACTCTATATTCTGCGATCCATGTTTAGTACATGTGTGTTGTTTGCAAAGGTTTATTGTCAGTAACGTTCTGACGAAGGACATTACCTCCTTGCAGGAGTTCTGTCATTGTCTAGGTATTTTGTAAGTCGCGGTCTGATAAAGGACATTACCTCCTTGCAGGAGTTCTGTCTTTGTTTAGGTATATTGTAAGAAGCGGTCTGATACAGGACATTACCTCCTTGCAGGAGTTCTGTCTTTGTTTAGGTATATTGTAAGAAGCGGTCTGATACAGGACATTACCTCCTTGCAGGAGTTCTGTCTTTGTTTAGGTATATTGTAAGTAGCGGTCTGATGAAGGACATTACCTCCTTGCAGGAGTGATGTCATTGCTTAGGTATATTGTAAGTAGCGGTCTGATGAAAGACATTAACATCTTACAGTAGCTTCTGTTTTCCATGTTTGCGTTGACTGCTTTCATCTTTAGCGATTGTCAGCACGCATACATGTTTTGGATGTATTAAAATACCTTTGAACATCCAAGGTATGGACATTTGAGTGGATTTACGGGCTTGGTATTGAATCTAACAATGTCTATATATCGTTCAGATTCCCTAATTTATTTACTAATATAGATGTGGTTACCTGAGCGATAGATAGTATTTGTATATTTTAATTCCTGCCTTTTACGCTTCAAGTTGAATTCGTAACTTGTATAATATCTTACTCTGCAGGCATAACATGCATGGCATTGAAGAGATTGTGCCATGGTTGATGACGACTCTGTTTCCAAGACTTATGTTTTAGTAAAAGACCATGGAGGACTTGGCTACAGGAGGCAACTGAAGCTGAAACATTACTTGTATAATATTAACCTTAACAGACATTACAGAGATTGTACCATGGTTAAACAGGACACTACTGAAGATGGATTCATAACTTGTGTAATATCCACTTTACCAGGCATTACAGAGATTGTGCCATGGGCAAAGACGACTCTATTTTCTGCGATCCATGTTTAGTACATGTGTGTTGTTTGCAAAGGTTTATTGTCAGTAACGTTCTGACGAAGGACATTACCTCCTTGCAGGAGTTCTGTCATTGTCTAGGTATATTGTAAGTAGCGGTCAATGAAGGACAATTACCTCCTGCAGGAGTCATGTATGTTAAGGTTTATTGTAAGTAGCGGTTGATGAAGAACATTATTTCCTTGCAGGGGTTTGTCTTTGTTTAGGTATATTGTAAGAAGCGGTCTGATGAATTACATTACCTCCTTGCAGGAGTTTTGTCATTGTCAAGGTATATGTTGTTATGTTATATATGTTATGTTATGTGTTAAATCGTACTGCATTGAGAAAGTTTTTGAATGTGCCGCAGGTTCCTGGCACCATATGAACATGCACTTCATATTCTATCCGTTTACCGATCTCCTCTAGGTGACTTAAATATATTTCTCCTCAAGCTAGACGAGGTACTCATCTTATCACCAAGAAATTTCCAAAAGCAGATATCCATTTTGTAGTGATCATAATGTAGACTTTCTAAAAAATCCCCCAGCTCAAATCGAAACTGCTCGATTTAGTTCACATCATTTAATATCAAGGAGACCATTGTCACACCAACCCGCGTCACTGATACAAGTTGTTCCCTTATTGACAAACATCTTCACAACTATTGACCCAATGATGTTCTCGGCAAGCTCAACAGACACAGGTCTGTCTGATCACCATCTCCTCATGCTCAACATTTCCCTCTCTAACAATAACCCTTCCTCCAAAATTAAAATAATGAAACGTTTTTTCAATTAAAAAAATACAGCCAACTTTCAGACAATGCTAAGTACTGAAAATTGGCAGTCGCTGTCCTTTCCTGGAAATGTGGACGAACTCCTCTCAAGATTCCATTCCACATTCCTATGTCATTTTTATAAATCATTTCCCGCTAAAAAGTTGTCCTCTTACTAAACCTAAAGTCAACCCCTGGATCTCGCACGATCTGCGATGTGAAGCCAGACCTTGAGATCCCTCCATTCTAAACTGAAGTCTTCGAACAAACCAATACATAAAGAACAATATCGTGACTTAAAAAAGTCCCATGAATAAAAATATACGTCAAGCTAAACTTCACTATAATGACTCCAAAATCTCTGAACTAGGAACCACCTCAAAAGCATTTGGTCCATGATCAAATCACAGACCACGCCTCTAAACCCAAATGCGACCTCACGCTAACCATTAATGGTGAAGTATATCAGAGCATCTTCTCAATGCGAACTTTTAATGAATTCTTCATCAACTCATGTAATATTGGTAAAACCAATGTGCCAATCAATACTCCCCTCCCTCGTAAACCCTTGCCACCTCCGTTAGGCCATACCATCTTTCTCTATCCTACCACTCCTCTTGAAGTAGCTATGGTTAATTAGGAAATTTGGTTCCAAACACTCATATGGACTAGATGAAGTGCCAGGCTCTCTTCTATCCAAGTGTACGGACTTTCTCTCTGGCCCACTAGCCTACATTATTAACCGATCCTTCTCTGAAGGCATTTTCCCCTCCAAGCTAAAGGCAGCAAAAATTATACCTATTTATAAACACAAAGGTAAAAAATCTGAAATGACAAACTATCGTCCCATCTCCCTCCTTTCATCTTTTTCCAAAATATTTGAATATATCATGCACGATCGTCTAATATCATTTCTAAATCACCACAACATTATCTCCCCTAGTCAACACGGCTTCTTGAAAAAACAAATCCACCACCAGTGCAATCTACAGTTTTCTGTCCCCCCTCTATTCTGCTCTCGACAAAGGCGACCAAGCTGTAGGATTGTTCTACGACATGACCAAGGCTTTCGACACCATTGATCACAAAATTCTTCTCGACAAACTACATTCTTACGGTATCCGTGGGGTAGCTCTTGATTGGATTTCCTCTTTTTGTCTGGCCGTACCCAAGTCGTGGAACTCCAAACATCTAATAGTCAATCCGTCACCACAACCCGCTCTAAACCTCTGCCAATAGTTTGCGGGGTTCCCCAGGGATCAATTTTGGGACCATTAGCCTATATCCTTTATGTCAACGACCAGTCCGCCTACTTAAAAGAGGGCACTCTCACCCAATATGCTGATGACTCCAGCCAACTGCTGACACTACCAAACTCCAACCCATTCAGGACCTTCCCCCCTTAATAAACAATCAAGTTACGTTAATGTCATCATACTGCCTCGGCAAACAACTCACCATCTCACGCTCTAAAACTGTTTATCTATACTTTCACACCCCTTATAAGATCCCTACTGCCAGTCCCCTTGTTCGTCTTGACTCTGATACTATCCCCCGCGCTCACACAGTCAAAGTCCTAGGCCTTGCACTAACTGATAATCTAGACTGGTCCATCCATGTAAACCACGTTGCCAGCAAAATATTATCTGGCTGCTACTCAATCAGAAAGCTCAAACAAATAGTTCACCCCCACATCCTATTGCTAGTTTACTTTGCACACATTCACTCTCACTTATCATATGGCCTGCTATTATTATATCATATGCCCCCATGCAAACAGAATATTCATTCTCCAAAAGAGAGCGGTTCGTATCATAGCTGGTGTCTCCAGAAGACACTCATGTAGAGAACTTTTCAAGGAACTTGGTATTCTTACTCTAGCATGTACCCTTATCCAATCAGCCGCATTATTCGTTCACACCACCGTAACTCTTCCATCTAAATGCTTCTGTGCACTCCCATAACACTAGAGCCAACCTTCACATACACAGGCCCTCCCACAATCTGCGCCTCTTTGCACAAGGCCCTGAATATCTATCTTCCACCCTCTACAATAAGCTCCCTGACCACATCAAAACCTCTCCCACCCTGTCTTCCTTTAAACATAAGTTGAAATCATATCTTACAGCAAACAGCTTTTACTCCATCAATGACTACCTCTCCATGTAAATTATTTGCAGTTAATTCATTTTTTCATTATAATATTTACAAATTATCTAGAGTATAACCACAAACAAGAACTGTAATTTAAAATTTTCAAATGTTCCTTAGCCGAAATGATGTAACAAACTTCTATATATAATATGTGCTTACACGCTTCTTGGATTGTGCAGGTATATAAGACACATTCTGCTGTACATCCTCCAATTGCTGTTATCTGTGCCATCAGCAATTCTCATCACAATATCACATCAATATTGCTTTATATCCAACTTTTCTTTATTCATATGAATTCTTAATCTAGTAGGGCATTCTATTATTTTGCATCTACTTACTTTAACATAAACACTAATCAATCAATCATCACACACACATATATATATCAATTTATATTATAGACACATTCTACTGTACATCATTGCTGTTTTCTGTGCCATTAGCAATTCTCATGACAATATCACATCAATATTGCTTTATATCCAATTTTTCTTTATTCTATATGAATTCTTAATCTAGTAGGGCATATTTTGCATCTACTCTACTTTACCATAAACACTAATCATCAATCAATCATCATATATATACTAGACACATTCTCCTGTACATCATTGCTGTTTTCTGTGCCATCAGCAATTATTCTTATCACATCAAAAATTGCTTTATATCCAACTTTTCTTTATTATATATGAGTTCTTAATCTATAGTAGCGCATGCTATTGTTTTGCATCTACTCTACTTTAACATAAACACTGTGTTTATCATTATTAATCAATTAATGAATCATCATATATATATATATCAATATTATCAATCATCATACATATCAATATCAATATCCATATCAATTATCATTTATGCTTTATATTCAACTATTCTTTCTTCTAACACTGTGTATATCATTATAATTACTATCACTTTTATTATTAATTATTAATTATAGACTATTCACTTCTCTGCAAAGAGTAATACTTGTACACTGTACTAGTCTAAGTGAATAAAAATATCTATCTATCTATTGTAAGTAGCGGTCTGATGAAGGACATTACCTCCTTGCAGGAGTCATGTCATTGTCAAGGTATATTGTAAGTAGCGGTCTGATGAAGGACATTACCTCCTTGCAGGAGTTCTGTCATTGTCAGGTTATTTAGTAGCGGTCTAAAGAAGGACATTACTCCTTGCAGGAGTTTTTGTTTTTGTCGGTGTTTTTTGTAGGTTGTGGTGTGGAGATTTTCCTT